>JAWRVZ010000038.1:0-600000 GCA_037043235.1 Rhodeus uyekii
TACTGCATCATAATATGAGAGAAGCATTGCATCATACAAGTAATATAATCTTATATAACAATACGTAGTGCATGCTTGGCCTACAGCTGTATTATTTATGAAGAAAGATGTCTTACCACACTGGGCAATGCTCATTGATCTCAGGCGAATTTGGTATGCGCCGTTCTTGCAGAAGATTTGCTGGGTGTGAAGGCCGGCCTCAGCTCGCAGCTGCCAGAGCTGAATCCATCGAATCTCACAGCCGCAGTCAAAGACGACTCCCTCCAGCCTCCTGTGTCAACAACACACAGCTAACGGTGGTTATACAATCCCCAAACTCCACTGTGTACTCAGAGCTGGGCATGCAAAATAAGTCAGTGTTGCCAGCCCTGGTTGAAAACAGCAGTTTTATGACACTATCTCCAGGGTGGTGTGAAATAATGACCCGTGCTGATTACTAAAAGGTTGCAGGTTTCCCCACTTGGGGAGATCCATAAGCAATTCACATCATGCCTTTGGGTAACGCACATACAAGGAGACTGCTTTGTAGCCTGTTTTGAAAAAATCCTCCACTAATTCACTGTATTTACCCGTGTATGCATTTTGTCAGCTGCATCTTTTGACGTTACATACATCATGCATAACATAAATAACATTAAAAGCATGGATATTTACATTTCAAAGCTGTAAAACTGGCAAGTGCACAAAGCACATGATTCTCATTCCCAGCAGTGACACTGTAGACTTAGTTACTAAAACATGAGATCAGTAAATGTAGTATACAAAAATAAAAAAGTTAAAATTAAAAAAGGCATTTTCTGAAAGCAGTTCTTAATAGCGTTTTCTTATTAGATATTTGTTTTGTGTTTAGTATTTTTTTATTTTATGTATGCATGCAGGTGTGTGTGTGTAGATTGAGATTCATAGCGAAATGGGAAGTGGATTTTTAAATACACTAAATTATGTTTTATAGAAAATGTAAAAATGCTAAACGTTTTCTGTGATGGGTAGCTTTAGGGGTAGGGTAAATGTAGGGGGGATTGTACAGTATAAAAATAATTACGCCTATGGAGAGTCCCAGTCAAAATAGCGAAATCAAGTGAGTGTGTATGTGTTTGTGTGTGTGCATACAGACACATACCGTTCAATATTGTAGTTCAAATAAATGTTCTTTTGAACCTTCTATTCACCAAAGAATACTAAAGAAAAATATATCCCAAAACATTATGAAGTAACAAATATTTCTTGAGCAGCAAATCACCATATTAGAATGATTTCTAATGATATTAGAAGTGTCATGTGACACTGAATACTGGAGTAATGATGGTGAAACTACAGCTTTGGACCCAGGACACAAGTTCATATTAAATATATTCAAATATAAAAAAGTTACTTTAACATGTAATAATATTTCACAATTTTATTTATTTTTCAGCAAATAATGGTGAGCACAAAAGATTTCTAACAAAACAAAATAAACTGGTGAAAATATAATTCCAGTCCTGGGTGCATCATTATTTGATGTGCATAGAAAATATAATCATTGACCTGACATAGCATTTTTCTATTATAGATTATTTATTAAATATTTATATTTACATATATAATATATTATACAAATATATATAAAATAGAATTTCTCTTCCTAGACTAATTCAATCTTCCATAAGTGACAAATAGGTATGTGTGATGTCTGACCACACCGTATGAACCGTATATGTGTTCAATGACCAGCTGAGTGGACATTGAACAATACAACATTTCACTTCTTGAAAAACACAGTCACAGTGGCTGAATGGAAAGACATATGAGGCTCTCACAACCTGATGAACTGTATATCATTACCCACAGGCTTTGATCTCAGCATGAAACTTTAGTCCATAAATTTGTACGCGCAGGTCAGAAAATACACTACTGTATGTTTTCAGAGCCTTCATTATTTTTCAAATCCCTTTCTGCAAACCTCCAGGAGTCAGGTCATCCACAGGAAGAAACGCATCTTTACAATATGGAACGAGCGAACAGGTGATTGGAATGCAATTCTGAGAGAAACTGGTTCTTCGTGAAGTATACTAAGAAGTTGAGTCTAACAACAACAAAAAAGGCGTGTTTTGTTTTCGAAGTAATTACGTGTGCTTTGAGCTTAAACTCAGGCATCATTTACGCTGCCAGTAATAACCCAGCGGAGGCCAACGGGTGGGGAGCTGACTATCAGCAACGATGATTGACAGCCTATATCATGATTATGCACACTGATGAGGTTTTGTTGTGTGTGCGTGCACCTGAACGCTGGAAATAAAAATGAAAGATACAAAGAAATTCTTCTGATTCTAATGGGATCATTTACATTTGAAGAATAAAACAAAACACAGAGGTGCAAAGCTGTGGATCTAGATTTCACAGTAACTGGAGACACATACTTTGGAAATTGCTTTAAAAATTTTATATAAAAATGAACATTCAAATGTATTATGTGGTTTATTACTTGTTTTCGGTTGTCCCGCTGTCATCAGATCAGACTTGTGACCCACCGGTTGAGAACCAATCCTAAAGGATAAAGTCTAAATTCTCCATTCTTTTTCTAAACCCTGGGGTAGACATTATATTACAATGACTGTTAGGATGGATTCACTGGGTCTGAAAATCAATAATGCCTGTGAATCTCATCTAGCTTTGAAGATTACACCATTATTACAGCACCACAGCAACATAACTGATACCAATCTACACCATTAATCTCCATAATACATGCAATTTGTTCAGTGAAGTTCAAATTTGTTTGCTAACAAAGTATGTTCAGTGAAATAAATGCAATTTATCCGTTTTCTTCCATTACAGAGATGCAACATCCATTTCATAAATTTAATGTATATAGAACTGTTTGTTAAAAAATTATATATACTATTATTAAAATTATATATATATATATATATATATATATATATATATATATATATATATATATATATATATATATATATATATATATATATATATATATATATATATATATATATATATTATATTAATACAAATTAACATATATATTATACATATATATTATAGTTTTCCCATGTGGGTATATACATATATATATTATACACATAATTTTTGTGTGTGTGTATATGTATATATATATACACAGTTGATTGAAGACGAATATGATACTGGGCAACAACATGCTATGTGATGAAATGTTTGACTATGTTTTGTCTCATATTCACATAACGATATAGTTAAGCAATGTTACACGAGTTATGAGTGCAATATCACATGAGTTGTGTTTTTCTGTCCAGAAAAGAATGAATTTTAAATGTAATACTGATTTTCATAGTACAATAAATAAGAAGTTAATATTGTGTTATTTTAGACACACCATCCTCTGTTTTGCTCAGCTTTTTGCTTAGTATCTTTCAATCAAAGGAACTGTCATTTTATCCCAACAAGTCATATTTTCAATCTTATAATCTATTACTGCTAGCCCATCTTGATGTCACTTCCTGTGTACAAAGGAAGTACAGTACTTACTGTGATAGAGGAGACACTCAGAACTTATGTTAATGAAGTAAGTCTGCAAATGTTTGTGTACCAAGTGTCCTTGAAGACAATGACTTTGTCGGCTTTATTGCAATGCAGTCTTTCATTTTCATCTTAAGTGTAGTTTAACCACATGATCAATCATTTTGATGACACGTCATTCCAGTTGCGAATGTCACTCTCAGATAATACAGAGAGCAAGAGAACTCAGGATAGTTCATCCAAAAATGAAAATTCGGTCATTATTTAATCATCCACATGTCGTTCCAAACTTGTATACTTTCTGCTGTAGAACACAAAAAAAAAGATATCTTGAAGAACGTTGGGGTCTAAACATTATTGTAGCCCATTGCTTTCCATTGTATGGAAAAACAATAACCAGCTTTTTGCATATGTCCTGTTTAATTTTGACTGTCAGTATATGGCCATTGTTTTGGACATACTGGACAATTTCTTGTTGCTGTAAAGATATTATGAACACTACAACGATGAAGTCATTTATGAGTTCTTCACTTCACTTCATTAATAAATAAAGACTCTTAACATAATTTACTAGAAATGTCACTCCTTAAAAACAAAAATAACAAAAAAGCTGACTACAATAGCTACAAAGATTCAGATTCAGTCTAGAAGTTTCCTTTAAAGATTTCCACAACTCTTCCAGGTCTTAATATTATAATTTCCCTGACATTTACAGACTATTATGATATATATATATATATATATATATAGGATAGTGAGTTAACATCTCACAATATTGACTTTTTGGGGGAATTCTGAGTTTTGAATCCTGAATTTAAACCTTAAACCTTTTTTTTTTTTCGTGGCAAAAATAAGATTCCATAGATAATTCTTGTAATTTGCCCAAAATTAACAAATTACACAAACAGTACTTAATCTCATAATGGCATGTTTTAGTGATGCAGTTGAACACATATTTTAGTACTGAATTTAATCTTACATTTTAGCACTGAACTGTGCTGAAATGATATGCCTAATAACTGTTAACAATTAATTTCTAATTTTCTAGAGGACAAATTTGGACAAATGACTTGCGTTGTTTACATCATCATCCACAATATCCACATCAGCGAGGACAGGAAAATACAGCACTACACACAGTCGAAATCCCCAAACACATTCTGAAACGAAAGGCCAAAAATGTGTGTAATAAAAAATTAAGCAGGACATATGTCAGTGGCTCTGCAAGTTGTGTTCAGCCTCAACAAAGAACAAGGATGGGACGTGTCAAATGAAAAATTATTGAATTGTTTTGTCATTCTAAACACAACACAACGGCACCATGTCGTCACTCACAATCAATAAACAAACTCATCACTTTATGTACATGTAGATTGCTCAAATATTCATGACAAACAAGAAAATGAGGTCAGGCTCCCAGCAGACAAGACCAATACATTTCAATGCCATGTCTTAATTAACCAGCATGAGCAACTTGACTGTTCGCAGACGTGTAAAAAGTGTTTCTGCTTCATCACAGTTTTTTCTTTGACAGAGTCACAAGTCCGGGAGCTGGGGGTGCACAAACAAATTATTTGACGGTAACGAGCTGAAAACATTTCTAATGAACACAGCAATGCAATTGAGCATCAAGACTGGATTTCAGCATCCAATTTGGCAGAGGAGTGCTGCTTATCACTGAAAATCTATGCAGAGAGAGTTTTGAGATCTATCATAGATTGAGGAATGGTGTGTTTATAGTGTGATTTGGCAGCTGAATTCATGTAATTATCTCACTTCGGTGAAATACTGTTAACCAATGCAGGATGAACTTACAGTTCAACCAGCTGAAGGTGCTGAAAAAGCTGCCAAGAGAGTGTCGTCAGAGGGTTCTTGGACAGGTTTCTGTGGAAAAACAGATAAAAAGAAAGAGGGAAAGGGATTTACAATTTAGCTGTGAACACATTAAGTAATACAAATCAACATGAAATAAGGTTTCAATCCGTTTTACTCCCAAAATGTGACATTTCTGCGTGAAACTGAAACAAGAAACAAAGGTGAAGCAAATTTGTAAAATTTGATAGAGCATTATGAAGGAAAAATCTACCACCCATTTATTTTTTAACAAAAATGATTAATGTAATTCAGCATAAATGGATTAAGTAAATCTTTCCTGTAAGTTGTCCTTTCCTGTGGCTCAAACAGTAGAACATGGCGTTTGCAACGCTAAGGTCATGGGTTTGACCCCCAGGGAAAGTAAGAACTGATTAGAATGTCAATGTCCTCGCTGAATGTTACTTGAATGCAATGTAAGTTGTTTTGGATAAAACGATCTGCCAAATGCACAAATGTAAAGTGTAAACTCAAAAGTTTCGGGTCATAAGGAGTTTTGTTTTTAAATTAATTCATACTTTTATTCAGCAAGCATGCATTAAATTTATAAAAGTGACAGTGAAGACATTTAGAATGTTACAGAAGATTTCTAGCTCAAATTAATTTTGTTCTCATGAAAAATTGTCATGGTTTCCACAAAAATATTAAGCAGCAACTGTTTTCAGCACTGAAAATGATAAGAAGTTAGCATATTAGAATGAATTCTTAAGAACTGTGTGACACTGAAGACTGGAGTAACAATGCTGAAAAATCCAGCTACATTTTAAAACATATTAAAATTAAAATAAAGTGAATTTTTATATATCACAATATTATTGTCTTACTGCTTTGAACAAATAAATGCAGCCTTGGTGAGCATGAGAGAATTCTTTCAAAACTGCAGTTGTGTTGCTTCAGCTCATTTTAATGAAGTACATTGAACAAGCAGCAAAACATTTTTTTTTTTTGTCGAATAGAATAGTGAAATACTGTAGTCAAAATACTGTACATTACATACTAAAAATAATTAGACACTCGAATATAAAAAGCCTACAAACCTTAATACTTATTGAAAGTGTTACACAAATGGTAATTCAGTGAACGCATTCTGTCAAACACAACATTAATGAAAGAGTTAACATGAGAGAGAAGGACTTTATGCAACAGGAAATCAGAGAGAGCCTCCATCACTGCCAAGAGGAGCTGAGAGAAAAGGAGCAGCTGCAGGGGCCGCTCAGCCAAATCAATAAAGAGAACTTGAGCAGTTCGCCGTCTACAAATTCAGTAGATGCAATGAAAGACTGCAGGTTTTAAAAGCCAACAAATTCAATACAAAGAGGTGGTCTGGGACTTGTAAATGGCTTTTAACCAACAAAGCTGAAGGCATGATATGCGGTAGGGGGCATTAAAATAAATCTACTGGTTATAAAGAAAGATGGACATCCATGATATGGAGGGAAAAAATGAAACAGACGTCACAGAACTGGTATTTGAAGGTTTGTAATTCAACTTAAATTATATTAAGCATCAAAATTTGGTCAAAATTGGTAATATAATCATTTTATCAATGCATAGTTTTTAGATTCAGTGCAAAATATGGTTATAAATGATCCATCGTCTGAAAACTTTGGGTAGATCTGTTTCAGCCTGACTCGGATATATCAAATAATACATTGAAGGAAGCACTCAGAAGGACTAATAGCCCTTATCTTTACCTCGGTAGGTCTGTTTTTGGTAAACATCGAAAAAAGATAATGTTTTATCCTTTATAAAGCATCTTTCTCAATGATTCAAAGGTCATACTTTCTTTTAAATACGCAGCAGTAAAATGACTGCCAACATGCACACTATAGTTCAAAAGTTTGTGGTAAGTGAGACTTTTTATATTTAAATAACTTTTGGATGTATTCAACTGATCAAAAGTAAAGACAGTAAAGACTTTTATATTGTTACGTCATGGTTTCCGCAAAATTATTAAGAAGCACAACTGTGTTACAAACTCAGTGGAAGAACGTGTGCGATGTGAAGGAGCAACGGGTTTCAAAACGGAAACTCTCTTTATTCATAAAGGAAAACAAATACCCTTTAAATATTAACTGAAAAGGCACTCATGTCCAAAAACTACAATCTCTAGGACCCAAACAGACACAGCGACTGCATCCACACAACAATAACACTGACAACATAACAAAGACAAGGGAAATGCAAGAGGGGATACACAGAAGGGACACGGAAGTGAAACAACACATGACACGACACACAGGAAGTGACAGTTAACCTCACCGACAGGAAGTGTAACCATGACCTTACAGACAGGAAGTGACGAAAAGACACAACAGACAGAAAGTGACAATTGATCTCACCGACAGGAAGTATAACCATGACCTTACAGATAGGAAGTGACAAAAGGGCACAACAAACAGAAAGTGACAATTGACCTCACCGACAGGAAGTGTAACCATGACCTTACAGACAGCAAGTGACAAAAGGACACAACAGACAGAAAGTGACAATTGACCTCACCGACAGGAAGTATAACCATGACCTTACAGATAGGAAGTGACAAAAGGGCACAACAAACAGAAAGTGACAATTTACCTCACCGACAGGAAGTATAACCATGACCTTACAGACAGGAAGTGGACAATACAGACAGGACTAAAGGTAACAAACTGTTTTCAATGCTGATATTAATATGAAATGTTACTTGTGCAACAAATCAATATATTACACCGTGTCCTAACCAGTATGACAAAGATAATCTCAACTACTGATCATGTGCTTTATTTAATGTTTAAAGAATTTGATGTAAGTTTCAATATCTATTTGTGTGATCTTAAAACCATAATGAAAGCAGCAATGCACAATTCACCTCAGATCTTTAAAATAACTTAAAGGAAACAAAGACATTCAAACGGTTAACTCGGTGTGAACATTCAAGTGTATTGTATGACAAAGATTGTTTCAGTCACTCAGTACGTATTTTTTATAACTTGTTAAAATTGTATGATTTATTAAAATGGTGTAATGCTTATGAATTTGATTATATAGGCTACTTTTCCATTTAGTTGCTAGTGCAGTGTGTTTGCAGAGAGACTCCGCCCTCACACTCTTCTGATTGGCTGATTAATTTTGTCGCCTCATAGTCACATCGCGTCTGGTGTGGACAGATAGATTTTTTGACACTGGAAACATATCGCATTGATATGCATTAGAATTATTTCTGAAGGATCATGTGACACGGTGCTACAGCACTGAAATTGTGCAGCTTGCATAAACAGGAACAAATCCCCTAGACTTATATTGAAAAAGACAACAAAATATATCATCCTGTGGGTGGCCTCTTTTGACTTGGACCAGTAAGCAACATCCTAGCAACCACATCGTCTTTTTCTCCTCAGAAATCTGCTCTTTAGAGATACACGCAGCTGTTATGGCTGGAGTGATGGATGCATATCTATAAGCAAATTTCTGAGAAACAAATTTTTGACTAGACAACAGGCGTATTCTTAGGGTCACTGAAACTCTTATGAGTTTTATAACAAGCCTTGCTGGCTGCCAAAGCCTGTCACCATAGCAACAAGCTCTCTGATGCTGTCTGATGCAGGAGGAGGGGTTTTGTTGCTGCTGTGCACTTTAAAGTGTCACCACCCACAACACACACTCAAAAACACACTTAGACTCTTTCTGAAGCCTTTGAGTATTAGTCTGTTTTTCCTTTTAAACTCGTAGTAATTCAACCATTCAGTTTCTGCCTCAAGAGCTTCTGATGGAGTCTTATTAAAATGAGTTGCATAAGTCAATCTATGTAATTGCACATCTTTGTGGGTGTTACTTAAAGGTGAGGCAAAGTGAAGTGTCATTTTTTTTGTGCTAAAATGTTTTTTCGTATACTAACACAAGCTAGTATCTCTATGCCGCTATAAAGGGCTCCAGACTAACTTATGAGAGCAGTGGCACAGGAATTTCACAAATAGTTTTTAATAATTTTTAGTTTTTAATAATTTTTTATCTATAAAAATGTAAGGGCTAGATTTGAAAACAACTTGCGTCAAAGCAATCCCTCTTTCAACATTAAAACACTACTGTCAGGATTTGCTGAAAAATTTAGCGCTGAAAAGGTGTAAACCGTTTCTTTTGCAGCTGACCTTATTGCATATGCATTTGAAGGCATTTCCCTTTCAGACGCAAAATTACTGGGAGCAGAGTATTTAAATTAATCAGGGCAATGTGAGTTTTGCCCTAGTCAATATTTGACTATATTTGCGGCAAGATGCATTCGCAACATACACACTATCTAGTGGTCTTTGTTTTCAAGTGCTCCAGTCACTCGTATAGTATGTTGTACATGTATACTCTGCACAGACACAAAAATTGGGCTGTACGGAGACAGTGTGCTCAGATGTCCGTACGTGGATGGCCGAAGTACACTTTAGGCATTACTCATTACCCACACCTGTTCATTGTTAAATATTGAGATTAACATTAAAATAAATAAATAAGTATTGTTCATGTTAACAGAATAAATTATTGTAAAGTTTTACCCGAAAAAAATGTATATGGTTTCTATAAAGCTATGGAATATGTAGTATGCGAAAACTGTCATAGTTTCATAACAAAAATGACTGTAATCCTATTCCATTACTCATGTAATACATTATAAAATCCTTGATAACATTCATTATGAATATACCAAATTTCTGCCAAAATACCATGGTTACAGTTGGTAGTAAATCCATGATAAATGTTGGTGATTTGTGGATAGAAAGCCTTCTAATGGAATGTTCATGACACAATGTGTCCTTTGTTTTGAAAAACAGTGCTGTTGAAAATGTCATTGGGTTTTAAGATTGTTTAAATTAATAATTAATTACATATAGCGCCTTTCTTGGCTCTCAAAGATCTTTACATAGAAGGGGGGAATCTCCTCAACCACCACCAATGTGCAGCATCCGCCTGAATAATGCAACAGCAGCCATATTGCACCAGAACACTGACCACACACCAGCTTATTGGTGGAGAGGAGACAGAGTGAAGATTGAAGCCAATCTGTATGGGGATGACATGGTCAACAGACAAATGCCAGGGTTAAAGCCCTACTCTTTACAAAGGATACCCTGGGATTTTTAATGACCAGAGCGAGTCAAGACCTCGGTTTAACATCTCATCCAAAGGACGTGCTTGTTACAGTATTGTGTCCCCGTCACTATACTGGGGTGTTAGGATCCACACAGACCCCAGGGTGAGAACCTACTGCTGGCCTAACTAATACCTCTTCCAACAGCAACCTAGTTTTCCCAGGAGGTCTCCCATCCAGTTACTTACCAGACTCAACCCTGCTTAGCTTCATTGGGCAACCAGTCTTGAGCTACAAGGTGATATATTTGGGTTTTATAGCAGGATTCTAAACTGAATTCAAACACTTCTGACTGGATCTCACAGCACTGTTTAATAACAGTCGCGTAATCATAAACAAAACACACCTGCTTTGAGCCAGAGGCACGCTCTATTGGGCCGAGCTGATAAATGGTCCGTGGCAAATGAGTAGCTCGCTTTCGGTCTGCTTTTAGAGTGTTTGCCATTTGATGTTTTTCATATGCAACAGAAATTGCAGTGCACAATCTATGAGAGTTGGGCAATTTTGTAGTGCCACCAATGTGACTGCGAACAAAAAGATCACAAAGTGCTTAGTTGCAGTCAAGACTGACATAGCAACAATGGATCATTAAATCATCAAAATATTTCTTCTTTGTAGACCTACAGACTTGCATTGTTCGCACTTCTCTAATTTGTCCAAGAAGTCCATGAAACGTCAATTGCTCATGAGTCTAAATTGAGAATCAAGTTATTTTTTTCCTGGCTATAGCCCATATATTTTAGTTTGTTTGTTTGTTTGTTTGTTTTGCTGCGGTGCCTTAAGGAAAAACTTTACTTTGCTGTTGGATCCAAAATAGCTTTTAACAATCTCATCTTTCAATAACAGCCTCTTTGCAAAGCTATGCACATCGTGACAGAATTGCAAAACAATCCAAGCTGAAATATACTGCATAAATGGATAAAGGCAGACTGAAACGATCAAACACTTTGTTAAAAATAAACTTCAGCTGCTCATTTCTAACAATGGTATTGTTTGGATGGATATGCAGACCAACAGGTGCTACAAACAGTTAGGAATAGCACAAGGAAGATGGAAGAGTTTTGCTTGTTTAGGAATAACGATATTTCTCCTTTCCTGTAGCTCAAATGGTAGAGCGTAGCGTTTGCAGCACCAATATCATGAGTTCGATTCCCAGGGAAAGCAAGAACTGATCAGAATGTCAGTGTGTTCCTTGAATGCAATGTAAGTCATTTTGGATAAAAGCATCTGTTAAATGCATAAATGTAACATTTTAATTCAGGCAAGCCAAAACTCATCATTTTCATCTGATTCTGGACAGTTATGGATTGACATACCATATTTCTTTCAAAAGATTGAGCAAAATGTGATTGCTCATCACGTGACCCCTTTAAGATAATGACAAACCTGTGAATTCAACGCACTAGATCTACATCCCTGTCTATTGGACAGGAGATTTACTACAGTACAGGCCTTAGTCTGGTCTCATCTACATTACTGCAACTCAGTGTTGGCCAACAGCCCAGTATAAGCAATAAAATGTCTGCAGCACATGTCTGCAGAAAGCTGCAGCCCAGCTGATCTTCAACCGGGCCAGATATTCATATGAATTTCCTCTGCTATGAACCCTCTGTTGATACCTGGACCAAGTCCAAAAAACACAACTCAGGGTGATGTAGCATAGTGGTTACAAGTCTACAGTTATTTGGGGGGGATTTGTATTCAATTAAATATATTTAGAATTTCAGTCACAATGCCTTCTGGGTTTTTCTTATGCTGAATAATGGATACATTGCTGCCACAGTATTTAATTAAAATAAAATGAGGTATTGGGTTAAATAATCATGTCGCTTATTATTCAGAACAGTATTTGAAATAGACTAATGAATGAATAGACTAATAAACTGCAAACTGCTGTTTAAATGTGTGTTTTTATTAAGAAATTCATACTTTTATTTAGCAAGGATGCATTAAATTAACCAAAAAAATGACTAACATTGTCACAAAAAATACTACTGTAAAAATGCATAACTGTCTCAACTAAAATATCAAGCAGCACAACTGTTTTCAACATTGATAATAATAATAAAAGTTTCTTGAGCAGCAAATCAGCATATTAGAATAATTTCTGAAGATTCACGAGACACTGAAAACTGGAGTAATGATGCTGAAAATTCAGCTTTTTTATTTTTTTAAATTATTATTATAATTCACAATCACAATATTGCTGTTTTTACAGTATTTTGTTCAAATAAATGCACTCTTGGTGAGCATAAGAGAATTCTTTTAAAAAGATTTTTACTGAATGGTTGTTTCGTACCAATGATGCAACACAACACAGAGCTAACATTGCTGTTTTGTAGACCACCGAAGCAATCTCACAAAAGAAACCAAAACACTTCTGCACGTCACACTAGATAAGAATCTGTTAAATGCCTTCAATGTAAATCTAAATGTTTTGGTGTTTTGTGCAAAGCCACCTGCATATTTCAGGAGCTGCTCTTTTAAAAGGTCATCTTTCAGAACTGTGAAGAAAAATGTCAGTGCAAATTGAACCGGGTGGATGGTAGTTAATGAATTAGGAAATAAATTAATTTGGCACCAGTTGTGTAAAAGCCACACTGAATTGATGAAAAATTGAAAAAGGTAGCAGTCTAGGAGAGAGATACCAAAATAATCATGTTTGAGAACATTTGCATTTTGTAATTCTGCACTCCTAATGCATAAGACATTTCTCTTTCCGTTGCACGGAAAAGCATTGATCTCGGAATGTCAGCGCATGCAAATCAACAGTTCATATGTAAAATCTAACAATAAAGCATACCACTATAATAACATGAGTATCAGGAAAATATCATGTGACATTAAAATTGGAAACAACTGCCACAAAGGAAAAATACACTATGGACTAGTCTGAGCACAGCATTAATCTTTGTCAGTGGAAAATACATAAAAGAATATACTCCCACAATACAATTCAGAGAAAAATAAGACTGTATATAACCTCACAACAATCAGTGATATAAAGAGGCCATTTATGATTCACCACTAACAGGTCTTCTGCTGCTCAGTTTTGAAGCAACTGTTTACGTCTGGGTCAGTGCGAGTATGATTTCAAATAGCCAGTGATTCAGTACTAATAACAAGAACTACACACCGTCACATGAGGGGGTGGACTACTCTGCTCAAAACAGGAATCTGAGGCCATGATTGTGAACGAAAGTGTTTATTCTTGTTAAAACAAATTACAGTAATACCTCGGTTTACGAGTAACTTAGTATACGAGCAAATCGGTATACGAGCATGGAAAGTCAAATCGGTGTACGAGCATTGTATCGGAGTGCGAGAATTTTTCCCTCGCCCATGCCCATTTTTGTGTGGAAAAGTCCTAACACTCAGCATCGTCGCGTGTGTGACGATAACATCTATAACATCTAGCAGGCAAGACATTCTTACAAGCTATGCACAAACCTCCTCAAATCAATCACTCCATCATGAAAAGGTTACAGACCATGTAAGCACACACTGAGTCATAAACAGAGTTATGCTGTGCACATTTAAAGACTTGCGGATTATTTATGTATTTTGTTTTTAAAAAATCCCTGGAATGATATGCTTAGGGGGAGGGGGTTAGCTTAATTGCTCATCTCTGGTTCAAGGGCTGATATGGAGTTCTGCCATATCTGTTTTTGGCTTGGCTAAAGCTAACTTTTAAAAGCTGTGTTGGGGAGATGCAGTGTTGCCGCCCACCCTGTATAGTTTCCTCTGCCTCCCTCTCTGCACAAGGCTGAGTCATGCTGCCGTCTATTATTCATAACTGCAGATACCTGCTTTAAATTTAAAACACAGCTTACAACTCCTAAAACAGAAAAAAATAGAAGCCACTTCTAACTTTAGCATATTAGTAAATTTAATGTAATAGTTTAGGAAAGGATTCTCTTTCTACAACATTAACAACATTACAAGTTCCCATTCAAGGGAACTTGCGCTGCGTCAACCTCTACGGGAACGCATCGAACCACATGAACGCATGATCGAACCAATCATGTGAAAGGACTTCAGAGGCGGGTGAAGTCATGAACCAGGAGTTTATAAAAGCATGCCATGCCAAAGCCATGCCATGCATCGATTAGTGGGACTCAAAGAGCAAGGCTATGGGGCGATGCCCAAAGTCGAGGAGACCTTACCAAGCTATTTGTCTCCTAAGTCAGCATCATCCCTAAAGGCCCCGACATTACCCACCAAGCCACTTAAGACAACAACAATCGGTGTTGGTGGGTAGAGCGTACATATCGGCTAGTGAGGCTGCAGCATGCCTCCAGGCCACATGCTAGGAGACCTGGATGTGGGCAGGGGAATCGGGCCTGACGCTGTGTCAGAGTTGTGTCAGGGAACTAATCTTGCTCTTCAAGCCACCAAAGAGACCGCCAGAGCAATTGGGTGGTCTATGGCAGCCCTGGTGGCTACAGAGAGGCATCTTTGCTTGAACTTGAGTGACATAAAAGACAAAGATAATAGTTTCCTCCTGGTGGCCTTGCTATTTTCCTCCTTCTGGCCTCTTCGGTCACGCAGTAACCATTGTCCTTGAGAGGCACCAAGAGGCCACCAAACAATTGGTGGCGTTACAGAAACTCCTACCCCATCAATCTCAGTTCCCAAATCTCTGGGGAAGATATCCTGATGCCAGAAGCATATGAACAGACATATGAAGGCAGTCCCCACCAAGGGAGAGCAGAGTTCATCTCGATATATGGTGCCTGTTCTTCCTCTGTGCCCCCAGGAGCCCGTTCTGCCAACCCTGCCACCTCATGTATTTCAGGGCGCAGTGATCACCAGTCTCAGTGTCCGAGGAGGGCTCAAGAGCTTCCAGTTTGATTGTTCCCTGCCATTTCACCAATTCAGAGACTTCACTTCAGCTGATTGCTCGAGTAACACCAGAGGCCAGTCTCGAGAGGCTGGTTGCCTTAGTAGAATTTCTGGTAGCGTGGAAACTTCTGCTGAATATCTCTCAGTGGGTCCTGCGCACAATAGAAAAAGGTTATACTGTTATTTTCGGGCTCCTCGGTTTATGGGGGTCATACCCACTATGGTGGTCCCCGAGCAGGCTCTAGAAATGGAACAAGAAGTACAGACACTGCAGGGGAAACGGGCCATAGAACATGTTCCCCTTCCAGACAGAGAGAGAGGGTTTTTACTTTGTCATTTCAAAGAAGTCAAAGTCAGCTTTATTGTCAATTCCGCAATATATACAGCACATACATACAGAGAATTGAAATTCTGTAACTCTCAGACCCAAGGTGCAACCAGGTTACATTAACAGTAACAACAGCAACAAAATATATATATATATCAACAACACCAAAAATATATATATATATAAAAATAAATAAATAATAATAGATAAAATAAAATAAAATAGATTAAGGAAATAAAGAGAAAGTCGCGATGGTAAAGACAGTGCAAACAATAGTGGGGTGGGGGGTGGGGGGGGGGGGTCAGGTGCATGGGGCAAAAGAGAGGAAAAGGGGCAGAGACGGGAGGGAGTTCAATGCCCTGACAGCTTGGGGAATGCTTGGGGAATCCCTGATGGCAGCAGACTGAAGAGGCTCTGGGATGGGTGGGAGGGGTCTCTCGCAATGATGAGGGCTTTGCGGGAGAGGCGGGAGTTATAAATATCCTGGAGGGGTGGGAGAGAGACACCAACGATCTTCTCAGCTGCTCTCACTATGCGCTGAAGTGCTTTTCGGCAGGATGCGTTGCATGCGCCATACCACACAGTGATGCAGCTGGTCAGAATGCTCTCGATGGTGCCTCTGTAGAAGGTGTGCATGATGGGGGCTGGGACTCCGGCTCTTCTCAGCTTGCGGAGAAAGTAGAGTCGCTGCTGTGCTTTCTTGGTCAGTGCTGTGGTGTTGGTGGTCCAGGAGAGGTCTTCTGTGATATGCACACCCAGAAATTTGGTGCTCCTCACTCTTTCCACGGTCGCACCGTTGATGGTCAGAGGAGGGTGCTGGGTGTGCATTCTCCTGAAGTCAACAACAATCTCCTTCGTCTTCTCCACGATCAGAGAGAGATTGTTGTCGCCGCACCACCTGACCAGGTGGCTCACCTCACTCCTGAAGTTTGTCTCATCGCCGTTGGTAATGAGACCAACTACAGTCGTGTCATCCGCAAACTTGATGAAGAGATTGCTGTTGTGTATGGGTGTGCAGTCATGGGTCAGCAGAGTGAAGAGGAGGGGGCTCAACACACAACCCTGAGGGGCTCCAGTGTTCATAATGATGGAGCTGGATGTGTTACTGCCGACCCGTACTGCCTGAGGTCTTCCCGTCAGGAAGTCCAGCAACCAGTTGCACAGTGATGTGCTGAGTCCCAGCTGAGACAGTTTTTGGGTGAGCTGTTGAGGGATGATTGTATTGAAAGCTGAACTAAAATCAATGAACAGCATTCTGACATACGTGTCTTTTTTGTCCAGATGTGTGAGTGCTGAATGGACAGCAGTGGCAATGGCGTCATCGGTCGAGCGTTTTGACCGGTATGCAAATTGGTGGGGGTCCAGGGAGGGGGGGAGGACAGATTTAATGTGGTGCATGACTAGCCGCTCAAAGCACTTCATAAGGATGGGGGTAAGTGCGACTGGGCGGTAGTCATTGAAGCAGGATGGAGATGATTTTTTAGGGACAGGAATGATGGTGGTTGCTTTGAAGCAGGTGGGGACAACAGCTTGACTCAGTGAGATGTTGAAGATGTCTGTGAAGACATCAGTGAGTTCCTCTGCACAGTCTCTCAATACACGACCAGGAATGTTGTCAGGACCCGGAGCTTTGCGTGCGTTGACCCTGCTGAGGGATTTACTCACGCTGTCCCTGGGCAGTGTCAACATCTGGTCATCGGGAGGAGGTGGTGACTTCTGTGCAGTGGTGCTGTTGTGTGCCTCAAAGCGAGCAAAGAAGTTGTTCAGCTCATTCAGTAGGGGGGTGGTGCTGTCACACGTCCGTGCAGGGGGTTTGTAGTCCGTGAGGGTCTGAATCCCCTGCCACAGACTCCTTGAAGAAGGATGGGGACCAGCGTTTGCTCAATCGCACAGTCATGCAGTTCAAATTCAAAATATTAACCGTGAGACAGACAATCCCACAGAGCAGATCTGAGGACTGGTTTGTGACGATAGATCTTAAGGACGCATATTTCCATGTCTCACAGCACAGAAAGTTCCTGAAGTTCCCATTTGGGGCAAGGCATACCAATATCAGGTTCTTCCGTTTTGTCTAGCTTTATGTTTGCATCTTTGAACTACATTGACGATTGGTTGATCATAGCGCAGTCAGAACAGTTGGCAGTTCAACATCAAGATGCTGTTCTCGACCACATGAAATTGCGGGGGTTAAGGCTGAAAGCAAAGAAAATGTGCTTTCTCCACTACAGAGGACAACTTTTCTGGATATAGTTTGGCATTCTGTCTTGATGAAAGCACATCAATCTGTAGCATGCATTATGTCAATCCTATCAGCTGTAAAACAGATAAAGTTAGGTCAATCACGCACTGTAAAACAGTTCCAGAGATTGTAAGGTCTAATAGCAAAATGGCAAAAGCTGTTGTTACTTTGTTGATGGTTTCCCTTTGTAGCTTCTGGGTTACACTGATACACGTTACGAGGTGATGTAGCAGGATTGAAGTAGTTGCACACGTGCTTCAAACACATTCCCACTGAAGGCATTTGAGTCTGCAATTGAGTCCTCGCATTTCCCTTCTCCAAACCCTGACAATATCAACCTCGACCAGCTGAACAATACAAGGATAAACATGAAACCGCTCTTATAATTCTTTCAAATAAATAATATAAAAATGTATATAAAATTCTTGAACTGACCAAAGTATTTAATGGGAGATTACATTATAAACATACATTAACACTAGATGTTAAATTGTCATTCTAAATCTACAACTGTTTTATAGAGAATTGTTCTATAGTCTATACAGTATCTAATGCAATTAGAGGTAACAGAAATAGTACAGAAGTAACTAATTAAATTACAGAAATATTCTTGGGAAAAGTTATTATTATTAAATTACAGTAATTAGTTACTTAGCAATGCATTACAGCCAACTCTGGCAACAACTCACTATTATTGAGTGACTAAAAGGAATACATGTTTTCAACCCATATAAGTAACAACAGGAACCACAATAGATATATTTTCCCAGACACAAGTGGGAGCTGCTAAAAGAATGTGTTATTTTCACGTCAACACGTTTATGTTAATTGAGGAGAAGTTCCATGTAAGTGCAATAATAGTTTGAAATGACAACATTAATACCTCGTTGGATGTAACTGCTGTCCAATTGTTTTTTGCTGTTGAAAATGCATTTTTTAAAAGGTTGAATCAGTCATTTACACTGGTGCTGTGTATACTGTCATGAAATGACTGACTTATCTCATCAGGGTTTTCTTGCTTTTTGGCCCCCGAAAAAAAGAAACAACAAGCAAGGTACTTTAAATGTAACATATTGCAAGTGTTCGAACTAGGAAAGTTGCATCGCATGAAACGTGCTGCTACGCAAATAGCTTATAGTCCCCTTTGATTGCCTGGCTTTGAAGGTGCTGGTTTTCAGCGATTGCACAATGAGTAGAGGAAATAAATTCATGAGATGGGACATCATGCTTTCAGGAATAATCCTGTGCAGGGGAGGCTTGAAAAGAGAGGAAATATAAGCTCAGGTGGGGAAAAAAGGAGGGATGGGGAACAAAAACACTTGGGACATGAACAAAAACACTTGGGACATGCTGCCACTGTAGCTAGACCAAATAAGGCATCGCTTGTGTTTCAATTCCACCAGGTGGTCTCTGCACACAGCAGGTGAAACTACCTCTCTGCTGTCTCCTTCAATAGCTCCCCTATTACAGTCACGAATCCATTCAGAGTCTCATCAGCCGTCACCACTAGCAAAAGCAGGACTTGTCCATAAGAGTCACACGTTCACTTTCTCAAAGGCCTTTAAAGGAATCAACACTTTGCTTAAATCTGTTCTGCTATATTTGCACTAGCAGTGGGCGATAAAACCTGGGGTGTATCAGCTATTATAACTGAGGTGTACGCAGGCTCCTCTCCCCACAAACTTGTTGTGCAATGATCAGTATAATTTAAGAGCTCAGTTTTGTTAGCCGTAGTGCAAAGAAAAACATTGAAGCCAGATGCTTTAAATGGGACCTATAATGCCCCTTTTCACAAGATATAATATAAGTCTCTGGTTTCTCCAGAATGTGTCTGTGAAGTTTCAACTCAAAACACCCCACAGATAATTTATTGTAGCTTGTCAAATTCGCTCCATTTCACTATGAGCAAAAATGCGTAGTTTTTGTACTAAGATTAAGGTTTAATAAGGTTACATTTACAAGGTTACAAACATTTCTGATTAATGCTGTTTTTTAAACTTTCTATTCATTAAATAATGCTGAACAAATGTATCATGGTTTTGACAAAAATATGAATCAGCACGGCTTGTTTTCAAAATTAATAATTATAAGAAATATTTATTGAGCAGCAAATTAGGATATCAGATTGGCTTCTGATAATTCAGATTAATATATTAACTAAAATGCATACAAAATTGAAAATATTTACTTTAAATAGTAATATTCATAATATTACTGCTGTTGCTGTTTTACTTTATTTTTATCAACTAAATGCAGTCTTGATGAGCATAAGAGTATACTGTTAAGTATCTGTTTCCATGCTTTTGCTTGATCTCTAGGATATAGAGGGTCCAATTACATTAGAAAAACCAAATCTCCAGCGGATCGGCCAGATCAAGGCAGCCGACTGATTGAGTTTTGCAGGGGCGTGCAGCTTTGCTCCCAACACCGTAACCCTGTGCCAGTTCAACATTGCCATCTGCCCCTGTCTCTCAACTCATCAGAGCAGCTGAAGGTGGCAGGCCCAGGTGTCGGGGCACGGCAGCTCCGTGGATGACAGCTTTGAGCTGCTGTGAGGTGCCGGCATTCTGCCAGGCCTGGGCACAGTGACAGTTCGGCATTCATTAGTGCCCCTCACACCTCTGTCATTCGTGGGACCCTCTAGTATCTGTCCCAACCAGCTTTGACCTTATGATTGGCATATTTGAAGATACAAAATAGGGTTTGGCTGTATCACAATATAGACCAAGTCATGGTAGAAATTATTCCACTGTTAAATGATTCTCTCCTGTTAAAAGAGTTTGGGATTGATATGCTGCTATGTTTTTGAAAGAAATCTCTTATGCACACCAAGTCTGCATTAATCCAATATAAAAAAATACAGTAGAAACAGCAGTACTGTGGGGAGTTGTCCTCAGGGATCACTCAGCACAAGGTCTGATGAGGGTACACCAGCTTTTTTGGCACATAAAGCTTCTAGAACCAGAGTGCTAATGTAGTGCTCTACGTTTCACTTGTTAGGCCCTAGTCGTTGTGGTTGAGTGTGTATTCTCGTTCCCATTGCGTTTTTCGACGCAGCGCAATCTCCTTTAAAAGGGAACGTCTTGGTTATGAATGTAACCTTGGTTCCCTGAAGAGTGAACGAGACGCTGTGTCACTTTGCCACACCTTCTGCGTGCCTGCCAGCATCTTCAGACATTTTTAAGCTGCCACTTCCAGCATTTGGCCTGTTCTTATAGCTTAATAATGGTTCATGACGTCATCCCATCTCTGACGTACATTCAGACTATTGGTTCGATTTCACGCGTACTTCACGCTGTATTCAAGCTAAGCATTATCATTGCATTTTTCGGCGCAGCGTCTTGTTCCCTATTCAGGGAACCAAGGTTACATTTGTAACCAAGACGTTTTAATGACCTCATTGACAAATAGTTTTTATTACTTTAATCATAAACGTCACAGATACGTATTGTTAAAAAAAAATCTTAATTACAATTATCTATAAAACTAACTATTAACCTGTATTGTAACGAACACACACGCAGTTCGATTATTTATGTGAGTGTAAACCACATTCTTAGTAAACGTGACTAGACAACTTAATTTTCTGTTGCATCATACAGTGCAAGAGAGCCATTCTACGCTGCATAGACGTGTGTTTGCTGTATGTTGCAGTTTTCGTGTGTGGTTAGTTACGCTTTCAGCAATTCACAGCGATGAATATATGAGCCGCGTGTCATCTAAAGGTTTTGGATCGAGTCACTGTTCTCCACCAGAGCCGCTCTCATCAATTGTGTTGTACGCGTGACTCAAATGCTCCAAAGCTGCTGTCAGTTAATGAAGATTTGAAGGATGAACTCACGGCTCAATTGGACTCTTGTTGTGTCAAAAGTGATAAGGCCATCGTTGATATTCCTTTGGTCACTGTCACTATGGTTACTGGTAAAAGAATACAGGCTTGAGTCTTGTTGCATGTTCATACAGACAGTAATTAAGATGCTACTGTAAGTTGCTTTGTGAACAGAACATTTCAAGACTCACAACTGTAAGAAAATGCGGTTGTAAATACCAGAAACTGACAGAGTGAATGTAGCCACTTAAATTTCAGCTTGTGTGTTCAAGAAAATGAAATGATTCAGAAAGACTGAAGACAAATGCAGCTGCAGCCAATAATTTGATAAAAGCCGGATTGTTTTTTTTATAAACAGAGAAACTCACAGTTTCTGTGGAAAGGAAATAAAAATTTAATTACATGTGCAAATTTGCTGCACTGAACCAGTCATGTAAACAACTTAGCTCACTGTCTAAAACATCAAAAACAACAACTTAAATGTCACTTTGAGTTCAGTTTTTGTTCACATTTTTCTGTAATTATGTTACACAGGCCACCCAACTGAGACTGAACAATGTTCAGTACAGCAACAAACTTCTTTTTTCATGTGATGAAACACATCTTATGCTGTGCTGCAGAATCAACTATCGGCTGTTGTTGAGAAAGCAGGCTAAAACAAGATGACCCCAACGGTGAGTGAACAGAGTGTGAATGGAAGACATCTTGCTACAATCCCCTGGAGTTAGAGCAGACAGTGATGAGCTTGAGCTTGCGGCTGTGATAAAATGCTTTGGACTGGAATGAGTGACAGCGGCTTGGAGAGGCTGTCTTTTACCTATGTACACACGGTGTCAGGCTGAGAGCCTGTAACTGTCTGTCAAAATCCAACCTGCTGACTGAGCAAAGCATGTGATAGGCCCTAATCTTATTTAAAAGACAGAAATCTTGGAGGGGAAATTACATTAGTTTAAGCCTACAGAGACAACAATAACTTTGACTTGTGTGTCATATATCTGCCATATTGCAATCATAGTGGCTCAATATAGATCATCTTTGGATTCTATTGATAGATTTCAGCATTAGAGCTGCAACCTGATAAAGGCAAAGTATGCTCTTATGATAACATAACATAACATTTATTAAATAGCATTTATTATTATCAAGGCACACTGTGAATTTAGCAGATCCAAAAAACATTAACACATAACCACCCACTTTTACTACTACAACTTGGTCAGCTCATGCAGTCAGAAGACGGAAAATTTTAAATTATTTGATTTTATGAAAATGGACAAAAATCTTGACACTTAAGGACATATATTGTTATATATTTTCACTACATGAGCAAAAATGAATATCGATCAGACTATAACTGAAAAGAAAAATGCACTGAGCTGCTGATTGACAAAACATGGCAGAATATGTTTTTTGCTGGTGTCTCGACTGGCCAAACACCTCCGAAGAACAAGCAAGCAAGCTCAAGGCCAGCAGCAATGAAATATAAATCTCATGGTTCATGTTTTTTTTATTTAAAAAAATTCTACAGTCATTTTTTAGAATATTTACTTTATTTTTGTGAAGAAACCCCCACGCAAGATGCACAAGATCTCAGGACATGCTGTCGTTTATCAGTAAATAATAAAGCACTTCTTAAAGGATAATTTATTCCTTTGAATGAGATGAGACGTTTAACAAAAATGAAAACGACACATTCTTTTTATTACTTAAGAAGGAAAACAATCTTTTACATACAAAATAAAAACATAACATTAAGGATCTTTTGATAGCCCTAGTTTTTTATTGTTGTTGTTGTTGTTTTTTATATTTATAAAGATGTAAATGTAAATAATGTTGATGGGGCAAAAGCTCTTTGACTTTTGACTTTGATTTTACGATTACAAAACATTTAATCTAAAGAGACTTTATACATTTAGTACAAAGGGTTCAGGAAAAGGAGTCATGTTTTTTCTCAGAACTGTCGGTGTGTTGCGCCACCAGTGCTCCAGTGAATTGTGTGACAGCAGCAGCAAAAAAAACACACAGGGTCATACACACAAACACAAAACACCACCAGTGAAACACACATGGGTGCACAAGACAACATGTTCCAGCATCAACATCTTTGTTCATCCTGGAACAACATTCCAATCAATCAATCAGAATTGAGAGATGGGTTATAGTTTGTCAATTTTAGACTTACAATCAGGGTTAGTGGCTTCTACATCAGTGTTTTATACCTATTATTTCTCTTTTATTTTTGGAATAACTTATGGGTATGGTTATGAAAAGGTTCCGCAGGATTCCATTTTCGGACAGACCTTTTGTTCCAGGATCATCAAAATTACAAAATCATTCAAAATCAACAAAATTGCCTTACTTATCAAAGTTATGGTGACCAACACACGACACTGAAATAATTCAATACACATTAACTGAATAACAGAAAACACACTAATGTACATTATATAACAATTATACGTAATGTGTAAGATAGGGACTTTTGTTTGTTTGTTTACTGTAAAATATGTAGCAATTGCATTTCATGTGAAAGGACCTTAACACTGTAAATGGATTTTGATTTAATTGTAATTGGAACATTGTAAAAAAAAAAAAATATTATTATTGTTTGAAAAGTTATAAAATTCAAAAAAAATTATTATTAATTATATTTTATTAAACTACAAAGAATGACAAAGTGCTTCCCAAACTTATCCAAATGTGGTGTAACAAAACAAGGGGTGTGACATTCAACCTTTTGCAAAAGCAGCAATTAATCCAAGCAGAATAGCGCGAGTGTAGACAATCCCCCTGAATTCTTACTCTGTGCCACAGCTATTAGCTTATCACCTCAGATAAGCTAAATGCTATGCGTTTTGCATATCTTATGGGGCTATTTAAAAAAAAATCTAAAGTCTTTCTACTTGGCTACATCCAATTCTGAGGATACCTTACAGTCTGTTCACTGACTGTCTGATGCACATTTTGCACACAAAAAACAAGAGCTGAAATCAGCAGTTCCGATCTGATCGGTATATGATACATGACTTCTGGGATTTTAGAATAAAACCCTCTGCAGTATTTGAGAAAACTGCAGCTCATATTTTAGAAATACAATATATATTTGAGTAACATGCATGGACACTAACTGTAAATAGATACAATAAGAATAGACTATTTTACCGCCACTGTTGTCTCGATGAACAATGCATGCTGCATCTGCCAAATGGAGTCTGACTAGTCTGACTAAAACATTTAGAGCCAAAAAAGCAGTAAAGTCATTATCTGGTTAGTAAGTGCTGGATGGAGTAAAGAGATCTGCCAGAAAAAAGAAAAAAAATGACTAAGACCACAAAAAGAAATTGGGCTTCACTGAGCAAAAGCTTTTAGGGTCAGCGTGGAATCTCACAGGTTTTACACTGAAAATACAACTTGAAAGTAATGATTTTAAGGCCATTTTATTTACTCTCACGTATTGCATTACATAAGCTTCGTAAACCAGACATAAATAATTAGGTAAAATTGCTCAAACAATTAATTTTACAGCTTTTACACATCATGAATAGAAGTATAAAAATGACACAGCAGCCTTCTAGGGCAGTTCATGTAATGTCAGCTAATCTATAACACGCATTTTGATTCCTATACGAATTCTGGTAATGTGTTTCTTGTTCTGTTTTTTTAGTTCCTTTTGCTGTCCTGGCAACCCAAACCACTTTTTTGTTTGTCTTTTATATTCCATAGTGTGTTATATTTAGCATACAGTTTGGAGGCTAATAATATTTCTAAAGTAGCTAATGCATCTGTCCTTTTTCTAACGTTACTTGCTTGCTGTTTGCCTTATTGGCTCCGGAGTGCTTTACATGGCAGCATGTGCAATGCATGATAATTAGTTCAGTGACCAGCTAGTGTCTAACATACTAGATCCAAATTCAGCACAGTTAAAATAGCTAAAGAGAAAGAAATTTGAAACTGAGAATAAATAATTTTAGCTTCTCTAAATATATACAATAGTTTTCTAATTTCCACATGAATGAGGTGTCAACAAGTACTCATTTAAATTAGATTTTAGAAGTGTTAAATTATCATATTTGCATATTTGTAATGAATACTTACAGACAACCTAAAATAACAATGCCCAACATTGCCTTATGGGAAAATACAGATATGCCACTGTATAACAAATCTGGATGTATACTTCACACAATACATATTTATAACATGATTTAACCAAGTGAAACATGTTCCAGGATCAGCATCTTTATTGATCGTGGAACATCATTCCAATCAACCACTCAGATTTGAAAGACAAGTTTAGGCTTAAAACAAGGGTTAGGTGTCTCTAAATCAGTGTATCATTTGCCTCTGATTTTAGGGATAACATATGGGTAGTGTTAAGTTTAGTTTAGGGTCTAGTTCTCACTATTAACTAGTTGCTTATTAGCGTGCACATTACTAGAATATTGACTGTTTATTCATTCTCATTGAGCAAATATTAATGCTTTATTTTGCATGACCATATTCTACATCCCTTAATCCAACCCAATACCTAAAGTTAACAAGTACCTTACTTACTATTAATAAGCAGTAATTTGGTTAATTTATTTGTCAGTGGTGCAGAGCGTGCGCGATGCAGAGATAAACAAGGAGTGCAGGTCACAAGGAATCTTCACTTCATTTAAACACGAAAACAAAAGACTTTTAATAGAAACTCAAAAACGGCACTCTCTTAGTGCAAACACGGAGATACTCGGAGGGAGTCACGGCATCCACACATAACGACACTACCACATAACGTCATCGATCGACAAAGACAAGAAAACACAGGAGGGTATATATAACAAGACGGGATGGGAAACAGCTGACGAGACTTAACAAGGTAACTGATTAGACAAGGACAGGTGCAGAAAGGACATGGAAGATACAATGTGAACAACGTGACAAGACGTTAGTCTTAGTAGTGAGAATTGGATCCTAATCTAAATTGTGACTGGGTTATGATAAACTTTTCAGACAGGAATGTTGTTCCAGAATCAACAAAATGTTAACGCATCAAAACTTAGCAAAACTTAGCAGAATGTGCATGTACTGAACAGTAAGTACAGTATGATGAAATATGAATAATGACAAACAAAAAGGCATTTAGACTGCATTATATTCTAAAATTACAACTAGCTGTATTTCACACATAAGATAAGAACTCAGCCCTACAGTGAAGCCATTTTGTTCGAAATATTCTTGTGCAGATCTGAGTCATGTTAAAATGAACACATAATATTTGGCCCTATAATTGAATGAGATGTCTGAGGAGGGGGTTCGGAGAAGAAAGTGACATTTTGGAAAAGGAGAATCACGTAGAGGAGAAAGATTTAATGAGGGAGAGACTTTCCGCCCTCCCTAGAGGATATGACCTTTCCTCCTCCCCTACAATGGGTCCTTCAAATTTATTAGGCCCCTGTTGATATGTGGGCTGTGGAGACACAATGTCTGGCCACCCAGACTGCACATCATCATTTAGGACACAGGACGTTTAGGACATATAAAACCCAAAAGGTTCATTCAAGTCAATGTGTGGAATTAACAAGCGTATTTCTTTGGGACCTGGGGAATACATTGTAATGGAAATTTGGTTGAGATCAAGGAGCGTCCTATCAGTCAAACCCAACTACTCATATATTGTTATTGCAGATTCAGCTGGCTAAATCTCACAAAAATGTCATATTTTACCTCGAAATCGAAAAATAGCAATACAATTTGGACTACCAATGCTTAGTTGGCTTGAAAATAATCTCTTAATACAAAGAATTAAAAATAGTAATGCTTTCGTCATGCAAAATATGTATTTTTATATTAGATTTCATATTATAGCTACTCAAAAAGCAAAAATACTGCAATATTCCATAAAAAATTTAATTGTCCTAGCTATGTGTGAGCTTTGCCATTCATCTCAGTAGTTGTACTGTGATTAACTCCACATTGCCTTAATCAATGTTTTGTCTTTGAAAATGCTGCCATTACTGAATGTGATTAATTTCTATCAGCCATCACAACTTCAAAAGCGGCCACTTCAATCCTCTGAGAGTCACAATTAAATAAGACATAAGCAGTCATCATCTTTGTTACTGAAGTTCCTGACCATATTTTTAATGACCCCACAATTAGCATGTCCATCTGCTCTGTTTGTGCTGAAAATGAACACGGGATCTTTTAGCTCATTCATGAAGTGCTTAGCTTGTTCGCTTGCCTGTAATTGAGACCATTATCACATACTCTAGAAACCCATGAATTTCTCTGGTTGTGAGACTATGACAGACACCAAAGGTCAAAGCTAGATGTTTTGCCTACTGCCACGAAAGGTAAAAAAAAAAAAAATGTAGTAATGAGAATATCACGATGGTTCCTCCTAGCTACGGTAAAAAGCACCTCCATTTATGAGTTGTCTAAAGGTTAAAAGAAATGTTAGCTAACTTGAGAAGTAAAAGCTATGGTCTGCAAAACAGATATGCCCTTCAACTGGCACCTGTATATAAGGAGTAAAAAATGATCTGCAGAAAACTTGACATGAAAGTTTAAAATTCACCCCACTATTTTCTCAATGCAGGTTATTGATCTAATGTTGAACTATTCATCCATGCAAGCTTAATAAAAACAACAACAACAGACTTCTCTCTTGTGATGTCCACTTAAACCTCAACTATTTCTTACACTATTTCTTATTGGCTCTCATTGAGCCAATCTGCCTCATTCCAACTGTAAATGCTGCCATTATATTGTTTATATAATTTGTGTATAATTCATTGTTTTCTAAAATTACTTTCATTTGAAGAATTTAAGTTTTGTTTGTGATTTATGCATAATTTAATTTATTGTAACTTGTAGTACTTTTATTTTGAAATCTCGGTTCAAGTTTATGCGCAATTATTGACCACGTTAGACTCTAAGTTTCTGCAAACACGCATTAAACATGGACATTATGTGTACTTCAAAGAAAGTTAATTAAGGACACAAAGGACTTCAACGGTCATAAGGAAAGTTAGACTATTTCTCTTTCTCGCAGCATGCAGCCAACAAGGTATTTTTGTTTTTATTTATCTGTATTTTGTGTTTTGGAGTTGAACCCATGACCTTGGCGTTGCAAGCAACACACTCTACTGTTTGGGCTTGAATAGAAACTGTTTGTTGATAGAAATGCCATTTCCAGGATTGTGAACCAGTAAAATATGGACGGGAAAAAAAAGAAAAAGATCTTATCAAGTGGATTTCTGATTGAACTACCTTTAAGGATCAAAGAACATTAGAAGATGTTGTTTTTATCTCTTTTGATTTGTCAACTGATTCATTCGGTGAATCTTTCTGTCCACTGAATCATTACACCAGCTACTATTTAAAGCTAAGCTACAATATGCAGTAAATGTAGCTTGCCCATCAGTGTTTACAAGTATGTGGATGTAAACAAGAATGATTCATTCTCTTGAAAGATTAATTCAGAGAATGACAGTCAGTCCATCACAACACAAGCACACTTATGTAGAAGACATTATACTCACATGTAGCGGAGGTGAGGGTTCTGTGCAAATGCACGTGCCTGGATTGTCCGTAAACTGCAGTTCATTATTGTCCTGAAAAAAACGAGAGGGAGAGAGAGAGAGAGACTACTATATGAAAATGCACAGTTCCTCTCAAACATCTGTGACTGATAGGTGTCATTGGCTGGCCACGAATGACCAGCATCAATCCAGCAATGATGAGTGCAAATGAATTTCCCAAGGTAAGACCACCAACATTTATTTCAGCCTCCACACAGTACGGTTCATCCAGTAATTTTGACTGAGAGCCCTGTTGTTGGTCATTTGCACCTGGCATTGCAAGTCGATCATTCAAACCTGAGAAAGCCAACAGTTCATTAGAGCCTTGCAGCTTGATATACATCGTTTATGATGATAAACTGCAGAAGCAATCTCAGTTTGCCATCTTTCCCATCTCTTCAGAGAGTATCATTAGAATAATGGTATCATCAGGGTCCCCAATTTCACAGCGCTGAGCCGCAGCAGCAGCTGGAATGAATTGTGCATCCTAAAGACTCTGCGCACAGTCTCGGTGGCATTAATTGGTAATGACTGCATCCTTTTCATTACAGGAATTTAATGCAAAAAGTGATTACACTCACAACACCCTTATCCGGTGAACAGTAATCAGTAAAGAATTAGTTTTATTATGATGATGGCTCTATAGTAAACTATTTCTAGGAATACAATTATCTATCTCTATTATGAAAAAGTTATGAGGAGGATGTTGGCCATGTTTATACCATTTTTCTTCATAACCATTCTACTCTTAAAAGCCTGAAAACAAATGCAAGGGTCTTTATTACGAAAGCCTCCTGATGGTCCTTCACGTGACATGCGTGAACTTGTGGGGGTGGGATTACGAGTGTGGGTAGATATTTCATTCCGACACCGTTGCAATGGTGCTTCTGCATGTGCTAGTGAACTCTCTACGAGCAGGTCAGTGGTCCCTACCAATATCTGACCTAGAAACATTTGGCTGAATTTAACATTACAAATGTTAAAACGTCTGGTAGTTCAAATGTTTTTTAGGCCTTCTGCACTCTTAACACATTAAGATCTACACACCAATAAAGGGACAGTTCAACTTATGTCATCACTTACTTAACCTCATGTAGTTTCAAACCTGCATTACTTCTTTCTTCCATGAAACACAAAATAAATATTTTGATGGTTAGTTTTGTTTTCTGCATCAGAAAGTTTGAAACAAGTAAATGGTGACAATTTGGATGGATTGATTGATGGATGGATGGATGGATGGATGGATGGATGGATGGATGGATGGATAGATGGATAGATAGATAGATAGATAGATAGATAGATAGATAGATAGATAGATAGATAGATAGATAGATAGATAATCAAAAAAACTCTATACAGCAAGTCACCACTGTTAAATAAACATAATATCAATGTACAAACTATCAGCTTGCTCATCAAAACCCACAGGTGGTTTGAGATGTTGTATGACTCAACTAAACCATTTCACACCAAACCTCCACAGACAGGCCTTTCATTCTTGTGTTTGCTTATGTAACAATGCCATTTACTATGTTTGTGCTTAAAGCTGAATGACCTTTAGTGAAACCTCAGAGGGTAATTTAGAGGCCTGGCGGTCAGTGCTGTTCCCAGGCGTGGGAGGAACCAAGAGAGCCCACCATCAGCAGAAGAGAGAGCAATGTTAATGAGAAAAATGCAAAGGGGAAGCTGGGAATAGTCCATTTGGCTCCCTTACTGAAGGATCAAGGAGTGGAGGGGAAAACTGTCTTGAGGTTAAAATGAAGAGAGGATAGGGTTGAGAAAGATTGGAGGGTTTGACAGAGGTGAAGGAAAGCTCAAAAGTGATGAAACACAGTGGGAGGTCTGGATCCGCATCTGATGTTTCATCCACTAGAATTTTTCATCTTAAAGTGTATGTATATATATATGTATGTGTGTGTGTGTGTGTGTGTGTGTGTATGTATCAGTTTCCTTAAAAAAAATCATACTGACCCAAAAGCATGTTTAAAAAAAGTATACAAATGTTTTTGTTTTTTTGTGGATTTTTTATTATTGTTTTAATACAATTGAATGAAATAACTCAATCAACCTGTTATTCATAGTAAAAAGTAAACATATATACTATATATATAAAAATAACTGTTGTTTTAAATTGTAATAAAAATTCACATTCTTACTGATTTTGACTGTATTTTTTATCAAATAAATGTAGCCTTTGTGAACATAAACCTATCATAATAGAACAAATTACTGATCATAGACTTAAATATAACCTAATATCTGTTGTCTTCATATATAAGATAATAAAGCTTTCAGAATTACTAAATGTTTACAATATAAATGTATAAATTGTGGTTTTTACCATCATTTACAATACCTCCAAAATTCTCAGTGAGGCCTTTGTGTGACATCAACTGTCTTGTATGTCACACTGTGTTATATACATCTCAAAGCTAGTCACGACTGACAGTGTTGACTGCACGATCAATCTTCTTACATTTTGATATCCTCATTAGCAAACCTGACATTCCATCACACAAACCTGAGCAAGCCCTTGAGCTAACATCAGCAATGTTCCTGAGATTAAAGACACCTTCTCAGATAACCCAAATTGTGTAGTGTGCACCAGACTTTAGTGTAAAACACACGTGATCACTATGGAATCTTTGAATACTCACAGTCGCTGAAGTCCTGTGTACAGTTCCATGTCAACATCCTTAAGAATCTGCAATCCAGTCCAATTCTCTATATGTCTACAAAAGAAAGAGAGAAAATATTGAAAACGGCACCATTAACACCAATTTATTCAACCAGGGGATATGTGTTTTTACGCTTGATGGCGAAGGCAGGAACCCAATGGAAGGTCCCTGGAGTTTTGAAAAATGTATTATAGTTCAGCGAGCGCTCGTGAAAGATTCCCCTCAGAGTCATTCATGTGCCGGTTATGCAGATGGCCTAAGGGTGTGATTGCTTGCAAACTACACTGTGAAATAATTCAAAAAACTTTGTTTTACCCTAGACTGTATAAGGTCAAATGCATAGAACATGCCAGAAACTATATAGAACAACCAGAGAACACAGTTAGGCGCTCGTGTGAAGAAGATAATTGCTCTTTCTCAGAATTGCGTGATATAAAATTTTATTGGTTTGTTTATATAACACACAATTGTGACTTTCTTTATCACAATTTTGACTTTAGAGCACACATTTGTGACTTCATATTACAAAATCATGAAAAAAAAGAACGAATTGAGAGATAAAAATTAAAAAAAGTCAGAACTGTGACATGAAAAGTTGCAATTACAATTTTTATTTTATTCCATGGCGGAAACAAGCTTTAACAGCTTTACCACCACATGAATAAATTACATTTTTATATATTAAGATAGAATTGTTATAATATTTCTCAATATTACTGTTTTTACTGTGTTTTTCATTAAATAAATACAGCCTTGGTGGGAAACTTCTTTCAGAAATATTTAAAAAATCTTACTGACCCCAAACTTTTGAATAGTAAATATCAACTTAATTATTTTTATTTGACATCGAAACTTACTGTAGCTGTAACGACAGCTAAAATAGTAGCTATAAAATAGTTGAGTAAAATAGTAAATGCTAAACAATGTCTGAATAAAACTAAAGTAGGATTTTCCCTCCATTTATTGTCCATCAGGAAGAAAATGCTGTCTGATTTCTTGGAAAAGCAATAGAACACCTCTCCTGAACAAGCCACATGATCTGAGGTATCAATTATGTCTGTAGCACAAATATTGCTGACTGAGTTATGTGATGAATTTTGTTCAAACAACTAACCTTAAGTATTAGCAATAGTGAATGTATTTTCAGACCATGATAATAATCATAAATTGTAAATACCCAGCAATGCAGAAAACTGAAATCGGGATTCCCTGATGTCAAAACATGCACACTTTTGAGTAAATAAAGAACATTTAAAAAGGCTTTTACATGCAAAATGAATTTGTGTGACTAGGGGTTTCAATCAAGTTCAGGCTATAAACCTTTTCTGAATAAATCCTAAAATCCAAGTGAAAATAAAAAATAAAAGGTGCTACAATCATCTCTCGTCTCTTACCAAGCCACTGAAACACCATTATCATTGTCAGAATCTGCTTGAAAACATGCTTGCATTTAAATTCAGCAATTGCCAGGGCATGTGGCACTGCCTTTATTTCCTATTCCGCAAGCTTTTTATCTGCCAGCTAAAACAAACACAATCTGGACAGAAGTGAAAGATGTTCCAAGCAGGAGAAATCACGGATGTGCCGTTGACAGAACACAGCCACACACAAAGCAAGAATACACATCCACACACACCCTAACAATGCCACAAGCCCCTAAAAGCACAGTCCAGCACAGAGCATCAGGTAGATTTAATGTTTCTGTTTACAGCAGTGGAGAGAGTGACACTTTACAAATGAGTTGCACTAAGTTAATGTAATACAGCAGAGGCCCTGCTACTTTGCTGCCCATTGGTTTGATACAGCATCTTCAGGTTACCCAAAGAGCTATGATTGACGATGAGCTTTACAGCGCACCACTGAATGATGCCTAAACCGGTTGAGAATCACTGGTTTTGACTCTGGACCCAGATTTTACATCAGTCATTATTTAGTGACACAACATTGTTTATTATGTAGTGCACAATGTTGCTGCGAGTAAACCTGTTATTAAATCAGTTAGGGACGTTTTTACATAGATGTCCTTTAAATCCAGTCAGTTAAAGCAGATTAAAAGACATAAATAATTAACAAAAATTATGTTTTTTGACATTGACATTATCCCTCATGGTCAGTTTAATAAATTTTAATTTTATATTTTCATTAATATAATATTGTATGTTGGTAATATATTCAAATAAAACTCAGATTAAACTGATCATGAGGGATATATATACATACATACATACATATACATATATTTTGCATTCGAAAAGCAATGTCTGATTAATGTCTTAATGAACAAATCGTTAAAAAGTCAGTCTAACTTATTTATAAATTCTATATAAATTACTCAACTAAAAAAATATACATTTGTTTAGTAGTAAAAAATTTGATTGGGATACCATTGTAAGTAATATTGGGAATAATTCATATTATTTTAGAATTTAACAATTTAGAAATAATTTTAGTTTTTTAACTTACTACTCATTTTTTACTACTAAACATATCCCTTTTAGTTGACTAATTTATAAATAATATACAAATCAGTTAGACTAACTTATGAAAATGAAAAAAAAGAGTTAATTAATTAATACATTTTTATTTAGGCTGTATCTGTATGTATTTATAAAATCATTAAATTATAAATAATATCAATTCCCTATAAGTGTTCCTACATCTAATTTTCTGGCAAAATAATTTCAATCCATTTTAAATTTACATATGCAAATCAGTAATCCTGACTCATTAAAAAGAAAAAAAGAGCTATTTGTTCGTTAATCAGACCTCCATTGCTGGATGGAACGACATCTGTAGTTGAGTCTGAATGGCATTGTTGTAATCAGATGCATTGGATCAATAGTGCTTATACAGATGCACAACCTAAACTGTCATTCAAAAATCTGTCAAAAGCTCTGCGCTCATTTCATTTAAGCATGTGATGAAAAGGCTCAGGCTATACGCCAGTTCATGGCGGTTCTCTTTCGAAAGGGAGCTCGCGCTGCATTCCGTAGGGGTCGCTAAGGGGAATGCCACTGGCATGACAGGTGTCTGAAGCATGAGCCTAAATACGACAATAAACTTGACTTTGGCAGGTGGCAGCCTATGATGTCACTACTGGTCCGACCACGAATATAAAAAGGTCACATGTGCAATACGTCATCCACTGCGTGTTACATCATATATAAATGGCAGAGCATTTGCAGCAGTCGGTCAGGCTGGGGCAGCTTTTCACACAATGGCCATGCTGCAGATTTACCAGGCTGACCTGCTGAAGGACCTAGATCAGGGCCATAGGCATGTCCTGAGGCGGTAGAGGAGATGCACCGTACCACAGGCTGCTGCCACGATCGGTCAATCCATGGTGGCCATGGGGGTTATGGAGAGGCATCTCTGGGTAAACATGGCCAATATCAAGGAGAAGGAAAATAACTTTCTCCTTCACGCACCAGTTTCGCCTTCAGAACTTTTCGGCATATTTGTCAAGTTGGTGGAGGCAAAGGCCCACTCTGTGGCATTTTAAGATGTGGATACCACGCAGGTCCAGGTCCATACCTCAAGCCACAAAGGACTGGAGGCAAGGCCCGAAAGCGAGCACTGACTATCACACCCAGGGCAATCGTAAAGGGAACATGTGAGTTTTGCCTCTACTAACATCTGCCTTCTTCCCCCTCACCCCTATCATTTAGAGAGTTGTCATTCTGAGTCCCCCGCTCCTAGAGCTCAGCCTTTGTTTCCTAAGTTGTTAGGCTCTCTGTGAGCCTCCTTGGCTACTACAAGCATTGTTAGGCTTCCTCTCGCTAGAGAGAGTTACTGTTTGAGGCTTCCGCTCCCTTGAGCTCTGCTAGGATAGCAATTGTGGGTAGTAGGCACTTTGTGAGCCTCCTTACGAGATCCTGACTTTGGGGTGTTGTCAGGTTTCCTCTCAATTTAGAGACTCATCATACTGAGGCCTCCACTCCAAAAGCTTGGCTAGGCAGTAAAGTAGTATGCTAGGTCAGTGGTCCCCAACCCCCGGTCCGCGGCCCGGTACCGTGGATCAAATGGTACCGGGCCGCGGATCGAATTCGCGGACCGGTCCGTGAGCGGCTGCGAGTAGCTGTGACCCATCTCGGGCGCGTTGTATTGAGGCCTCCAATCTTGTGGGCCAGTTAGACTGAGCTTATAGTTTTTTAAGACTTTTGAGCTTTCTCGTTATTGCCCTTAGGTTAGAATTTTACGGAAAGAGTGTTGCCTAGGCCTCCACTTATCAGGGCTGCCTGAACAGAAGTTCTGAGTGTAAGGCTCTATGTGAGCCTCCTTAGACACTGGCCCAAATGTGAGCATAGTTAGGCTTCCTCTTTTAGAGTCATCTTGTTTGAGGCCTCTGCTCTTGAGAAAATCTGGTCTATGATAGGTGCTGGTGTATCTTAGGGATGAGGACTCCTTGAGTCCTTTGACTTAGTTCAGGCAATAAGGCACCCTTTCAGGACGGCAGCGTTGGTATTCCGTTCCCCATTGCGACCTCTAGGGGATGCAACGCAAGTTCCCTTTTGAAAGTAGGGAACGAGACACTGCATTAATTTGCTATGCTTTCGGTATTCCTGCAGACATCTTCCTCAGACAAAATGTGGATGACGTGTTGCACAGGTGCCCTTTTTATACTAATGGTTGCTCAAGTAGTGAAGTCATAAGCTGCCACCTGCCAATGTGAAGTTCATTATCATGTTTACACTCATGCTTCAGACACCTGTCATGCCAAAGGCATTGCCCATAGCAACCCCTAGAGGAAGCGTCTCTTTTTCTATTCTCAGCAAACTATATGCGTGACCTGATACGTTTTCTCCATACTCACCTTTCAAGTCTCTTCATTGTTCCCAACATCCATGACTGGGCATGATTAATGACTTTGTTTAAATGATATACAGCACAAGTAATAGAGCTTAATGGAAGAACATTTAATAAAGCAGATTGTCTCAGGTGTGCTCTCAAGGCATTGATCGACGCCTTACTTTTCTTCTCAAAGCCAGGCTTTGAGTCAAGAACCCTGAAAAAACTAAAAACCAAGTCTTACTATTATCTTGTCCTATTCCAAGAATAAAGAGCATTAATTAGTATTATTATGACTTCAACCAATGAAATTATTTCAAATAATGTAATAGCAATTAGATCAACCATATCTACACAACTCTTCAGCATGACTGCTTGAGTCAGTAAACATAATGTTTTACTCTTCACTGATTCTTTACTGCTGTTCCTTCTACACCCACATAACAACTGGATAAATGCAATTACTCTGAGACAGGTGTACAACATGCCTTATTTATACAGCTGGCCTCCATCTGTTGCTGATTTCAGGTTTCAATCCAGGATATAGATTTCTGATGTATAAATACAACATGCCTCACCTTTACCGCTATTACGCTATAAATCATTCGTAGGTGCCTGGATGCTGATTTGCATGTTAAATGGTAGAAAATGTGGCATTATAAGAGGCAGCACTTCTGAAGTTTCTTAGCATTTGTTACATTGCAGTTCTACATGAAGAACGTCTTTAATTACAAGTTACATTTATAGGTTACAATTTATTTCAAGGTGTCCTTGTTATAGCGTAATTATAAATTTAAGTACTGAATAATAATTAACAAGTATTACTTACTATTGGGTCAGAGTTAAGATTAGGGGTTGGTTCAGAGTTAGTTGCAAGAACACTGTAAAATATTGTATTATCCATTTAGATTTTCTGAAGAAATTAGTGGTGTTTGCCTTTGCTAGGGGTTTGAAGGTGGTTGCCAGACCACTGCTATGTTGTTCCTAAGGTTCCTGACTGGTCAGCATGTTGCTAGGGTGTTCTGGATCCGTGCCATGCTATTGTACACTCCTAAAAATAAAGGCTCTTGGCATTAATGGTTCTGTAAGGGAGGTTAGGCTTGAGGAGATGCCTGGCTTGATTCCAGCAGGTTGTCTGCAAGAACACAGAGTCCAGTAGTACAATTCCATCTGACCACTTTATTAATCCCTTGAAGCAGGTAGTACAGAAAAGATGAGCAAAGAGTACATAATGTGTGGTTTCGAAACAAGAACAGAAATACAAACACTTCAATCAAGATTAATCTTATCCCAATTACACAAGCAAAAGAAACACAATGTAAACAAAGGAAAATAAACTTACATTTCTCATGAACACACATTACAATTACCAAACAGCTCCAAAGTCTCTCAGTCTATTGTGCATCAATGCAGGCATTTATAAATCAGTACTCATTAGCGCATGGCTGAAGTGATTGGTTAATTAACAGAGGGTGTGTGTAAATCAAAAAGCAGCTAATTGAAGAGAAACTATGGGTGCGTCTCAATCAGCTCGTGAATCAGAAGTTTACGAATTTGGACACTGGTAAGGACAGTATAGAACGCTAGTCACTACACGTTGGAACACTGATGACACTATTTCTGGCGAAGTGAACACATCTTCATTGTATAACGTACTTGTAATGTTATTAAATTTAGGGTCCATTAAGGGAACATAGTAGGTTTTTACAGGATTCTGCGATTGAGACAGCCTTTAAAATGGCTGACTCCCTGATCAGTGCCCTGACTACTGAACTAGGGAGCTGACTGAAATGCACTCTAAGATTTAGGCAAACCAGGAAAAGAATTGTGAGCAATGACAAAAATAAAATAAATAATAATTTTTAATACAGGTTCCATAAAGAACATTTCACAATCCTTGGAACCTTTCCATTCCACATAAGATTCTTTACAGTGGAAAAAGGTCCTTTAATGAACTACCGTATTCACTGTAAGGATCAGTGGGGAACAAAAAATGTGAAAACCTTCACATTTTTTGGAACCTTTATTTAACAGTGTGTGAAGTCAGAAAGCTCCACAGAGCAAAGTTCCTCACCTAGTTAAAGTCTGTATGGGATTCACCGTAAGTGAATGTCTACATGCAGAAAGGAGCAGAAGAACAGGATGCCTCCACATTGCTATGACTGGCTGATCATGCTGTTAGCAGGATATGCTCACCTATGTTCCTCATAACAGGTAAAAATGGGCCTGAATGCATCAAAATAATGAAATAAATACAAAGTAACCACTCACCTACTTTTGATCACATCCTAATCAGAATGTTTTGAAATACATAATAAACTGTGATTGGAGCGGTTCTTTGTAAATTGAAGCTGAAACTCCTGGCTACCGTGGATTTAATTATATTAATAATCGCCGTAAAGGAGATGACAATTAATAATAAAAGCCTCCACATTAATAGCCTCACTGCTCTATAAGAGGCTAATAAATGCGTCCTCATTTCATTAGACTAACATATCCTACATGTTTCAGTAGCATGATCGAGCTACAATTACATTTATGCATTTGGAAAACGCTTTTATCCAAAGCGAATTACATTTCATTCAAGGAACACATTGATATTCTAATCAGTTCTTGCTTTCCCTGGAATCAAACCCATGACATTTGCGTTGTAAACACCAATGCTCTACTGATTGAGGTACAGGACAGCTTTTTTTGCTTTTTTTTTTTTTTGTACATTACGATCTCCTATGTGTTTCCATTCACCTGTCGTTTCAGCAATCACATCGTCAATCTTTTCAGTTGTGTCTAATTCCCTCCTTTTATATTTAAACCCCATGTTTGCCTTCAGTCCTTGTCGAGTGTTGTTGCAATATGGTAGTGTTCTCCGTGTCCTCTATTCCATGCGCCAAGTCTTCACATTTTGATTTATAGTTTTTGAAAAGTGTTTCTATTCTACGTTTTGCACATGATGTGCCGCTTTGTTTTGAATATTTAAAGTGTTTTGTTGAAAAATTGACAAGACTTTAGATAAATACTTCAACTTAAGATTAGGTTGTAGCTTGGCAAAAAGTATCTTTTGAAGACACTGGCAGATATCGTGAGAAAGTCTTGAGGACTGAAAATTATTGAAATCTCACTTTAGACTAATAAAAGCATTGAAATAGTGAGCTCTCTGATCAATTTGTCTGACTTCCTTAGCAAAAGGTGTTCGATTGAGGTAAAATCATGATAATGGCTCACCTCTAGTACATACACAGGGCAATTAATCTGTACCCATACAGTGGTGCCCTTTAAAAATATGGAAACGTGTCAGCCACATTTTCCCTATTCACTACACCTATCAGCTATGCCTTTCAACATTCTTGACATCTTCATATATTGACATTTTATCACTTACAAAAATGTGTTTATAGAATGTATGCAGAACAGACTTTTTGACCTAGAAATGAGATCTCTTCTTAAAAGAAAACACAAATGACATGGTTAGCGCCATCATTTAATAGTCAGTGGACCCAAAAAGAAAATTCTGCTTATTCATTGTCCATTTTTGGACTTGTATTGGGAAAAAAGGCTTTCTACTTTAGTGTCCCACAGAAGAAAAACCATTTGTAATGGTAAAAAAGGTAAAACGTTTTCATTTTGGGGTGAACTATTCCTTATTCAAAATGTGTTTGTTCCAAAACATCTGACTCTGACCAGCAATAGAGCAATTACACATTCTCAAAGGAGATTTCTTCCACATTAAGTATTTCTGATCCAAAGTGCTGCTGGCATATTATCGAAGCTACTATGCATAACACTTAACTTTTCCAAACTAACCATGTCTAGGCAGGCATGCATTTAGGCCATGTATCAATGTGCCTCAGATTAACTGTGAAATGCGTCGCAGCTTCATGATCCATGTCCAGAACTTGCAGTCTAAATATAGGCACAACAAAACCCCTTCTGTGCTGTATCTACATTCTGCACATCTCTACTCTCATCCACTCCTGAGCTTCAGCCAAAATGAAAATGAGCATAATTAGGTCCCACGAGGCAGAGAGCATTAGACAGAGCAGCAATAATGGTACGGACGCCAATATCTTCCTGGTTTTGGAATGCCAATGTCACTTGCCATGCCAAAGGCTGCAGCGAGCACTTGTTTGGAAAACCTGCACAAGATGACTTCCTTAACGTGGAGTAGTGGGCAATTTTGATTTCCTGCATTTATCAGGGGAAACCAGACCCAAATTTTTCTGTCTAGTTGAGGAATATATGAAGAGAAAACAGCGATGGTCATCAATTCAGCAGCATGTCCAACTAAGAAGACATTTTACACACTATAAATACAGTGGAGTTCGGTTATGTCGACGGCCTCGGGGGTTGCAAAAAAGCATCGAGATAACCCATGAGCGGACCGCGATCCACATGCGACTCAAACTCAGCGCATGTGCAGTGAACTAGGTATGCAAATTAGTCACGAAATAACCATGTGAAGTGGCTAATCTGTCCCGCTTTTGTGCTTGAGATATTAGATTTCGGCAACATAAAAGAATCGACATAACCCACAAGAAAATGCCAAGACAAATGGGGAGTTTGGCGGTTCCACTTCAAAAACTTCATATAATCTTAACAAAGATAATAATCTTCTGATAGCAAGATGATGCATCATGGCTCAAATAATCTCAATCTGGTTTTTTGATCATGACAATGAGTTCACTACACTCAGATGGCCTCCACAGTCACCAGATCTCAAGCCAATAAAACACCTTTGTTATGTGGTGGAACAGTAGATTTGCATCATGGATGTGCAACTAACAAATCTGCAGCAACTATGTGATGCTATTATGACAACATGGACCAAAATCTCTGAAGAATGTTTCCAGTGCCTTGTTGAATCTATGCCACAAAGAATGCAGTTCTGAAGGCAAACAGACTCCAACCCAGTTCTAACGAGGTGTACCTAATTAAGTGGCCAGGTAAGAAGGCTGTGGCTTTGGAAGAAGGCAGAGAAAGGCAAGGTGAGGAAGAAGTCGACAGATCAGGAAGTCTTTAGGAAGCACAAAGTGTGATACAGGAGACAGTGGCATTGAGCACAGCAGAAAACAGACAGAAACAGAGAGGCAGAACCTGTTTCCACAGTCTTTGAACAGACAGGTGAGTCTGTCTGGGGTGCCCTCACTGTGTAACAAGATTGTAGTCATAAACTAAAGTAAAATATTTATTTTTTAGGGGTAAATGAGTTTTCTCGGTGTGTGTGTGTGTGTGTGTGTGTGTGTGTGTGTGTGTGTGTGTGTGTGTGTGTGTGTGTGTGTGTGTGTGTGTGTGTGTGTGTGTGTGTGTGTGTGTGTGTGTGTGTGTGTGTGTGTGTGTGTGTGTGTGTGTGTGTGTGTGTGTGTGTGTGTTGGGGGGTAATAAGTATAATGAGCATCGCCCTATTGCAAGGAATTACATTACTAATATTGCTTCATATTTCACCAGATCCAAACCTAAACAGAGGACTCAAACTATTTCCTAGGGACCCTACAGCCTGGAAGTCATAAGATACAAATCTATGCACTAGTACAAAGCTTTAATTGTAAAAGCTAATTCCAGCTAATTTACCATAAATGAGGAAGTGAGAGCATGCTGTGCTTGGTTTTAAATTTATAATCAACTCAAAAATGTTTTGTTATGTTTGTAATTTTGTTATCACTTACATTTACATATTTTGTTAACAAAAAAGAGGATGTTTTGAAGAATGTTGGAAAGCAGTGTCGTTTCATACTAACTTCAATTATATATTTTTAACCATACATTGAATGTTGGATTTCAAAGGGAATTAAAACTGTTAACTGATAAAGTTTCTGATATATCATAAGAAAATTTTAAATATAAATACAGTGGAGTTCACTTATCTCGAGTCATGGTTAACTCGCCAATCCTATTATGTCGACATTTTTTAAGTGGAACCGCCAAACTCCCTATTTGTCTAAGCATTTTTTTGTTGGGTAATGTCGATTCTTTTACGTCGCCGAAATCGATTTGTCTTAGTATTTTCGATTCTTTAATGTCGATTTGTTAATGTTGCCAAAATCTAATATCTCGAGCCTGAAACAGGGACAAAGTCGCCACTTCACATGGTTATTTTGTGACAAATTTCCGCACCTAGTTCACTGCGCATGCGCTGAGTTTGCGTTGTACGTGGATCGCGGTCCGCTCATGGTTCACTCCCTGTCGTTGATCTCGTCTGAGGGATAACACGCTGTAGCATCCCACACGTTTTTTGTGATTTTGTGAGCAATCTTTGTGTTTGCATTGTTGGAGAATATAATTAAAGATTTGTATCAAGAGTCGAAGGTGGTTTTTATTGTAAAAAGACACCAAAAACTTGAGCATGTACATTCTCATTTAATAACTCACATCATGTACATCAATACATTTTCATTTTTATTTCTTGCGAGGGTTGTTGTCTTTGGCGCTCTGACTGCTGACAGCTGGCTGTGCTTCCACTATCACTCTGACAGCTTCACTGATAGGCTGTCTGACCTGTCAATCATGCAAGAAGACGTGATTGGCTGTGCTGACATGAGGGCGGGCTCTTCTCATCTCATCCGACACCTTCTTAAAGGGACGAGCCACTGCCTTTTATTTTTCTTCTGATTCTGACTTGTGTTTTTTTTTTATTGTGTGAATTTCGCTCACAAGCACTGTGTACCGAGCCTGAACAGTTATGGATAATTGACGTCATGCGAGCAACTTTTGCAATTCGAAATGTGATCTTACACAAAAGAGTTCATCAATCTATGGGTGCGGGTTATGCCAACGATTTTTTACACAAAACCTAAAACCCGCTGGCTATATGAGTGTGCGGATTATCTGCTTCTGTGGGTTATATGTGGGAAAATATATGTTAATATATGTAATATATGTTATATGGGTTATCTCGCTAAACGGTTATCTCGATGCTTTTTTGCAACCCCTGAGGCCGTTGACATAACCGAACTCCACTGTATAAATGGTGATTATAAAAGCTGCACATTACTTCTAAATTAAAAGTTACATAACAGACTGTCATTACCTGTATTAGTGTTAGATTTTCAGTTATTTTTTCTCCAGATTACATCCATACACCAGTAGATGGCAACAAGTGACTCTCTTTATGAGTGAGCCATAGAGCTTTCAAAACACTGAGTCATTGAAGCAATGACTTAAGCGATTTATTCAAAAGCATTGTTTCATTCTAAAAAAAAAAGTTACCAAAAAGTCATCAAATCGCTCATTTAAACCATTCATTCAAAAACAGCCTTCGTTCTGTTTTGTAAATATTTTTGTTGGCGAACCAATAAAAAAAAGTAAATTTAGTGTAGTGATAGTATAGTTAAACAGAGTCTACAGCATTATTTAAAAATAATTTAGTGCTATATAATGATTTGAAGAAACATTACATGTAAGTACTGCATTGGTTTAACCTTACCACTGATGCTGTCTTTATTGGGTGTTACCCCCAGATTTTTACTGCCCATCCCAACCAGGAATAACTGCTGTAAATGGCTAGCTGTTGATTCCATGGTGCAAGACGTTCGGAACACATATGCCTGTCAACAAGCATTCTAGTACTATATCATGTAGAGCTTTCTTTTGTGCACTCAATGTGTCTTGTCTTGCATTGAGCAATTCACAGCATCTCCCCTGATGGGTATTCTAGCAGCCCATCATTGTATGAGCAGCTTTTAAATAAAATACTGGATCACTGTTCTCTTTTGTACTGGCAAAAAGCCCAAAGTGACATACAGCATGCAAATCTAGGAAACTTTCAGCTGTGAAAATAAAGTGTTTAAAGCACATCCCATCTGGGGTCCTAGTACATACATGCTGTTGATCATAATTTGCAACCCACCGGCTGGGATAGTAAATGTAGTGTGTATGCACAAACAAGTGTTTCTAGTTTCCCACGCTTACAACAACTGTTAACTAAGTACATTCTGATTCAAATAAAGTGAGGACGGATATGCATTGTGAGAAATGTTGCTGCCCAACTGTGAAATAGTGGTTCGGAAGTGTTGCGTTTCCATTGTGGTCCCTGTGGGGCACATAAAAGCAGCTTTCTTCTAGATTTAAAGGCACAGTATGTAATTTTCGCTGTTAGAGGACGCTAATTGAAAACGAAGGCGTAGCTTGATAACGCCGGTAATGAACGTGGAATCATGGGTCTTCTTTACCTCCATAACCTATGGAAAGGAGTCCAATGGACTCATGGAAGCAGAAAATATGCTTATGGATGAGCTATGTATTAAATGTATTAAATTTGAAAAATGCTGCTGCAGTGAATGCTAAAGAAAGACACATGCTATACACACTGGTTTTGAGTGCAGAGGAGCTTTTATTAAGGGGGCGTTGGATAAGAGCCACATGGTTAAAATACGATGTGTGCACTGGGATGTGGTGGATTACCCACAAGCCACGCCCTGCAAGCCACAATCATATTAATAAAAGTTGGATGGCTTGTGTTGCTACATAACATTGAATTTGTTTTCAAATATATTGTATGATGGAGAAAGCTCTCTTTGATTATGCTACGCTAGCCAATTGACAAAACATTGTCATTGAGGCATGGTAAAAACATGGTACTCATGGTAATTCAAGAAAACAAGCGATTCAAACAATAAGACTGACTGTTTAACTGTATAACTGTCACTATCACGTTTGTTTGGACTCATTGTGTTTTGTCATCGTTTGCCTTCCTCATTTGTTGTCATTTGTTGTATTTATGTTCAGCTGGGAACTCATCAATCACCATCATTATCACCTGAATGTATGTTCGGTTCTATTTCAGTTCAGCATCCGGTGTTGTCAGTTTAGGAATATGTTGGGTATTACTTTGTTTCTGAAGCAGGCCCATCTGGTGAGCTGGAGCAATGAGCTCTTCCGACTCCTGTCTCCTAGTTAATGCTGTATACCCGTAGATCATTTAAGTAATTATGTCTTCTTGTTAAACAGTTCTGATTTTGTTGTTAGGGAACTAGTGGACATAGCTAGCCATCATCCTGTTCAATCTGTAAAAAAGTTGAGGACAGCTCACCCAAAAGCTTCCACCCAATGTGCTCCAGCGAGACAAGTTCCCCAATCTGCTCCAGCGAGACAAGTTCCCCAGTCTGCTCCAGCGAGACAAGTTCCCCCTTCTGCTCCAGCGAGACAAGTTCCCCATTCTCCTCCAGCGAGACAAGTTCCCCAGTCTGCTCCAGCGAGAAACGTTCACTAGTCTGGTTCACCGAGACAAGTTCCCCAGTCTTCTACAGCGAGACAAGTTCCCCAGTCTGCTCCAGCGAGACAAGTTCCCCAGTCTGCTCCAGCGAGACAAGTTCCCCAGTCTGCTCCAGCGAGACAAGTTCCCCAGTCTGCTCCAGCGAGACAAGTTCCCCAGTCTGCTCCAGCGAGACAAGTTCCCCAGTCTGCTCCAGCGAGACAAGTTCCCCAGTCTGCTCCAGCGAGACAAGTTCCCCAGTCTGCTCCAGCGAGACAAGTTCCCCAGTCTGCTCCAGCGAGACAGGTTCCCCAGTCTTCTACAGCGAGACAAGTTCCCCATTCTCCTCCAGCGAGACAAGTTCCCCATTCTCCTCCAGCGAGACAAGTTCCCCAGTCTTCTACAGCGAGACAAGTTCCCCATTTTCCTCCAGCGAGACAAGTTCCCCAGTCTGCTCCAGCGAAAAACGTTCACTAGTCTGGTTCACCGAGACAAGTTCCCCAGTCTTCTACAGCGAGACAAGTTCCCCATTCTCCTCCAGCGAGACAAGTTCCCCAGTCTGCTCCAGCGAAAAACGTTCACTAGTCTGGTTCACCGAGACAAGTTCCCCAGTCTTCTACAGCGAGACAAGTTCCCCAGTCTGCTCCAGCGAGACTAGTTCCCCAGTCTGCTCCAGCGAGAAACGTTCACTAGTCTGGTTCACTGAGACAAGTTCCCCAGTCTTCTACAGCGAGACAAGTTCCCCAGTCTGCTCCAGCGAGACAAGTTCCCCAGTCTGCTCCAGCGAGACAAGTTCCCCAGTCTTCTACAGCGAGACAAGTTCCCCATTCTCCTCCAGCGAGACAAGTTCCCCATTCTCCTCCAGCGAGACAAGTTCCCCAGTCTGCTCCAGCGAGAAACGTTCACTAGTCTGGTTCACCGAGACAAGTTCCCCAGTCTTCTACAGCGAGACAAGTTCCCCAGTCTGCTCCAGCGAGACAAGTTCCCCAGTCTGCTCCAGCGAGACAAGTTCCCCAGTCTGCTCCAGCGAGACAAGTTCCCCAGTCTGCTCCAGCGAGACAAGTTCCCCAGTCTGCTCCAGCGAGACAAGTTCCCCAGTCTGCTCCAGCGAGACAAGTTCCCCAGTCTGCTCCAGCAAGAAACGTTCACTAGTCTGGTTCACCGAGACAAGTTCCCTAGTCTGCTCCAGAGAGACAAGTTCCCCAGGGTTCACAGGGGAGACTTTATTTCAAAGGGTTTTCTTACAAAAATAGGTGCTTTTAACATTAATGATCAAACTATATCTATACATACATATACATATGGATATATAATCTTGAAATTAAGTACTTGTAACATAACTTGAACAGAATTGTCAGTCCTTGTCTGTTTAGATTTCATTTTCATGCTTTTTCATTTTAATTTTTAGCTTGCTTGTCATTATTTCCTGTTGTCTTTGTTCTCGTTTCCCGACACTTGTTTGTTTCAGTGGCTATTCATTAAATCAACACAGCTGTTCGCATTAGAGTTCATCATCATTGTACACTTAAGTCCTTGTGTTTTTATATTTACATGCAATGCAGGAATATATTTACTTGAAAGACTCTGTGAGATTTTAAGTTAATAAGTTAGGTCAATAATAATAATAAATCTACGTTCACAGATCTCTGATGTTGGTTAATGTCCATGTGACATGCAAGTAAATAAATATGTAATATTTATAATTATAAATATAATTTTCTCTTAAAATTATTTTAATTGATTTTAATTTGTATGTTTTACTTACTTAATAGATTTTCATTAAACTCATAAACCCCCTGCAGTTCTATTACAAACCCCAGTCTGTGAAAACTTGACGTAATGTAATATTAAATGCACTTCATAATACTGACACCAAAGAATTGAATATATTCTTTCTCCTTGAATATTATATCAATATGTTACAAGATGATCCTACTCAATTCCTTTAATGTGATAAACGAGTTAGATCGAAAAGTAATCTAAAAGTAATCAAAAAGTAGTCTGATTATATTACCTTAAATGTTACTGTTAAATTTTTGTCATGTAATTTTAATTAGTAAATTACAATGCAACCGACAAACATACAATTTGTACGTAATCTACACAGCACTCTATATATTATAGAAATTCTTTTAGGAATGTAAAATAATAATAATAATAATTCTAATTATGTCAATGAATGTTAAAAAAATTATATTTTATGCTTAAGCTTGTTATGCATTATTTTTATGCTTATTGGAGTATCGCAGTGATACATTAAACCACGTGTAAGTCTCCTGTACACTTACTTTCAAATGATTTCCTTACAATGTTCCTTTATAGTAAGGATGCTGCCTTAAAAGTTGGCATTGGACAGGTTTAAACCTGTCAGTATACATACAGACCCATAACTGAAATAAGTAATCTAAGAACGGTGCTTGAGGCTAGATTATAATAACGAAGACATTATATAAAATCAAACAGAGAGACAGTGACAGCAGTCTTTTCATGTAATATAAGTCAAATCGGATCTGAGACACTTTCATACATCTATTTTTCACATATTCCAAGCCCTCTGAGAATCTCACACATGACAAGAACTGTACATACTTTTAATAGGATAGGACGTTTTCCATTTAAAATCTTTCTGCTGTATTTCAATTTCAGCCTCTATATCTACTCGTCTCACAGTCTGGAGAAAAAATGAAAAGTATGAATGTCTGACAGATTCCATTTCATGATATTATGTGAACCTATAAATCTGAGGTTCTGCCACACAGCAGCTGAAATTTTTTTCAGCATGCTATGCAGCAGGTAGCACCATGATGCATTCTGTAATATACAGTCTTGTGGACCGCATCCAAAACTTTCCCGACTAGGTCTTTACCCTATTAGCTTAAAACACAATCATTACTAGCATAGTGTGCACAAATTAAGCTTTCAAAGAGAGAAAATATTAATTAAATGGAATCTAAAAATAGTTGTGTTGGTAAGGAATTTGTGGCATGTAGGATTTTATGTGACCTAGAAAAGGAGGATCAAAGGAATTTTGTTCATGGATTCAAAGTGTTCAATATTTCATGGTGGAATAATGCTGCCTTGAAAGTAGTCTTGAGGTGGCAGACGAAATCTGTGCAGTGTCGAAAAAAAGTGGCATTGTGGCATTGCGCTGCTGTCATTCTGGTGCTGCCATATACCGATTATGTAGATTTGATTTTTATTGCCTTGAGAAACAGACACCAAGGGTAAAAATCACAAAAGTAAGATGTGTGCCTCCCTTTTTCTTTCTACAGCTACCCGATGATTATTTCATGATGTGATCTATTTAATGAGGTATTTAGCTAATTTAATTTAAACTGTCACTTCTTTTTCACTCTCTGTCCTCGTCTTGCACTGATTCTTGAAACATGGGACAAAATACAAGAGAAACTATGATGGAAATTGGATTGAAAAATCAAATTTTCCTTGATCTTTTGACATATGATAGGTCTTTGTACTATAAAAATATTCTGTAAGTCTCAGAACTCAAATCCTCCTTCTATTGAAACCAAGCTCCTAAAACAACCTGTTTCGGATTTGATCTTAATATGACATAATAGTGTGACAAAATACCACCTCTGCACTTCTGTAACCGTTCCCACTCATACCACTCCGACTGGCATTTGAACTGTGGTCTCTGGGCGTGGGAGTTTACATGTACAGCTCTTACTAGCTACATTTCTACATCATTGTCTATTTATCCCCGCCCACCAATTAGCAAATTTGAGAGAGACGCAAACACAGGATCACGGCATTTTCCCGCATATAACCCGCACCCTTATATAACCCGCGCCCATAGATTGATGAACTTTTTTGTGTAAGTTCAGATTTCGAATTTCGAATGTTGCTCACATGACGTCAATTATCCATTACTGTTCAGGCTCGGTACACAGTGCTTGTGCGCGAAATTCAAACAATAAGAAAACAAACACAAGTCAGAATCAGAACAAAAAGAATAAGAAAAAGCAGTTTGTCCGCTGTCCAGCAGCACGTCCCTTAAGAAGCGATTCTACAGGTGTTGATCATCGGATGAGATGAGAAGAGCACGCCCTCATAGCAGCACAGCCAATCACGTCGTCTTGCATGATTGACAGGTCAGACAGCTGTCAGCTGTCAGAGTGATAGTACAAGCACCAGAGACAACAACCCTCGCAAGAAAGAAAAACAGAAAGAAAATACCGCAAAAAAACCCTTACGTCCTTAGGGACGTAACAAATATATTTAAATATTATTACGCGTAAAAAATTGTGATATAGCCCGCACCCTTATATAACCCGCACCCCCTGCGGGGTTTGTAAAATCGGGTATAACCTGCGGGTTATATGCAGGAAAATACGGTACTTGAGCAACAAAAATGATAGAGATGCTTCTTAGGACTACAAGTCTTTTTGCAGTGCAAAGTTGTGAATAAACAGTCTTTGCATTGCCTTCCTTGAGATCTTTAGCGTAGATTAACTTTATTTTTAACAATGTTCCAGATCGCATCAGTAAGGCCCTGTTGACACCTGCTATGTTCGATCATATCAGAAGTGGACGAGGGAGACACACCCATTTACACTTGGTGTGTTACTCCATCTCTTTTGTCAACTTTCAACCACTTCTGTACTGATTTCTTCAAGGAGAGGGTCTATACAAATATGTTCTTTATATATAAATTATGTAAATGTATTGACTTTTTCAGATCTTTTGACCTAATCTGTGTTTTAAAGAGAATTTTTGTGTTTTTTGTTTATTTAAGTAAAATTCTTGCTGATGTTATAAGTGGATCTAAAAGAGCATTATTAAAAAAAACAGTTCATGAGCCCTTTAAAAAACGTTTTCTTTAGAAAAAATTCAATATAATATTTATCTGCAGAACAATGTTGTTGTTTTCTAAAGGCAAGTGAAATTGTGCATCAAATAAAACTTAACCTTGCTCAATTTGAACAGATCTTTAGTTCCTTTCCACTTTTCTATATCTATATCATACAACATAATTATGCATTATGGTGCATTACGCACTGCAGCTCCTTCAGTGAACTTTAGCTATCGGAAGGCTCTCTAATTATAAAGAATAGTGCTCGTTTTGACCTAGAAACCTCACCATTAACACACAGACAGAACTTGACATGGGCACATTTCCAATTAAAGAAGCAGCAGGGTAAATCTAGCTTTATTACAGTATATTGTGAGAACACATTTGCTGATTATAGTGAAAAAGTAGACTTTGAACAGAACTATAAGCTCTGTTCAAAAACAAATCCTCACTCTTTCTGTAGAGAACCAATGCATTCTCCTCTTCTCCTAAATTCTTTACCATCACCCATTTAGTGAGACTAGACTATAAAAGAAAAAGGAGCTCAAACTTATTCATTCATTTGGTATGAATAGATGGAATATTCCATGTTACTCTGCATGTATTATCACCTTTTAAACAAGCTAAGTAATAATTGGTGCAGGCAAATTTCAGACAGTCACATTTCACTGTTAAATTAAATGAAAAAGGAAAATAAATTATATATAAGCAGTAAGCGTTGTGCTGTATCGTGAATAAGTCACGACTTATGTGGTGTTAGGCATGACACGAAGTGATATTTAGTACTTATTGCTTTGATAATATGGTTACCACACAATACAAATATTAAAGCCAAAAAATGTATATGTAGCAAGGAAACTATCATGAAGTAAATTCAATAAAAACATTCCTTCCACTGGCAAAATAGAACAGCAGTTCCCTGACCGTGAACAGCAATAAGTTCAAATTTGTTACGCCATTAGATGGCACAAAGACTGTCTTTATTAGTGAGTCAGTCAGAAGCGAAAACTTTTATATTGAAAGGAATGAAACTTGTTAATACGAAATGCTTTGACTAAGTGTTCTTTTAAATGCTGTATCTAAATGCAGCTAAATCTTTCACTTTCAATGAACAATTTCAATTAGAACAAACATGTTTACGTTACTTAGTGAACACACAGAACCGTTGGGCGAATCAGTCATAGCCGTGTTTTATCATGAATAAAACACAGCTATTGATCAGTCAGGATTTTATCTCTTTTTTATCACTTGCATTATGCAAATGAAGCCAGTTTTAAAATCCATTTTGGTTTATTTGCAGTGTCATTATTTTCATGAGAATTAAGCATACATTTAAGCAATACAATTAAGCAATTCATTTCTCTTAAAATTATCATTACATAATGTGTCTGGATGTTTTACTTTTGTAGGTTTTTTGTTGTTGATGATGTAGTTGTTGAAATTATCATCCTCAGCAGTGATTCTCATTGCTGTAATGTTACTGCTATAGTTTACGTATGTAAATTGTTTTACGTATGTAATTGTTTTACCATATTGTATATATACATACTGCATTGATTAATATATACTGATATATATAAATTTACATTACGGATTAAGAATTGGACATTTTTGCGATAAGAAGAATTCTCAGGAAATAATGCAAAAATAAATGTATATATATATATACTGTATATATAAAGATGTCTCATGACAATCATGCTCTCTCTCTCTCTCTACATATATATATATATATATATATATATATATATATATATATATATATACTCACACACAGTATGTCTAACACAACTATCGTTTGTCTCCCCGATTCATCATAAGCTAATTAAAATACAATCACCTTAGAAACAAATTCAAAAGCTCAAACCGCTCAACCCAAGCCTCGTTTCCAGATCTCAAACACTTCCTTTTTAAACCTCCTTTGCTCCCACAGGTTATCAATGCATCTTTTGATTGTTGCCTCGGAAGGTGCTTCATTTATATTCCTCTGTAAAAGTGGGGCCCACGCAGATGGCTCCGAGTAAACCGCTTACACTGATCTATGATCAGCTTCCCCAACAAAAATCACTATTACAGCCATTCTAAGTGAGACCAACAAAAATTTTGCACAAATTTCCATGAAAGGATAACTTTAACCAATACACAATTAGCTGCATGTAGGAAAGAGACAGGGTCAGTGCCGTTCTACAGTTAAGGTTCTTCACATTAAAGAGCCAAACCCTGACATTCTTCTTAATTCTCAAATGGCAGTCCTGACCTACTTAACACATAAAAAAGGCCTCATAAAAACTTGATGATGTGCTTGTAAGTTATCTGAGGAGTTTCAAATGCTATCGCATGAGAATCGCAAAACTACACAAAAGTGTCTGTTTTGAAACAAGACTGAAATGTGTTTCATATATGTATAGTTATAAAAGATGCATTAGGTAGCTTAAACCCGAGAGAATGCTTCCTATAATTGCAATAGCTGCATTTGAAATAGTATCTTGATTATTATTATTATTATTATTATGCATAAAAAAATACTAAATCCTTCAATTTAATCTCAGACTAAACTCAATCTTAATGATATAATGACATTTTGGTTCAAAAAGCTTCAGTGAGAAAGACACACCTACTCTTATGCAGAACAGACACTTTGACTGAAAAACTGAAACTTTGAAGGATCCCCTCCATTTTCTGAAACAGCAACTAAATAAATCATGTGTTCACTGAAAAAACGCTGTCATGTATCACGATACAGCCAGCCATGAAAAGGACAAACAGACAAACAGCAAGACAGACCGACAGCTATGTCTCTTTCTCTCGTGTTCTATATGAATATAGAAGTTTTGAAGCAGATAAATGTTGCAAATTTAATCACCCAGCACTATGAAGATTGTATGAGCTGTCCAGAGTGCTGAATGAAAGAAATCTCTGTAACCTGTTGGTGCACTGCTGTTCACTTCAAACCATTCATTACTGGTGTTATATTATCACTACACTCACTTCTATAATATAAATGTCACAATAATGGATTTATGTTTAGACCTGCATATTAATGTACATCCACAAACAATCCATTTCAAGCAACGAGAGTGGGGTGGACAATAGGCTACTATTTCAAACGTCTAAGGTTCCTAATCACACAGTCATATCAAACTGAACGTTTCCTAAAGGGGTTTCCTTCAATAATATGAAAAACAGACTTGGCTGCATTGATTAGATCAATGAGAAAGCAAACAGGTTCCTACATGCTATGAGCATTAATGAATGCAGAAGCACGACATAAAATTGGCACCAGCAAAACAGCAATAGCATTATTGATATCCAGAATAGGCTATTCACATGATATACCTCAATGAGAAAAAAAAAACATTTGGTGTCGAGAGATTGCGAATTTTTCAATAATCATGTTATAAGTATTTCAATATGCAGAATAAAAGTTCATACAATAAAGCATACTTGATATAGAAGCCAAGTTTGACTGTATGAGGAAGTCGCAGGGAGATCTATATTTATATATCTACATTTTGCGCAGTAGCTTATAGGAGAGGGACGCGCAGAAATACACTTACATGGACGTGATGTTCCTGAAGAGCTCTTCAATGTCATTATTGTTACTGCCATTGCCCGCCGGATCTTGTAGAGCAAGTAAAGGGAAGAAATTTCCACTGTCGGACTTATTGCAATAGATCTCAGTGGGCGAGCAGCTGCATGTTGGTGGACAATCGAGCATGGAGCTCCAATAACCCTGGAAGATGCTTGAAAGAAGGAAAAGCCTCCAGGTGAACACTGGAACCGCTGAACAGAACCATACATCCATGACTTTTGGGTCCAAAACGACTCGACGTCTTCCAGGGCTGATGAGGATGGTGATGATGAAGAACGCCGATGAAGATATGAGTGTTGAATATCTAAATGCGTTGGCTACATAAGAGTGCGCGCGCCTGGGAACATCGTATGAGGTTGGACTCGGGATCTAATCGCCTTATCAAAAGAACAAGAGCAAATGCCACAACTCGCCTCGACTTTCCGTTCCACAGTCCATCATAGAGATGCTCTCAGTGTCCAAGCTGGAGGAAAGTACTGCTGAAAGCGGAGATGCTCCGGATGACGAGTAGAAAGTCCCACCTACTGGACAGAATTAAGACTGACACCTGCACGAGGAGGAGGAGGAATCAGATTCCCAACCAACAAAAGCTTTTTATGTAAGACTATTGCGCAGGGGAAAAAAATATTATAAATCGATTGTAGTTTATTCCTCTTTCATTCGTGATGGGTTTTGTTTCCCCTGTGCTGCCGTTTGTTTTTCTGTTGCTCAGAATTTTTGTAAGTATATACTACATTCTAGGCTACCCAGTAAATTGATTTGTCAAGAAGGGAAGACCGGGGCTAGTTGTCACATGAGGTCCAATTACACAAATGCTTGTTTTCTTTAGAGGGAATTTTGTAGCCTATATAAAATTGTAGACATATTTTATATACCCCTTAAAACCACACTGACGTACATTCAAACAAGATTTTGACTGGCAGGTTGGATTGTGTTCCCAGTAAAAAAGAAAAGAAAAGAAAGAACAAAAGACGAGTGGAAATTGCATATTTTCATAAATGTCAGGATGTTGTGTTTAAAAAAAAATGCAATATCTTTTAAAGGTTTTTTCAGTAATACCATACCTATAGACATAAATATACACACATTTCTTTTATTGCTTACTGTGAATAATGCATTTCTACAAGTTAGACAAAAAGACAAAAAAAAAAGTTACAATAAAATTTCGTTTCAAAAACTAAAAGGGTTCCCTGGACTAAAAACATTTAACATTAACATTTAATCTAGTGCAATGACTTTACCTAGACTTCCATATGTACCATAATGCTTTTTGCTTGTTTTTATAAATTGTGTAAATTGTTGTCTGTAGTAATTGACATCGTCACATATGCAGCTGAACTTTATTTTACCCTAAACACTCCTTGAACCGAAAAAAAGTGCTTTATATAGTAGCTACCATAGAAATTAACAGTTTCTATAACAATGTGACTGAATCAAAATCACTATTGAGTTACATCAATAAAAGTCACAGGTGTAAATAACTTCTAGTTTGGTATAAATAGTTCTTTACAAACCGGTATAAATAGCTTCTAGTAATAAATTGATTGAGGTGACAGTTGTGGCCTAATGGTTAAGGTGGTTACCTGAAGGTTGCGGGTTCGATTCTCAATACTGGCAGGACATGTCTGAGGTGTCCTTGAGCACGGCACCCAGAGCACCACAACAAAATTGGCTGCTCCACGTGTGTGTGTCCACGGTTTGCAGTGTTTGTGTGTTCACTACTGACTACATCTAATGTGTGTATTCATTTGGATGGGTTAAATGCATATGTATGGTTTACATATACATACACTTAGCCTTCACATGTCATTTTCACTTACTTTTGTCTTATAGAGATATATCATCTACCTCCTACATTGATCACATCCTATGAAGCGTGTTCTTGTTTACCAGATCAGCACTAATTGTTTTCTATGAGCAGAGAGTGGAGAAGAACAGGGCAAACGGTAACATTGTTTGGTTGGTTTTTCCTCATTTACTCAGACTATATGTAAACAGAGCTAGCAAGACAAACAAGTCGATAAGGAAAATGCATATTTTAATAGATTTTAAATCCCAAAAGGACTTTTATTGAATGCATAACAACATAAGTGAAATACTAGCTTAAAATCTACCCTTCATGCACATTTTCAAATAAACAGTTATGGCAAATGAATTCTGAGTTGCCCTCTGAGTATTTGAGTACTTGATCCACACACAAAAATGTTCTTTCACAGCTAAGAGCTTGTACATTGAATTGCATTTCAAGCTATATGATCTCGACATTCCAGAATCTTGATGTGTTTTATAGCTCTTAAGGGCCAGATTATTAAACAGGGAAAATTAGCATGAAAGCGCAATTTCTTAAAAGCGCAGATGGGAGTGGGAAGTTCTGCACATGATTTATTGAAATTAAATTAAATTTCACAGACAGTCTGATCATTTCCAAGATGATCAACCCAATCCAGAAAGAGCAATGCAAACTAGCGTCTGTTTTAAGACATGCTTTTTTGGGGGTGGTAAATAATGGCACAAATACCAGTAAATTGACTAGACCAAACCTTAGTAAATTACCTTGCATGATTCATTTAAATATTCTCCTCCCATAAATTTAGCATCTGAAAGGGAAACTCCTACAAATGCATTTGCAATAAGGTCAGCTGCCAAATTAACTGTCTACACCTTTTCAGCACAAATTTTTCATTGCGTGTCTTTAGTAAATCCTGACAGTGTTTTTTTAAGGCCAAAAAGGGTTGTAAATCTTGCTCCTCGATCATCCTGACACCGCCTGATCAGCAGGACACTGGTTGTGGCCTGCTCTTCCTGAACGTTTTCATTGTTTAAGTCCAGGAAAAGGACAATCGAGACAATCAGTGACCCGCTCACCCTGATCATTACATCTTTTAAGCACTACCTTCCAAGAAGTAATTCAGAGCAATCAATGCAAAAACAACCAGGTTCAAAAATAGCCCTCACAAGTAATTGAAGTACTCAAAGACATTTCTGTTTTCTGTCTGCAGCTCGTGTTATATTATATATACTAAGGTAGGCTTTTTATATATATATATATATATATATATATGTGTGTGTGTGTGTGTGTGTGTGTGTGTGTGTGTGTGTGTGTGTGTGTGTGTGTGTGTGTGTGTGTGTGTGTGTGTGTGTTGGGGTGGGGTGTCAAGTCACCTTCCATATAATCCTTCTTTTTTTTTATAGGAAATTAATGCAACAAAGAACACCAAATTGTTTTTGGCTGTACAGCAGCTATATAGGAAAGTCAGCTTAAGTAAGTTTTGATTGACTAGTTTTTTCGACACTGTTCTCAACCGAAAACAGAGAAAACATAAAACTAACCACACTGACAAAACAGTCACACTGACTTAAACTGAGATTAAATGAATTATTGTTAAATTGAATATTATAATTACCTTATCAACATGGAATGGGATTTTTAAGACACCGCATGGTGCACAGTATCAGTGCTGATAAGGAATAAACAGGAGACGTATAGTGTAAGTGTGTTAGTTTTTTAGAGCCATACCTGAGGCGAATGCCTGAGGGTAATGAAGAGCTGTCAATTCGGCATCTGAAACAAGGGGGGGGCTCACTTTCAGTTCAGCCTTAAAGACTGTCAGCACAGCATCCCCCCACTTGTAGATTCGTCAAACCCGGCTGAGACAGACAACACACAAAAAAAAGGAAAAGAACAGAAATTAGTTGCTTGTCGACTTGTTACCTACATTCAGGTTGACAAAACACCACAAAATGTCAGTGATACTTGAGTGAATTGTACATAGAGACTAATTAATTAAAGATCACTCATTAACTGTTTTTAGTGTGAAGATCACATTGAATTAATTTCAATTCAGATGATTTATTTGTGCATAGCATGAATCATAAAATACCAATAAGCATGCATGCATGAAGTATTTTAAAAAAATGTGTGTTATTTTTCATTCATTTTAAACTTGCACTGAACAGTGACAGTAGGAAGTGACAAGATATATGATGCAAAAAGGGAACATTTTAATATAATGAAGAACTCATGAATTTTGTTGATGTAATAATAAACCTGCCACAGGAGGGTGTTTTATCTATATATCTATAACGGTTTAGAAGTTTTACCTATTTAGATCAGTTTCTCTCTCCAAGCAAATGTGAGCAACATTTAAAATGTCCTATGAACAACCACACAATCAATCAATCAATTTGCCACAGTTACTTGAAGTGTGAATGTCGCAAATAATATCCAACATTTAACGGTCATTAAATTTAAGTACTTTTCTAATTTAATGAACTATAGAGTTGACAGCAAATTTCAGCCCAGAACTCACTCCAAATTGGGATATTTAATACCAGCTTTCAACAGTTGTTTCATGACAACATCCCCGAGAACTGTCATAATGCAGAGGAATCTACAGGCAGATGGTAGTTAAACAAGTTTTATTTGGATATTAGGCAGGCAACTGGTGATGTGAGCAGGTGAGCGATGGTTCCAATAGTCTGATGATATTAGTGGCATGATACAGGGACACAGGTAAATGTTGCAAAGAGATGGGACGTTCAGGTAAGAACAACTAGACCAGTCAGACTGACAGTTGGGTGAGTGCTTATGAGGGATGAACGCAGAGTGGATGCAGGTGTTGATGATTAGTAGTTTGGTGACTGTGAATGAATGGATGGAGTGTAGAGGTCTGATGCTGAGGGTGTGGCTGAATCAGTAATGAGAACAGTGTGCCTTCATTTGTGAAAATATTTTAGTGATGTTTATGAACCAGAGAGCCCTATTCAAAGAAAACCCTCAGAAAACGAATATTATGTGCAATAGCAAAATCAGAAGTGGTTGTCGTGTTATGCTGTGTAGTTTGACTTCAATTTGGTAAAATTTCAATAAAAAATGTGATATATTTGGTGTGCAAAGTCAAATTGTTTATAGAACTTTGACCAAATGTAATAGGGATAGAATTAGTTTTGTGTTAGAATATACAGTTTGTACAGTATAAAAAATCATTACGGCTGTGGAGAGTCCAAGCAAATATATCAAAACTGAGTATGTATATGTATACATATACTTGCAGTGTATTTAATAAAATATATTCAAGTTTTTCAAAGTACAACATTCAAGACATTCAACAACAAAATTCTCAAAGCTTTTTTATGGCTTTAATTGCTTTTAACATCTTCAACGAAAGATATTTGTCCTTCTCCCTTTTACTTTCCATTTACCTGCCAAGACACATACACTCCACCTAAAGGATTATTAGGAACACCTGTTCAATTTCTCATTAATGCAATTATCTTATCAACCAATCACATGGCAGTTGCTTCGATGCATTTATGGGTTGGTCCATGTCAAGACAATCTCCTGAACTCCAAACTGAATGTCAGAATGGGAAAGAAACGTGATTTAAGCAATTTTGAGCGTGGCATGGTTGTTCACACATAACTATTTCTAGGGTTTACAAAGAATGGTATGAAAAGGGAAAAACATCCAGTGTGTGTCACGGAACGAACAGGGAGGACTCAAGTGCAGGGTGAAGGCGAGGATTTATTATAACAACAAAAGAACATAACATACAAAAGAAACAACCCACAAGGGTGAAAACATAACATAACCCAGATCATAACTCGAAACATAAAACAAACCAGGAAATCAGGGACCATCTAGACGGGAATGACATCCAACAAAATGACAACGAGACCACACCAAACTGCAAACACAAGGGCTATATATAGGGAACACATGAGGAAAGGTAACGAGCTGAGAACAGCTGACAACATACAAGGGAACGAGGTAACAAGGTGGGCGGGGTTGCACAATGACAGGACACAATCAAGGGGCAGTGTCAGGGCTCTGTCAACAGACACTCGAAAAGACCAAACTGGAATGACAGAGCCGTGACAGTATGTGGCAGTCCTGTGGGTGAAAATGCCTTGTTGATGCTAGAGGTCAGAGCAGAATGGGTCGACTGATTTAAGCTGATAGAAGAGCATTTTTGACTGAAATAACCACTCGTTACAACCGAGGTATGCAGCAAAGCATTTGTGAAGCAACAACACGCACAACCTTGAGGCGGATGGGCTACAACAGCAGAAGACCCCACCGGGTCCCACTCATCTCCACTACAAACAGGAAGAAGAAGCTACAATTTGCACAAGATCACCAAAATCGGGTAGTTGAAGACTGGAAAAATGATGATTCAGATGGTAGAGTCAGAATTTGGCATAAACAGAATGAGAACATGGATCCATCATGCCTTGTTACCACTGTGCAGGCTGATGGTGGTGGTGTAACGGTGTGGGGGATGTTTTCTTGGCACACTTTAGGCCCCTTAGTGCCAATTGGGTCTTGTTAAAATGCCACGGCCTACCTGAGCATTGTTTCTGACCATGTCCATCCCAACCAGCATGTACCCATCCTCTGATACTTCCAGCATGATAATGCACCATGTCACAGAGCTCGAATCATTTCAAATTGGTTTCTTGAACATGACAATGAGTTCACTGTACTAAAATGGCCCCACAGTCACCAGATCTCAACCCAATAGAGCATCTTTGGGATGTGGTGGAACGGGAGCTTCGTGTCCTGGATGTGCATTCCACAAATCTCCATCAACTGCAAGATGCTATCCTATCAATATGGGCCAACATTTCTAAAGAATGCTTTCAGCACATTGTTGAATCAATGCCATGTAGAATTAAGGCAGTTCTGAAGGCAAAAGGGGGTCAAACACAGTATTAGTATGGTGTTCCTAATAATCCTTTTGGTGAGTGTATACAGCCGTTGTCTTTCTCTGAATATAAATGTTGCCATATATCATTGTCTCTGCATTTAATGTAGCAGTCTTACGGCTTCCACATTATCCTCTGTCATTATAAACTGTCATTCTCTCTGAACTGAGAGGTTATCTAATCAATCTTTTTAGAACATCTCCATCTGTAATAGCACCAGATTTTAAGCCTCAGGTAAAAAGGCAGCAATATGTTCCTTTATCAACATGTAATGAATGTGGCAAATTACATAACTTGAACAAAGACTTGCCCTTTTAATAATTGAGACATTTATTGATCTTATGTTGGGTGAACTGTAATTCGAATGCTGATTCAACAAGCAGCCTACAACATGTTTCAAATATTGTTTATAGCCTATATATGTAGCACATTATACAAATAATAAGATACAAATCAATGTCCTAAATTATTTAAATTACATAAATCCTATAAAGAGATAGTGTTATATTAATAGTTATTGTTAATGTTAATTATTCAATAGTACAGATAAACTCAATTTTTAAGCTATATGTAACTTAATCGAATATAACTGAATAATGCTTGGTTAATAATGTTCATAATCATATGTTTTACCAGAATAAATTTAATACTTTCAAAATTAACATATGTATCCTGTTTTTAAGCTATTTGAATACTCACATTTAGAGAATATGATTTAAAAAGGTAATTCAATAAAATTATACTTAAAATCAAAAGATTAAAATATTGAACTATGCTGCCACAATTTATTTTTTATTAATTTTTTGGCAGAATCTTATATTCTTACTGTATCCATAACTGTCAAAAAAAGTGTAATCCAAATGGATGGTAATTGTATAAGCAATTAAAATCAGAAATCTTAAACTTAGGCCTTTTTTGCATGTAACCGGTTGGCACAACTGTCCCATTACAAAAAAAAATTTATTCCATAGAAGAGCCCTAGAAGTGCTCTCAATAGGACCCTTTCTATAGCATGGCAGCTCAACCATTCAATCCTGTCACCAAGGTAACTGAAGGAACAAATATCAACCGTATACTGTATGTAATGTGAAAAGATAAAAGAAACGGACAAACTAAACGTTCTGAAGACTTTTCACCTCCTTCAAAAAGAAGACAAATTTTGCACCCTATTCATGAAAGGTGTCATGTGTTATCCAAGGTAAATCTGCAATTTGTTAATGGAAAACAAATTGTCTTTGTTGTTCTCAACACTTATTACAAGATCATTGTAGACACTGAAGTGTTGAAGCAATCAACATGTGTAGTGAAAACCAAATGTGTTATTTTGAGTGAGTTGAGCTTTAGTTTGCCGAAAGAACTTTGATCAGTTTTTCTTGTTCTCTCTTTCACATGTCCAAAAAAAACGTAGAGTGGCAATACAGTTGTCTGTTTTAGGCAGGTTGTGCTCTCTGGAAAAAGAAAACGTAATATAATAGAAGCAAAACCCACTTTCATCAAACATCTATTAGAGTAGAGCTTTGACTTTGACTTGTGTTACATCAAAAGCTTGGATTGGGTTGGAACTTCGAGGGAGGTGTTGTTCTAAAGCATCAAAAATCCCCATGAGTCAAACAACTTTTGAGGGATTACAGATGCCATTATGAAGTTCTCTATCAGGAACTTCATCAAACAATCTTTTTTCCCAGTAGGTTGCCCCTGGGAGACGAGTCTCCATCATACTGCGAGATGCCTAATGATCTAAGCGCACTGTAGAATCAATGTCTCACAGCCTCAGAATACATCAGATGGTCAAGCGAGACAATACTGAAGGGGGCTTGACGTCCCCCATCAGCGTAGCAGCAGTTTAATAAAACAACCATCGCTGCTCTTAACTTTTATGCTCATAATGCTGTTGGCGGCACAGAGCAACAAAGCAAAAGTGTAAGTGAGTGAGGGAAAGATGGTATCAGGGGACCTTTACTCTGTCACCATTAATTAAAAAGAGATTCATCAGAAGTGGGGAAAGAGACAGCGACAGAGCTTTTCAGGTCACTGTACCAGTGTCTATGATAAGAAATTATATAACAACCCTTTTGTTCAGCTAGCCAGGATTCCGAATAATAGTTGGCCCAAGATGAATTGTGAGTGGCAATGCAAGAGTACACAAAAATAAAACACCTTCTGTTTCACATATTTTACATTGTTGTTACACCTCTTTATCAGTAAAGCTCTGTTTAGTTCCTGTCTCTACAAAGTGGTCAGCTGGACCATTGTGTTGTGATTTTTGTGACTTGCCATAGCAGTGAGTTTAGTAACACTTTATTTTGATGGTCCCTTTTGAACAGTCTGTTGACTATATGTAATGTTGCAACTACGTCAACTAACTCTCATTACTTTTATGTTGATCGCTGATGAAGACTCCTCAGCTGTGAGGAGAGTAGCATTGTTCAAGTCTGATTCAGAGCTGACAGCCATGCTTTCCCAGGCCACTGAGAGCATTGGGCGCATGTGGATGCTTCTACCATGTCCTGGACACTCCAGAAAGGAAAAGCTGTCTCCAAGGATAGTGGATGGTATAGTCTTCGCATTTCAAGACCAGCTCTGCCCCCTTGAAGTGAGGGCTCCTTCCACTTGGAGTGTTGCCTCTTCCTGGGCATTGGGGCACAGCGCCTCGCAAGCAGACATTTTTAGAGCTGTGGGCTGGGTGACACAAAACATGTTTTACAATCTCTGTGTAGAGCAGGGGTCGGGAACCTATGGCTCGCGAGCCATACATGGCTCTTTTGATGGCTGCATATGGCTCTTTTGACGCCGCCACTCGATCGCTCGCAGATTGATCGCTCCGCTACTTCCGTGTTCGGAGGACAGGCAGATCGCGCCGCCGCAAACACACCCCCCCCCCCCCACCCCCGGCGACAGATCGATCGACAGGACTATGGCTCTACACAGCTTTATGTTAAAAAAAGTGGGTATAGGGCTCTCTCTGACAAAAAGGTTCCTGACCCCTGGTGTAGAGCATGTGTCCTCCCATGTACTCGCCACAAGTAGCAAGTAATATTGGGGGCCCGCTCTGTGTCTCCCTTGCAGCAGCACTCCTGTCCTAGGATGGGATATCTGCTCCAAAGATGAGTTCCCCACCTGGAAAACTTCAGTTCCTCCAGCACCCTTGGGAGTCAGACGTGGCAGAGGCATCCAATGCTAGGTCATTGGGTCATCACAACATTTATGTGTAAGCCGGGAAGATCAACCCTTGTACCAAACTAGGTGCCCATGTGTAGTGATTCACCTACGGGTGATCTCACATCTGTATTCATCCAAGGTATGGCTTCCCTGTCGGCAAGCCTATGTCTTTCCCTTGGCAGAGCCCATTGTGGTATTGACTTCACCCTAGTTAGGCTGAATTTACCACAGAGACCTTCCATATGTAGCCCACTACCTTGTAACCCCACATGTTACCTCCCTACAGGCAGAATGTGGTCTCTGTAGTATCCCTTACCATAGTTACGGTTTCCCAGTGCTATCTAATGGTCTCACTGTGTGGGTCAGAAGGACTACCAGTGATCAACGCTCTCTCTGCATTAAGCCCTGTCCTTTCTCTGTCCCCAGCAGGTGCGGGGGGCCAGCAATTGTGTCATTTTGGTAGAGATCCCAATTTGTCCGTTCACTTCTGACGAAACGTTGAACGTGACTAACTGATAGGGAACGTTTAGGTTACTAATGTAATCCCTGAAGGAGGGAACAGAGACATTATGTCCCATCGTCACAATTGCTGTACCACCGCTGAACAGCAGGGACATACTGTCTTGGCTCCTCAGCAGAAAACTTGATGGTACGAGTGCAAGCAGGCTTCCTTACACACCCGCTTCGCAATGCAAGTTTAACCGTTTATTTTAAACTCTTAGGTGATTGAGATCGAGATCCCAAATAGTCAGTTCAGTTCTGACGTAACGTCTCTGTTCCCTCCCTCAGGGAATGTGGGTTACATTAGTAACCTAGATGTTTTTCCATCTTCTTAAAACCACCAATTAGATCATGTCAGTCTCTAAACTGTTAATTAAAAAGAGGGCCGGTCAAGGGCAATGAAAGCTGTGCATACTTCCCAGAACCACAAACAACAGAAGTGCGGTGGATCAGCACTTGATGACATGACATGTCAACTAAAGGTCATTAGCAAGGTTTGTCACAATGAAAAAGTTAGACTTAATTTGTTGCCCTTCTCAAAGTAAAGACTTCTAGAAATAAGCATAATATCTAGCGTCCCTACATTACCCAGGAGGAGGCAAATGACATTTGAAAACTGTATCTGTTAGTTTCCAGATGGTTTCAGATATGTGTCATTTAAGACAATCTGAAGTTAATTGAACATGAACAGTTGCGAAAACAGTTTCTCTCAGAAATGACACTATTTTATTCATGTCTATATTTTTTCCTTACAAAAGTATACTGAAAAATCCCAGAGGGAATTGCTGGGAAACATTTTTGCCCCACACTAACCATGAACTAAATACAAATCTCAAATGAATATTCATTTTTTTATGAGATTATGATTTGATTACATTACCCCACCCAAAATAAAAACCGGGAACTGAAACATCTGGCCATGTTTGGTAAATTTGCTATGCATGTAAGGAGTATTCTTTTTAATTCTATGCTTACACAAAGAAAGGTGCCATTAGTTTCATTATTTCTTCTCACTTCAAAGACACTCAAGACGAACCTTTATCCTGAATCCTGATGGTTGTTTGATCTTGTCTGAAAATACAGTTCAAGGACAAGTTAGAAAGAGTGAGTTGAAAGGTAGGAAAAACTCTCTAAGCTTCAAAAGCTGTCCAACAACAGCACATTAGACATTATTATATATTGTTAGAAATGTAGGCATTTCATACATCTTCAGCAATTCAGACATTTAGTTGCATCACATGAGTTCAGTTCAGCCCAATATGCTCATTATTAGTGACAGACACCATAGTGCAATGGGATTTTGTTTCAAGTGGATGACCTAGATGTCAGAATTTAAAATTAATGATAGCTATGTTAACAACCAACAAAATAACACACAAACGTATCTCTCATATTATTCTTTTGAATTAGTTTGTGTAATCTTTGAAAATGATGTATACTTTAGATTAAAGGATTTTTAATCCTTTTTAAAGATGCTTAAATGTTGAGATGGTTTCAAATAATATCACAAACAGTTATGGGTGTTATGATATAAAAATTATTTTATCAGCATATAATCAATTTATGGCTGATAACAAATAAATGGGCTATTATTTCATAAGTGAATCAAGACATTGTAACATTATAATGTACAGTATGACAAATGTATTTCTAAAGATTACATTTAAAAGGATAGTGAAGTTCACCCAAAAATGAAAACTGCTTTCATTTGTAACCCTATGCCCTAAACAACTATGCCATTTAAAAAAAAACACACACACACACACAAAGGAAGAAATACAGTAATCCCTCGCCAATTCGCGGTTCAGGTTTCGCGGCCTCAATGCATTGCGGATTTTTCAAAAATATTCATAGAAAAAAAAAAGATACTGCCATATCGGCAGCCATATTGCGGCAAGCAGTGTTGTTTCAACGTGATGCGAGAGAAACGATTTCCCAGGATGCCAGACAAAGAGAGAAACTCTCTCAGAGGCTTTGTACACACCCACGGCACTCAGACAAGACACGTGATTGGTTCCCGGCGCGAGATCGATGAATGAGAGCACGAATGGAGTGGGAGCCTCTTCGCCTCTCTCAGAAACAAATGTTGACAATCCAGCGATGAGGTGCTTCCCGAAATGATTTAAAGGCCTCATTATACCAGTGCAGTGACACCATCATCATCATCATCATCATCACATTCATCGAACCGCACAAGTCTGTCATCGTCGTCATTACTGGAGTCTCAAGATACTACTGTCAGTGATGAGTGTAGAGCACCATAATACGTATCAGATGAGAGAGAGAGAGAGTAAATGTATAATGTTAAGGTTTTATAATTAAATAGATTTAATTAAAATATATTTAAAGTATAAATATACATATTTTAAACATTCTGGTACCTACACACACATATATGGAAATTCTTAGGGGGGCCATTCCTACTTCACGGGCGGTTCCGGTCCACATTAACCGCGATAAACGAGGGATCACTGTACTGGTCATTACAGTGAGAGTAAATGGGGTCTTGTGTTGTTTTTGGACCCCAAAGTCACTCTCTGATATCCCTTATAACAGTTGAAAAGCTATAAGTTAAGTTATAAATGTGAGTGGAGGCTGGAGGCTGTGCAGTTTGAAAATGCAATGCAATGAGAATTTGTCAGATTGAAAAATGGCGCGGTATATTCCTTTAAGATTCCCCAGAGAAACACCCCAGTTTTCAGTCAAAAGCCAACACGATTTTGTGATCATTATGGTATAATTAATTTAGAATAATTAATTGAGTGGATCATGTTGTAGCTCTAAGGTGGATTTGAACTTTGGGCCTCAGAGTTTGAGATGGGCAATCTAGGCAGTTAGCCAAGAGGGAAGGCTTCCAGCTCACCAACCAAACTGCAGTTTAATGCTTGAGAGAGATGCACACCATTACATTAACACTAATCAAAGTTTTGAGGCCATGCCATTTAGCATATTTTCTTAATTTGCGCCACTATCACATTAGATGTATGTTGAATCCTTTTTGCTTTTTAGAGTTTTTCCAAACCTTGAATACCTCAGTGTGTAGCTTATTCAGGAGATTTGTGGTGTTACTTTTCTAAGCAAAGTAGCGACATAGGTGAAATATGTGACATAGGTGACATAGGTGAAGTCTTTATAAGGCACCATTTAAAACAACTACTGTTGCCCAATGTGCTGTACATGATATAGCATGTCAGGATCAAGATACTGTATATGGATTGTATTTCGTGTTGCATTTTTGTTCGTTTTGATTTGTTAGTCGCAGCTATGATCTTTCTAGTCAAGAGTGCTAATAGTCACACAAATTTTATTCAGGACTTTTGTTAAATTGTACTTTATATTTCATGTCGTATACTCCCAGAACACTTGGAATATATGACATGTCACATGGGATCATTCTGTGATCTTTTTTATATTTTTTAAAAAGCTTCACTGCTGTCATATGGACAAGTGCAAATGGGAAATGTTTATTAAATTCTCCTTCTGTGGTCCATAAAGGAAAGTAGGGCATATGGCATTAGAACAACACCAGGGTGAGTAATTTATAACTTAACTTTCTTAACTATCCCTTTAAGTCTCATTCTTAAGGAAAAACCTATGGGTTATTTATGCAACCAGGCAATGGGATGGCATTGTGTTAGCAGTCATACTTTCTTCAGAAAATATAAAAATCGAGTTCCTTTGAGTAATATTCATCTTTGAAATTCTGCCTATTCTTTTACATTGAAATTACACAAATGATAAAATTACCATCACCTATTAAAATTACTATAAGTGTTGATGTTGCCAGTGAAAATGGTGTGAAAAGCATATAAAAAGAACAGAATAATTTTCGTTTTTTATAATGTTCTGAACACATTTTGAAATAAAAAAAAACTCCCTCAAGAACATCAAGCACAGGTGTTTTTTGTCAGTAATAATGTGGGATGAAAGTGTTGTCTCAGTTATTGTGTGTGTCACACAGTGGCAAAGCAATAGTGTGCGGGTGAAGATAGGGTTGATCAATGGCATTAAAAGAAGGAGAGATATGTGAGGGGCGAGATGTGTATGAGATGGGTGATAAAGGTGAGAGCATCTGTCTTAGCTTGGAGACCATGTGTGAATGATGTTTTCTGTCACCTTTCTCACCTCTTACACTTTAGAAAAGGTAAAGACGGAGAGGGACAGAAAAAGAGGAAAAGATCTCACATCTGCATTATGTACACTAGGACACTACTTCAATTATACACAACCACATTACCTACCGTGAACCTAGCTGGAACATTAAGTCGCAAAACATAAACGCATTAGTATAAATATGTCCACGATAACTGACATGGGGAGTATGGGGGCAAAAAGCCATTTCCACCATGTTGTACAGGTAAAAAGTTACAGTTCATTAAACATAATGACTCCTTAATAGCAGAACATAATGTCACGCTATATAGGTTGTCACAATGGGAAACTGATAATGAACTGAATTAATAGTCTTTTTTTATAGGATCTTCAGCAAAATGTAAACAAACCACTATGAAGTACAAAACATTAAATAGGATTTATTATGCTTTTTACATTTTCAACTTTCTTGCATAATGTTGCTGTTTGCACAGAAAAGGGAGTCCAAAGGGACTTATTCTCTATATCAGCAAGCACTATATCTGAACTCCATGAAATCCCTTGATTTTTCTTCTGAAAACAGTATTCTGCATTTAAATAATTCCATCTTAATACTTACACAACAATGGTTGAGTAAACCTGTAAAAACCCATTGCGAGCTTTGAGCGATTAATTATCAGTATCAAGCCTGACAAAAAATTTAATTCAAGACTTAAACAGCAAAAATGCAAAATCACAAATCAAAAACTTGCAATACTGAAAATACATTTTTTTCTTTTATCAAAACAAACATTTGTCCCTTTATTACAGAACCTGTCAAAATGTGTAAATTGAAAGAAGTATCTTCTGCTCAACAAGGCTGCATTTATTTAGTCGAAAATACAGTAAAAAGTGTTATATTGTGAAATAGTGTTGCAATTTAATAATTTTCTATTTAAATCAATTTAAAAGTGTAATTTACACATGTGTTAATTACATTTCCTATGAGGACTAAATTAATAAATTTCATAAACGTCATTAATCCAGTCTTCAATCTCATATGATACTTCATAATCATTCTAAAATGCTGAATTGTTGCGCAAGAAACATTTATTATTATTATTATTATTATTATTATTATTATTATTATTATTATTATTATTATTATTATTATTATCATTATTATTATCATTATTATTATTATTATTATCAGTGCTGAAAATAGTATTTTCTGCCGATTCTTTGCTTAGCTGATTATTTACTTAATCAGCTTGATTATTTACAACAGAAAGGACTGAATAAAAGTACAAACGTACTTTTCAATGTATATATAGCATTGTCATAAAAGTGGGAATTGTAACGTAACAGTGCTGCTGGTGTGCAATGCGGAAGCACGAGGGAGATGCAGAAATCCAAACTTAAAATACTTTATTACAAAATGAAAACAAAGCGGCACACACTGTGCAAAACTCAAAACTGGGAACACGGAATGGGCAGCCACACACACGGAGACAATATCCAACATAACATCAACAAGAGACTAGGGAGAACATGAGGGTTTAAATAGACAGGATATGGGACACACCTGGAGACACTGACGAGATAATTAATTCAAGACAGAAGGATCTAGAAAGGCCCAGAAATGAACGGGAAGTGCAGACACGATAGACAGGAAGTGAAACCATGACCTTAAAGACAGGAAGCGACAAAGACACAACGTGACTGTGACAGGAATGTCTCAAACCTGCAATCTTCCGAGCTGAAGTAAGATGTCTTATCCATTAAGTCAGGCTAATTATATTTTTTCATCTTGAATTAGGTTAAATGTAGTATTTTTCATCACTGTGCTTCACAGTTGTGCAATGTTTGTAACCACATCCACAATAACAATAAAATCACAATTACATTGATCAGTTTTGTTCGCATTTGTAGTATGAGTGCAGATCTTTTAAATCAATAAGTAAAGAAAGATTGGCAGTTAAGCTTCCAAATATTTCTCACTTTCCACATGCATTTTTTCCCCACTTAGATAGAAAATAAATAAATAACTTGTGGTCCTCCATAAATAAGCATCTGAAATGTTTGCCATTGTCAAACATTGGAGCTGCAAACAATTTGCCTCATCACTGAAAGCATATTTACAGCCACAAGAATGTGGCTTTGCTGATTACTCTACATTGTTCAATTTTACAGAAAATACAAAAATATAATTTTTCCAATGTCAAACACGGAAGAGAGAAACAAAGATTAACTATGATTTAATAAAAACTGGTTCTATTTCTGGATTTTAAATTAGGTTATTTCAATGCAACTCTCAATTTATAGTATCTTTGATCATTTCTTTGATAAGTTTCACAATTATTGCAGTCAAGTATTGACAGAAATGACTTATTCACATTCAGAAGTCTATCCCCCAGTTCCCATTCGAAAGGGAACTCTACGGTGCGTCCCCTAGGGGTCGCTTTGGGGAATACCTCCGGTATGACAGGTGTTTGAAGCAATGATACAATCACGACAATGAACTTGACATTGGCCGGCAGCCGCCTATGACGTCACCACAGGTGCAACTGCAGGTATAAAGGAGGGACCTGAACAGGACGTCATCATCTTTTCAAATCTTCAGGGAGACAGCTTTGTTTGTAGTAAGGTCCATCACGATGGCCTGTAAGGAGAACTCCTTTCTTAACTGTGTTCATCGGTGTCAGCGTTTTTGACACCTGATGACACACGTGATATGTGTGTTTTATTTCTTGGCGAGGATCATGCGCGCTCAGTTCTCGAGGGAGCTGTTTGCGTGCATTGCATGCGCTTTCCTTTGAGAGTGTTACGCTCGCGTTTGTCCTTTTCTCGAGGGAATCGGGACATTCATCTACACCTGGTCCTGCTGCAGCTGAGGCGAGCAGGAGACTGCGTTCCTGGGGCTCACAGATGGAGCTTGCCGAAAGGCTGGAGAAGGTTAGTGTTTCCCAGCCGTCGGAGGTTGATGCGAGCGAGAAACCGTCCGGGGAAGCGTGAATCAGCCATGGATGAACGCTTCCTCGCGAGCCTCAGGCATCAGCCTCGGGCGCCCTTTCCTCTTCTGCCTGATCTTCACGCTGAGGTGCGGAGATCATGGGGAAAACCTTTCTCTGTGCAAGTTTTTTCCTCTCAGCCTAATTATGCTGATGTGGAGAACAGGAAGAGTTATGGATATATGAGGATGCCCCCAGCCGAAGAGACGCTCGCGAGCTTTCTCTCGGTGGGTGTGGCTTCCATGTTAAAGGTGCCCTCCCTGCCGTCGAGGCCGCTGCATGAGACATCGCAACTCAATGGAAGGGCATATGCGATAGCAGATCAAGCCGGTGCGGTCCTGCACACCATGTCGGTGTTACAGGCTTACCAGGCAGATCTGCTTAAAGACCGGGACCAAGGCCAGGGGCTCTCTGCTGAAGCGGTGGCTGAGTTGCGCCGTACTACAGACCTGGCTCTCCGCACCACCAGCAAACAGCTTTTGCTTTGGTCGCTCTGTGCGACCATGGTGGTTGTGGAGGGGCACCTCTGTGTGAACCTGGCTGATGTCGGGAAGGAAGAGAGAGAGTTCCTTCTCGATGCACCAGTCCCGCATCATGAGCTTTTTGGGACCTTTGTCGAGGCAGTGGTTTTCGAGGTTTAGGGAGGCGAGGGCACACTCAACGGCTTTCAAGTCTTTCATACCATGGCGCCCAGGGCCCAGGTCTCAGGCCACACAGGGGGCTGGCTCCTCCAGATCTGAGGATCTGTGAGAAGAGCAGGTTCGGGTGTGCGTGTTCCCGGCAGCGAGCGTAGCAGGCCTCCCTAGCCTCCGTTCCTCCGTCTCTCTCGTTCCTGGAGGCAGAGTGTTGTCAGGCCTCCTTTCTTGGAGTCGTAGGCCTCCGCTCTTGGTATTCAGGAGTTTCAGCGCTTGTCTAAGAAATGTATTACTCCGCAGCAGATTGGCTGAGGCTATGTCTGCATGCTTCCAGAGCGTTGTCAGGCCTCCTCTCTGAGGGGAGTAGTAGGTCTTCGCTCTTGGTATTCAGGAGTTTCAGCGCTTGTCTAAGAAATGTATTACTCCGCAGCAGATTGGCTGAGGCTATGTCTGCATGCTTCCAGAGCGTTGTCAGGCCTCCTCTATGAGGGGAGTAGTAGGTCTCCGCTCTTGGTATTCAGGAAAGCGTTAGCTCCACCCCAGAGCTTCACAAGCACAGGGAACGTTGTCAGGCCTCCTCTTATTAGTAGAGTCTGCCTACTTTCGGCGAGGCCTCCGTTCCCCTGAGCTCCACCCGGGCTATGTGAGCTAGAGTCGGTGGCCCAATGGGGCCCCCTCGCCTAAGCCTGTGGTGTAAAGAGGAGTGTTTGGGCCGAGGTCTTCACTGAGCTCAACCTGTAGAGGGCGTAGTAGGTCTCCTCTCAATACGAGAGACTTCTTTACTGAGGCCTCCGCTCCACGGAGCTCCGCTACGAGCGTTGTCAGGCCTCCTCTCTGAGGGGAGTTGTAGGTCTCCGCTCTTGGTGTGGTAAGGCTGCTGCACTTGGACTTCACCCTAGAGCTTCGTAAGCGCAGGGAACGTTGTTAGGCTTCCTCTTAATAGTAGAGTCCGCTGCCTTTCGGCAAGGCCTCCGTTCCCCTGAGTTCCGCCCGGGCTATCTAACTTGAGTCGGTGGCCCCAATGGGGCTCCCTCGCCTAAACCTGTGCTGTAGAGAGGAGTGTTTGAGCTGAGGCCTTCACTCCTGAGCTCAGCCTGTAGAGGGTGTAGTAGGCCTCCTCTCGATACGAGAGTCTTCTCTCGATACGAGAGTCTTCTTTACTGAGGCCTCCGCTCCACAGAGTTCCGCTCAGTGACCTTAGAGAGTGGTAGGCGAGGGAATAAGTTTCTTGCCTCCTCTTGTCATCTGATGCGTTAGGGTGTCGCAGGCCTCTCCGAGGAGATCGGGCCTCCGCCCTGTGAGCCCCCACTGCGCTCTTGAAGTACAGGAGTTTCAGGCCCTCTCATCGTGAGAGTGTACCCTTCGGGAGGTTGGACCCACTTCTCTGAGCGAAGCGGTACTGCATCTCAGTTCTTGCTTGAACCCAAACGACTTGGGTCGGCGCGAGGGCAGTGAAGTCACCCTTGACTCCCGAACTGGACTTGGCTGTACGAGCGTCGTCAGGCCGACATTTTGGCCTCCGCTCCGGTGAGCTCCACTTGTAAGAAAGTGGTTCCTCTGAACCCCCTTACTGTGCCGCAAGCGTTGAGTGCTGTTCCCCTCTATGCTCTGGAGGAACAGCTGCAAAGTGCTTGCTGTGAGCCCAGCCGCTCTTAAAGCTCAGTAGCACCTAAGCGTGTAGGCCTATCAGTTGCGGCTCTAGGTCTCCGCCTTGGACTCCCTTGGAATCTAGATCCAGCGTGGTTAGGCCTCGACCCCTGTACCTTGAGGCCTCCATTCTCTAGTAGTCCCAGCCCGGGTCACTGTAGGTTTCGGGACAGTTCCCCTGGGGGTCTCTGACTGCTGGCTTTCGCCTATTAAGTGCAGTCGCGCCCTTCAGCATGGCAGCGTTGGTATTCCGTTCCCCAAAGCGACCCCTAGGGGACGCAGCGTAGAGTTCCCTTTCGAAAGAGAACATCTCAGGTTACTATTGTAACCATAGTTCCCTGAGATTAGGGAACGAGACGCTGCGTCCCTTTGCCATGCTTTGGGCCTCCTGTAGGCGTCTCCTTCAGATTTGAAAGATGATGACGTCCTGTTCAGGTCCCTCCTTTATACCTGCAGTCGCACCTGTGGTGACGTCATAGGCGGCTGCTGGCCAATGTCAAGTTCATTGTCGTAATTGTATCATTGCTTCAAACACCTGTCATACCGAAAGGTATTCCCCAAAGCGACCCCTAGGGGACGCAGCGTCTCGTTCCCTAATCTCAGGGAACTATGGTTACAATAGTAACCTGAGACATGCGGCTCTAACTGTTTTATCTTGCACTGACATATCTTAAAATATGTCAGTACTATATTGTTTTGTCTCAAGATGTACACCAGTAATTTGTTGTTGGTTTTTTTCTAAGGCACATTTAAAAAAAGCTATTCTCCTAATTGAACTAAGGCCTGATGCTGACTTAATCTCTGACAATTCACTTGGTTTAATCACTGTCTTTTCCGCCCAATAAGCACCCACCCAGTTTTGCTCAGTTTATTTATTTATTTATAAAGAAGTAAGGATTTGAACTCAGGATTCTCACTGTTTTGTACGACAAATGTATTCTGAATTCCTGTTTGGTCATTCATTAAATGAACGAATGCCATGTCTTCTATATGTGGATGAGTCATAGGCCCAGGCTTGTATTTAATTACACAGGTGTATCAGAGGCCTTGACAGTCAACAAGTGTAGTCACGGAACGCTACTGACTTTTCCCCTGACACTCACGAACTGTCTTCAAGACACCTCCAAGGACACCATTCAATTCTTCTGCGTTACTGTGAAAATGCGTCAGCCAGCAAAGCCGTGTATTGAGCAACTTCCTGTCGCTCGAGCCAAGATGATGAAAGGAAAATATTGTCACTCCGTTTGCTGTGAAGATACAATCAGTTGACATAAAAGAGAGGAAGCAGCCACTCCCGTCCATTTTTGATGTCTCTAGAAATGAGTCATCTCTAACATTTGATTCAGTCTATGAGAAATACAGCAAATGAACTATGTAATACAACATAAGAGGGAATATAATTGCATAAGCAGTGCATCTCTGGTTTTACACAGACATGTAGAGGTAACATCTGACACAGGGCAAGTATCACCCTGGCAGAGTCTGCTGAGAATAAAGCATTCTTTTATGGAGGTTAAGGTCACATCCATGGAGGAAACGCCTGATTGAAGGCAAACTGCAGTTCTTAAGTGTCAAAGCACTGAATGGAAATGTTACTGTAGTGCTGAGCTGACAGAAGTCAACCTCAGTCACTATATGAAGCAGAGTCAAAGGAGCAGCACATTTGCACACGTCCATGGAGAAATACTGAATACCTTTTGTGCTATTCGGCCCAAGAGGAGATTACCATATCTTTGCATCCACATGTAAACCTTACTCGATTACATATCTAATCAACTAGTATTATTTGTTTCTAATATTTTTTCTTAACATTACAGGCAAATATAGGTTCTGTATTGGCATTTGTGGTTCCATGAAGATCCTTAGAACATCATGGAACCTTTCCATTACACAAAAGGTTCTTTATAGTGGGAAAAAAATCTTTATATTTTCAAAATGTTCTTCACACTGAGAATTTCCTTAAGGAACCTTAAATGGTTAATCTTTAGAATTGCTATAAAAAAACTTTGCATCCATTATTTTTAAAAGTGTTACATTTTATAACCATTTAAGGAAGCAATTAAAAAAATAATTGGTATCGAATGGTATCAAATATTAATGGTATGTGATGGTTTCAAATGTTCAAATCATAATAACTGCTGAAGCTTTTATCACAGTATTATATTACACTACAAAATTGCCACTATTAATCAACGTGAGTTCCCTCCCTTGACTGTAACAATTGTTCCCTAATAAGCGAACGAGACACTGCATCGCTCTGCTATACTTCCTGCATGACTTGGTCTACGCGCTATTTTTAGCTTACTGGTCATGTCGTCACCCGCCATTACTGTCACGGAATACTTTAAGGGAGGACTCAAATGCAGGGAAACGTGGGTTTTATTAATGATAACAAAATAAACATACAAAAGAAAACACCCACGAGGGGGAAAACATTAACTTAACAATATAACTAACAAAGAACACAAACAAACCGGATGGAACGGGTAACACAGATCCAGGAACATCATATGAACAGACAGCCATAGAATGACAACAACACCACACAGGACAGCAAACACATCAGGATTAAATAGCGAACACATGAGGAAGGTAATGAGTAGAGACAGATGGGATCAATTAGGGGAAACGAGGGAACAAGATGGGCGGGGTTTACAATCACAAGGTACAACAAAGGGGCAGTGTCAGAGTTCTGTCAACCAACACACTAGAAACCCAAACTGAGGTGACAGAACCCTGACAATTACATTGGACTGATTGCACACTTCAAGAAGCAATCATGCAGACGCATTGCTACTATGATGCAGCATGTCATTCCCTTCTCAGGGAACAATGGTTACAGTTATAACCTGAGAAGTTATATTATGCATAGGAATGAAACAGCTTTACAACCAGTATTTTCAATCACACAGTTTTGCTATTTCTGTGTTACACATACTTAAATTATAACAGAAGTACTGGGATAAAAGTTTACAGCTTGGAAATAAACACTAATGCCTAACTAGTGAAGTATTTATGACTGAGTCACTGAGTCAATCATTCAATCTTAAACATTTTAAATTGACTGTAGCAATTAACATTTTGCAATGCACTTTATTAAAAAAGTAGCTAGCTTTGAATTATTATAATGTTGGTAATATATGCAACCGAACAATACATTCTTTCTCCCTGGTACCTGCACCCAGATATCCCTGTTTATTAGCTTTGGCAGCTCCAGGGATTTTACTAAGACTAGAACGTCAGTAGTCGGATCAACAGAGGGCAGCCCCAATATCAAAAGTGCATTATGGGTGTTGAAGTTTTGGGCCCTTTTCTTTATTTTGTCTAGTCATGTAGCACCAATTGTTTCTACTGCGTAGCCAAGTTTTATTATAGCTCTTCTTGCCAGTGGCGCATGTAAATTGAACTCACGGCAAAAGTATTTTTGAGTGCAAGTGATACCCATTTTACAGCCATTTAAAAAGAGTTGAATGCTTGTATTAAAATATCTTGTCAGCTGATCTGCCTTTAACTGAAACTTTAATTAAATAATTTATCACCCCACATTTCCACACAAAAGATTCAATTTCAATTCAGGACAGTAATTCATTTCAGCCCTTGCTCACATACAAAAATCTATTATTCATATTAACTTTTAACGTAGAGATAAAATAGATAAATATTTTAAAAAAGACGTTTTGTGATCATGTTCGACATTTCATACTTGACTGATTTTCTGATTAATTGTTTCTTTAAAGTGCAGTTTATTTAAGGACGTCAGCAGAGCTGTGATCCAATTATGATTCAACAAAGGTAGAACAATCAAATTCTCTCTATTCAATTCACTCATTAGCTTTGATCCACAGGCAATGCCCAGAATTTCATAAAATTACCAATTTCATAAAATTATTTATTTCATAAAATGACCAGGACAGCATACAGCTGCCATGAGAAAGGTTGGTTGCATTTGAAGTAAAATTATTCAATAAAAGTTATGAAGCAAAGTAGTTATTCAACAAAGGTTATGAAGCAAAGTAGTTATTCAACAAAGGTTAAGACAAAACTTCTCATGAAATGATCTTGTTATGATGGACAGCAAACACATAATAACCACTTAAGTCTGTTGCAACAAAACATGCACACAAAAAAAAAAAAAACATAATGTATTCATACTATGGACTATTGAGCAGAACTTTGAATTTAGCATGATTTTACCACCTACTTTTGTCTACACATGAACAGCAGATGGCATTTCATAGAAATGAGGTCACTAAGCATTAAATATGATTATATAGATCTGACTCTAATTCACTCCTAGTCTCAAGATTGTGTGCATATCCATAGAGGCTGCCAATTATATACAGTGCACATGCAGCAAAGAAGTGATTAAATGTAAATTACTGAAGATGAAGGAACCAATAGATAGGCAAAGTGATCCATTTTTGTTCTCATCTAGTGTTTAATTAAAAGGCTATGGCAAGCTATTAGTGGTACCAACAATTAGCTCTGTGGATTATCCTTGTAAAGCAGTGCGTACCTATTAGTGAGGTCATTATGGCTGTTCAAAGACCTTTAATTTTATATGACATTTTATTAGCTAACTAAACTACAAAGAGTAGAGATGAGGACATTATTATAATGTTAAATACACTACTTAAAACGAATTTATAAATCAACAAAGTGTCTTGTGTCTGCCTCATGATCTCTTCGTTCAAACCTGAACCACTTACAACAATCTACCTCAGAGACACTGACCTGTGCGATCCTCACCTCTCCTCTTCTTCTCTTCTCTTCCGTCTTCATCACTCGCCATCTGATCATCCGATCTTTAGCCATCTCCATCTATAACAAATGAGAACTCTCATTCACCGCCAGCATCACAGCACTCATCCTTCTGGCAAATTACTGAACTGCTCATATCGCTTGTTAACCTCTGATCTGCAAATAAAAAATGTACCTGTATGCTGCATTCTTCAGATTCGTGACAGGGATGAAATAATTATGAATTTTAAGATTAAAACAGACATTAAACAAAATGTACTTTCCCTGGGCTTTCATTTATCAAAACCCTTTCCAGCTCGAAAATTCATGGCCATGTCAATATGTAAGAGACAGTGAAGGTTGAGTTGTGCTGGTCTGCAACATTAAGACATGAGATGATAGATGACAGTATAAACTGTTTGCTCGTACCAAAGTCTTGAGGAAGATAGATGGTAAACTACAAATCTAGAGCGAATACTTTCAGGGACTGAGACTTTTACAGCATGATACTCCAGAATTACACACATTTATTGTCACTGTCAGATGCAGATTTAATTTTTACTCAATGGCAAATTCAGAAGACCCCATTAATAAACAGTTTGGGAATTATCCTAATTTTTCAATGCAGAAGTAAAGTTTTTCCCATGAATGTGTGAGACTTCATTTAGAAATAACAGTGCTGTAAATGGTCAAACATTTTGCTCTAGAAACCAGTGCGTTTATGATTCGAATTAAAATGTTAAATAATTCAAATAATATGATAGCAATAACCAGTTTGCAACATCAAGCAGCATAACAGACTACTTTTGTCCAGCTAACATTGCTGCTGCTGTCACTGAAAGCCTTGTACATTCAAATAACAAATGGCCAACTTTTACTCTGAAAATAAGGTGGATGCATTTGGATTAATAATTTTAAACGAATTTCATCAAGTAGAATTTTAGATGTCTGCGAAATGATTAAATGTACATGTAAAGGTCATTATACAGTCTGCAAAGGGTCATCTTGCACAATGCAAATTATAATTTGATATCACTAGTATGACTATATAAACAATGACTTACATAACAACAGCTCGTTTCATGCTTTATCAACATTTCCAGTAAAAAGCACACTGTGATACTCACACTTAACTATTATAATGTTTGCTAGTCCTGTTGAAGCTTACCCAGCTTACAAAAAATATATTCTAATTATATATATATATATATATATATATATATATATATATATATATATATATATATATATATATATATATATATATATATATATATATATATATATATATATTATTTAATAAGGAACATTTAAAAATGTTAGACAAATCTCTAAATAAAACATTTCAGAAAAGAATGATATAAATCAAGTTTTTGTGTCTTGAAAAGATTATTAAACAACAGATAAATTTGAATAAATATGCTAGTAATGTTACTGGAAGAACATTTGTTCACTTTGATGTTGAACCTTGCCAGAATGTTCTTAGAACCGTCCCTGTTGGCTGGGTAGACCTTTATGTCTTACCTTCATTGTAAATATTATTTTCCTGCCAGGTGAAAATCATAAGTCAGACTACTTGAAAGCAATATCACACCTTTCCTCAACCAGCCAAACAATTAATCACCATGTCCATTTATATTTTCCTTATGTCCATATAGCACAAATCCCTAACTGGGCAATAGTAACAGTGATAGATTAAGTGCAAAACTGCATTGTAGGCATTTTCCCTGAATGCTTAGAAAAAAGACCACAGTAATAACAGTTTTTCCAAGGCTACTGAACTTTTTCAAACTATTGTAGTGGACAAAAATAAGCTACTGAAGATAAATAGTAATACAACAAGCTACAATATGCAGCAACTTTTTTATAGTCATTTAGGGTTTCTGCATTTTCTATTGTAGACCTTAGTCTGCTTAACTGTTCTACTTAAGTAAACCACAGTTGTGTCATAAAATCTTTATAAGAAAACAAAACAAGAAAAGAAAAAGTGCAGCATGCAGTTAGTGCTGAATTGTTATTTTCAGAACATATCTTTGCTGGGGTCCAGTTTAAAAGCAGAAGCCATAAAACACCTAACAGGGCAATAAATCTATCTAGGTCAGGTGCAGAGACAAATCTGTGGAGCTCACCAGCCCTTTGCGATACGCAAAAATGGAAGCCTTTATTTAAGTAAGCAGTCGTTTTTAATACAATTAAGAAACACATTTTCACATTAATGCTAGTAGCTCTCAAATTGTACTCTATGGACAAATGGTTTCCAGTAACCAAATCAGCCTTTATCAGCATTTTTCAATCTGATCAAACCCATTAATGTGAGTGTTTTGCATGCTATTGACTGCATTAGTAAGTCTGTAAGTTTATTAAGTCACATTAGGTGAGAATTATTTGTTGTAAGTTCTTCTCCTCTCTAATGTGTTTTTGGTAAGTCTAATGTTCGCTAAAGTGCTGAGTTGCTGTTTTCTACTTTAAAGAGAGGCATTAAATTGATTACAAATATATTGTGTCACCACAACTTCAATTAGTGGTTATTTATGTGAGGACACAAAGATATTTATGGTAGCAGTGTAGATTTTTTGATTTATGGTGGGGTCCAAAGTAGATGTTGTTCTGAACAACAACGACAAAGTGAAGATATGTTAATAATATTTGTGCAATAAACTATATTGAAATATTAAACAGTGTGAATGTCATATAAACCCTGAATAGTGCTCAGTTTCTTCAACAACAAACTGCTCTGCTCTTACAGAAAGCTGGTTGTGCAGAAATAGCATTTTACAGTACTTGTGTATTGTACATTTAGACTCTGAAGAAGTTAATGTGCTATAACTGAACCACAAATTGCCAAGAACATACCACAAAACAGTCAACAGATCAATGCAACTGCAGTGGTATCAGAAGAATAGATGTATTACATTATGGACTAAGATTTGTTTTTGCTCAGCCTTCTTCTTACACCTCCAAACACTGCCTACTTTGCTACATTACTGGTAGGCCTACTTGAGATTGAGACAGTTAAACAAGCAAGCAAAGAAAATTTCCTTGTAGTTTAAACTGTCATGATGAAGGGCTCATTCTATTCCATGCATGCAGAACTACCTGAAAGCATGAGTAGTGTTGTGGGGGAATTACAGTTAAGACCTGAGGACCAGATATGTTGAATAAAGACCAAGAGTCAGAAATGCAGTCAATAGAAGAAATTTTAGTGAAGTTTAGTTTGCAGTTTCATCAGCAGAAGCTTCAAGTCTCACAAGGAGTTCGTAGGCCGCCCCACATACAATAACATTGTTACAGCAATTATACTCTAACAGAGGGCACTATTTACGTCAATGATGACTTTTAAATTATTCTGACTGGCTAAGAAAGAAAGAAAGATAAACAAGACTAGTAATTTTCCACACAAGAGCAGACAGTCTGAAATATATCTTTGTTGATCACATGGTTGACGGGTTAGTGATCTTCCACGTGGCTTGTCGAGAACAAGTTATTCCGTCTCCTTATGGTGCCAGTTAATCACCTCACCAATACAGACCATATTAACACACACACACACACACAGATACACAGCAGCTTCTCCAAGGCTGAACTCGGCTCAGGCTCCAACTATCAACAGAGAGACTACCCAAAACATTCTGATTATAACAAGAAATGAGGATGAATATGGATAGCAGATACAAGGACAGGTAGAAATATCTATTAGGATGTTCTAATATTTTATTTCGGTAAGTGTGGAATGGGTATGAGATGGCATTTCCCATGCTAAACAAAATGGACTGAGTGGTAGATTAAACAAAACGCATTGCGCTTTGCTGAGCGGTTGGTAATTCTTTGCGAAATGCGTACTGTTTTGTACTATTGGCTGTGCTGAAACAAGAAATTTGCATGGCCTAAATGGGGCGCTACTCGAGATCTAGTAAAGATCCCATGGAGGAAAGGAACTTACCGTTAGCAAAAGGCACTTGCAATGTGAGCAGGGAACAATTATGAATGGAATATATAGTGAGATTCAGAGGGTGGTTGGCAAATGGTTCAAATAACCCTTTTAAGATTGTTACCCCAGCAGGACATAAAAATCAGCAATTTTCTGATCCAAAGTCTGATGCCTTATCCATTAGGCCACAAGGCTGATGCTTCAATGTGATAGCAGTTGACGGGAAAAAATGTTTCTATGTTATATCTAGTGCCCTGTTTACATTTGGTATTATAATACATTTTGGTCAATCAGATCACAAGTGGATGAGGCAGAGACATAACTGTTTATATCTGCTGTTTTAATCCATCTCTTTTGTCCACTTTTAACCACTTCTGTCCTGATTTCTTCGAGGGGAGGGGCTATGGATGGATAAATGTATGGGTAATTTTCAAATCTTTTGATCTAATGGACAAAATAAACTTGCACAATTTACATGAACGTATATTGAGACAACAGAAAAACACACAGAGAGCAGTAGCTTTCGTTTCTACTCTGATATCGCTTTCCACGTTTACGCATCAAGAGAAGGGGGTCTTTTGGGGCTGTGCGAATGCATTCGACCATATGAGCGTCTGCACTATGAAATCAATCAGGTCTAATGCTTTTTTGACTACGTCTGGAAGTGGTCAAAAGAGGACAAGCTCAAAATGTTTTAGACCCCATTTACACCTGTATTTAGTATCGTCCACAACAAAAACGCATCTTAATACCAGGTGTAAATAGGGACAAGCAATGTCTGATTCGCTTAGAAATGGGACTGAATCATTTAGAGCAGTTCTCGAGTCACTGACTCAACATGGAACCGAGAAAAAAAACAGACGACCGATGAGAACAATAAAAAGATTTGAAAAGTACAATGAACTTGAATGACTGTCACAGCACCGCTCACCAGGGACTCTTATTTTGCAGTGTTGTCACCTGCCTGTTTCCACCCAGCTGTTTGTCATTTGTTAATCACTGCTCTTGTATTTAGTCACCCCTGTTCTCTCCTTAGTTGTCGGTTCTTGTTTGTGTTTCTGAACGACTGTTATGGTTTCCTTGTTGACATTAAAGTTCCGTTGGATCACGTATCATCGTCTGCGTCCTTGCCCTTCCGTGCTAATCCGTGACAATGACAAGGTAATGATAATTATGTTTCTATAAAATCAATATTCAAATGGGAATACGAATGCTTAATAATTAGATTAAGTTTTAAATATATATATAAATATAGTAGTAAAAATATGAAATAATATCCTGTAATCACAACTGTGGATGCTGACCAGAACAAAGAGAAGTATCAGGTACCATATGACAATGCCACCTTTGTGCAACAATTCTGGCCAACAATTCCAGACCGTTTGTGAACTCCAATTCCAACTTAATCAACATTCTGTGGTCTTTCTGAAGACCTCATGGCCTAAAGGATAAGGTGTCTGACTTTGGCTGAGAAGATTGCAGGTTTGAGTCCTGCTGGGGTCGCAATTATGTGTAGCAACACACCCTGTAGTGAGATTTTAACACATGCTGTGTGATGTAAGAAATGTTCCAAATAAAGCTGTAGAGTAAGGAATGAATCCCTTGCTTTGATTATAAATCACTCTGGAGGAAAGCAGTACTAAATGAACAGATGTAAATGCCATTAATGCATTGTATGATGCAATGTTATAGCCTATACAACCGCCTCCAGCATAACATTGTTTTTCCGTTATGCAGAGTACCCCACGTTTGTGTAATTTATATAAGTCTCACTGTATCATTTTTAGAGCCTGACTTATTAGCAATACACAACATGATCTCCTTTTACTAGAGGTTAATTTGAGATAAATCGTTTACTTGTGACATGAATGTGACCCACAAAAATCAGAAGTCTTTAATGCACTTTTCAAAAAATACAGATGACTTAGGATGTTAGTGTTCTCGAAAAGAAGAAGATTGAAGGATATTATAGACTGACCTGAATGTAAAATAAAGCAAAGTGCTGTCACTACCGTTTGCCAATCAGATGTCTTTCAGCTGATGTGAGAGTAGATCATGTAAAGATATCGCTGAAGGATAGGATGCCAGACATTAAGATTTAAGTAGTCAATAATCTGCAAGCCATAAGCCATGACAATTCAATAAACAACAATAAAAACATGTGTAATCCATCTGGATTCATAGTATGATTATGTTAAAATTCTTTAGTTGGTAATGTATCAGCAGTAACATTCAGATATGACAAGTTTAACTTATGGTAATGTGACATTTGCGTAATTTCCAGTGACTTTAGAGTTACCTCAATCATCTTAAACAGACAAAGAGTAATGCCAAGCTGCCACTCATCCAGAAAATGTGGGTGTTTTTTGATGTTGGTTCCATATGAAGTAAATTTTTACCAATGCATCTTTTGCAGTATCTTCATGAAGTGAAAGTTTTGGCTAATTAGTTTTAAATGTCAGTTAGTTTTCTGTTAACTGAAATAAAACAGCATCCATCCATCCATCCAAATACAGTGGAGTTCACTTATCTCGACCTTGTTTAACTCGCCAACCCTATTATGTCGACGTTTTTGAAGTGGAACCGCCAAACTCCCTATTTGTCTAAGCATTTTCTCATCGGTTATGTCGATTCTTTTATGTCGCCAAACACTAATATCTCGAGCACAAAAGAGAGACAAATTCACCACTTCACATGGTTATCTCGTGACTAATGATCGTACCTCGCGCAGGAGTTAGCATCACTGTCCAGGAGTTCCCAGATTACATTGACATCGACAAAGACGTTGTTACTGATAGAAGCATTTGTTTTCAAGCAGACCGTTAAAGGCAAAAAGCAACAAAGCATTTTAGAGTATGTAAATAAACTATAGTAACCGCGTGTGCAATACTATGAGAACTGTGTCTGAGCGAAATGACTGTGTTATGAGCGAATGTGTTTGTGTGACTGTTTACGCTGTGAGCGAAATTGTGTTTGCAATGTTGGAGAATATAATTAAAGGTTTGTATCGAGAATCGAAGGTGTTTTTTATTGTATACTGGTAAATCTCTGCTGTTAGTTGGTGCACTTTTGTTGTTAGCAAACATATACAGTGTATGTAGCATGTTTATAGCATGCCGATCGCTTCATCAAACAAATCACCATATTGGCTGTTGGTTATCTTGATGTTTTTTTGCAACCCCCGAGGCCGTCGACATAACCAGGTTCCACTGTATTCAGAATTATTCACATGAATAAAAGTATCACAAACGCAAATTATGAATCTTTATCACTGGTCTTCTTTGCTAGGAAGCAACTGGACTGTTACATTTTCTGAAGAAAATGTGAGTGGTGCTTGCATACTTGTGCAAAATAATGTTTTGGTGTTTGTAGGTAGTTGGCGGGAGTGACAAAGCTGTTATTTAAATTGTTCTGGTTGCTAGGTTGTTGCTATGTGGTTACTATGGTGTTCTGGCTGTTGCTTTGGTGTTGCGAGGTGGTTTCTTTCTGACTCAAATAAAAGTGTGAGAAAAAATATAAGCACACCTTTCCTCAACAAAACATAATTTGAGTTATTATTCATATCCAAAATTGGTGTGGGATGACGTTTAATACACTTCAAATGAGGGGTTCAGATGAAACCCTATTAGTTTCTAACCCTAAAAAGTTATTAGTGATTTTTTTTGTTGCCTTAAAAAGCAAAATTATTATTTTTTTAAAATTACAAAAACTGTGATTGACATAATCTGAAGATTGCATTAGCTTTTCAAGATATATGGCTTAAGAAAAAACGGAGAAGGAAAAAACAGGAGGAATGCCAGTCCGTTGTTGCCAAATGCCAGTCCAGCGTTTAAAAAATGACAGTCTGCCATAAAGAGGTTGTTTATGTTACATTGAGACTATATTCTGAATCTATCTGCAGTGAAATAAGAGAGTGAATAAAATGAAAGAGTGAATGTAAATCTATTCAGACACAAGGCACCACGAGAGAAGTAATATATAAGTGTGACAAGGATTGGGCTAAGATGCAAATTGTAAAAATAAAATCTGTAGTAATTCACTTTCGTCAGTTAGAATGGACTCTGTTCATACAAGCCTACCAGTTGCTGTTATCCCATCCAGACTCTAGTTTTAGATACCGCTTTCACGCCAACCAAACTAACTGATGACAAACAGACTGCTCTGGATAAATCTAGTGTGAAGTGGATCTTCCATGTCACCTAGAAACAAGAGCCAGCGGTCTCAGACAACATGATGGAGCTGCGGCTAAGAGAACCACACAGCAAACCTTCAAATCTATAGCAATCTATTGACTGACAAACGGCACCTAATCAATTCCGCTGAAAAGAAAACATTTAAGAAGGCGGCAAGGAGCACAATTGGCGATTATGTGCACATGGGTTTAACACCTCATGCCATCTATATCATGAATGGATTAGGACAGACAGATCTAATTATGTGATCTCTTTCTAGTGAGATTGGATTTCTTAAGGACTCAGATAATCCTTAGGGAGATGATGATGATGTTGGAGTGAAAAGCGGTTATTAGTGTTATCACTGTAGATTTTTAGGGTGATTAAAAATTAGAACTGGACATAAAATTGTGATGTCAGTAAACTTTCAATTAACCTGTGAAATTGCTTTGGCTGTTTCACGTTCCAATATTTACTGATCTATGACAACAACAGTAGTTTAGTAATCCCTCCTTGAAAAATGGTCTGCATGTGGTTGGATGTAGTTTCGGTCGTGCACTATCATAACGAATCAATCAAACACCTTCTGTTTTGATGTATAGTGGCCCATTCTGAGTATTCATAATATCATCCTGACCATAAAAATGCATTAACATTTGAAAGAGCATATGAGGAGGGTTTAGACAGGCCAATTACTTTCATTAAGCCATGCGGGCTGTCATTTGGTTAGGCATGATGTATATACTTCAGTATCAATCTGAGGTGAGAAGATATCTCTTTTGGCTACTTCTTTCATCCAAAGGATTCTGTGTCTTTATTTTTATCTTAGTGAACCAACTCAATATGCCAAAGCCATTTATCTCTATGTCTCTGCTGTTTAGCCTCATTTACAATGGAAATGTTTGTATCTAACAAACATGCTTATTTGTAAGTCCTCTGGGTGTGTGGGAAGATATAAGGAAGTTATACTGCAAATTAGGGCCAACAGGTTGGGTTTTTTTCATTCTTTTTCATGCATCTACAGTTAGAAGTTGAAGTACATGCATTAGTTTTTCTGGAAATGTTTTTACATGTTGTTTTTGAAATGTAAGAGACTGGTTAAGCTGTAAAATACACACCTTTTACTCGTCACAATCATTTATGTAGTTTCTGCTCAACTCTTTTAGTTTTCAGAGTTCCAGCTTGATTTTAGCCACAGGTAAATTCAAATTTGGGTTAATTGTACTGTATTGAACTTATCATGGTAAACCGTTATTGAACAGTCTTGGTCTAATGGCTAGAGAGTCAGATTAGTAACCGAAAGGCTGCGGGTTTCATTCTCAAAATACCGGGGAGGAAAAATCTCCATCAAAAATGTCTTCCACCCTCAATACCCATGACTGAGGCGCCCTTGAGCAAGGCACTTAACTCCCAATCAAAATCTTAAACCCAGCAAAGTGGTTGCTGCTAATGTGTGTGCACTATCTTAGATGGGTTAAACGCAGAGGACAAATTCTGAGTATGAGTTACCATACTTGGCTGTCACTTCAAAAAAAAAAATTACTGTATAAGTTCTAGCATTCCCAGCATGCATTGAATCAGATTACTGTTTGTTGTTTTTCCACTATTTCTGTTTGTTGCCAACCTCAGTTATTATTACTTGACTTCAAAATGTGGAATGTGTATCTAGATTATTATTTGAATTTGTTAGTACAAATTTTGGGTTGTTCAAAAAAAATTTATGGAGCTGTGTTGGACACATTCATCCAAAGGGAGCTGCATTATGTGTAAGTAAAATCTTTCGAGTTAACACACTTCTTGGGAATCAAACATCTTGAAGTTGCTAGCACAATGCTCTACTATTTGTGCTACAGGAATATTGGGACTTGATTTTTCCTGATAGGACAGACTGCCTTGGAAATCATTCAGGCATGAAGTTGAGAAATGCATTGGTTTCTCTAATGCAATATGTATGCATTAGGTATTAAGTAAGGATTAAGTAAGTTGAAATAAAAAAGCAAGACATGTGAATGCAATGCATTGCATTACATCATTTGCTGTTCAACATATAATGCTAATTTTAAAAAGCGAATAAGCTATCATCTTTTTGAGCAACACCTGAAAATTAAACAATCCTAAAGTAAATCTATATAATACGAAGCTCAAATAATGAATCAAACCACTTTGTTTAAAGTTTTTTAGTGACTCATATTGTAACTTGTAACTGACAGTAGTTTTTCTTCTTCTGAAATAGAAGAATACTGTGCTAGTTTACTTCCAAGTTAGTACCAAAAAGCACGATATTAAAATTAAATGAAGTGAAATTTTATATTGGGTCTAATTACTAAATATTCACATTGCCTAAAATGCTTTCTCACATTACATGCAGAAATATAATCACTGTGCTATTTTAGATGAATGTGTTTGGCTTCAGAATAAAGTCTGCATAAACATTTCATGTGCTTTATCTTTTTTTTCTTTTTGTTGGAAGTTCAGCCAAACAAAGTCATGCATGATGTAGACATGCTAATTCTCACTAATTATGTATTTTGAGTTGCACCACAGTGTTTTTGAATGTTAATGTGAATTGTTGAGCATTAATTGATTGATGACCCTCAGCGTCTTCTCCTGGCTTCTGTTGCTTAGTTTAAGCATAACAAACAAGTGCAAACAGTAATTGCGTCATTTGACAGGCCAGTGTGGAGCATCTCCTTTCAAAAATGTGAGTTTATTGTGATTCACAGACGCAATTTCTGATGCAAACATTTAAAATTTGCCAACACTCAAATATCTTCTGCCATGAACACATTATGAATGGATGAATGAGGCATTTATATTGATCTTTACTATGTACTACTGTACACCCAAAACGCTTTACAATCGTATCAGGGGTCTAGATTGTCTTGAAAGAAGCTTGAGAGGGAGACAATGAAGTCGTAATTGGTTGGTAGGGTGACAAATCAAGAACAAATCAAGGGCTTCACATCGGATGGATGCTATGGAGATAGATATTATCCAGAAAATGGGAAATGTCTCAAAAGCCATTGTAAGATCTAATTCTCGCCCCAACAGGGACTACTTCAAACATTCCTAATCCCGCTGACCCAAAGGGATTTCAGTTCAATTTCAGTCTTCCCATTCTCTGGATCCGTACCAGGTCAGGGAAGGGGCTCGCTCCACCCTGTTTTCCTTAGTGCTGCCCAATAGGTGTAATTATGATGGATGGGGCAATTTCCAAAAGCTATTTTTTTGCCAAGGGGGTCATACCCATCTTGCTTTCTCACAAATGTAATGACTTTTCAAAGGAGCGCACTTACAAAGTGCATCAGCAGGACAGTGTTTGAGAGCTGACCTAAGGCCAGGTATGGAAAAGCAACAAATCACTGACTATAACTGGTAATGCCACCTTTTGCTTTGTGTTCAAGGAACCCATATTTAATGACATATTTTATGTAGTTTTTTCCGTGAAGGTTATCCAGTGTCAGATTTTCCTCAAAAGTACTTATATGTCTCTATGTCACTGAAATGCCAAGCCACACTTTTAAATTCGATTTGATACCAAAACATCCCAGCAAATAGTAGTGAGTTTGTCCTAGAAATTAGTTTCAAACATTAGTGCAATTAATTCATTTTTATATATACAGTTATATATATAGTTTTATATATTCTCGTTTATCGCGGTTAATGTGTAATCCCCCGCGACAGGTGAAAATCTGAGAAGTAGGATTGGCCTCCCTTGGAATTTCCGTATATATGTGTGTGTAGGTACCAGAATGTTTAAAATATGTATATTTGTACTTTAAATATATTTTAATTAAATCTATTTTATTATAAAAACTTAATATTATACATTTACTCTCTCTCTCATACGATACGTATTATGGTGCTCTACACTCATCAATGACAGTAAATAGTATCTTGAGACTCCAGTAATGACGACGATGACAGACCTGTATGGTTCGATGAATGTGATGATGATGATGGTGTTACTGCACTGGTATAATGAGGCCTTTAAATCAGTTCGGGAAGTGCCTCATCATCAGATATCGGCGCTGGATCGTCAACATTTGCTTCTGAGAGAGGCAAAGAGGCTCCCACTCCACTCGTGCTCTCATTGGTCGATCTCACGCCAGGAACCAATCACGTGTCTTGTCTGAGTGCCGTGGGTGTGCACAAAGCCTCTGAGAGAGTTTCTCTCTTTGTCTGGTATCCTGGGAAACCGTTAATCTCGCATCACAATGAAGCAACACTGCTTTCCGCAATATGGCTGCCGATATTTGTTAATTTTTCTATGAATATTTTTGAAAAATCTGCAATGCACTGAGGCCGCGAAACTAGAACCGCGATGTGGCGAGGGATTACTGTAGTTTTGTGGATTTCAAATTGGGGTCCAGTGTCCACAAGGTGTGCTATAGGATCTGCAGAGAATGTGACAGGGAAAAACGCGATTTTTATTTTTTTTTTATCATTTTTTAAGATACAAGGTTTCTTTCAAAATAAACAGTTTTATATATATATATATATATATCTCCTTTGTGATATATAGGTTCAAGAACAGTTTAACGTGGACTTTTTCATCAGGTTTGTTCATCTAATTAGCTTTGGCAATATAAAGCTAATTATTTAATTTAGTAAGAAAAAGTTGTCTGTGTAATATTATACTGTCTCACAAAGCATTACAAAATGAAAATAAATTGATACATCTTAAGAATAGGTCTCCCACAAGGGGGTTTCATGGTATATAAAATAATAAGCATAGTCTTATAGACCAATAGACTCTCTGCCTGTTAAATTAAATTGGCTTTTGATTTTAACAAGAAGAAAAAAGAAAAGCTAATGGAAACAGTGTTAGGTTGCTGGTTAAATTTCTCCCGTTGGACTTTATTCCTTTCAACCAAAGATTTTGCATTGTTCCCTACACATTATAAATGGTCGATTGATTCTGGGCTTTGTTTTTAAGCGGCAGTCATTCACTTTAATTTGAAATGGGACTTGGTGTCTAACAACAAACAAATGGAGGAGAGAGGGGGAAAATGTAATTCTAATATCGATTCTAATATCATCAAAGAGTGTTTAATCCTCTCAGACATGACAAAGCATTGTGATAGAGGTGTGAGACATGAGTGAGGACAAAACATGCTGATCAGCTAATTGTGGTACATCTCCTCAATAACCTCACCTGATCTCATACAGCTGAGCTCAGCGCTTGAGGTCTTAAAGGGAGGGACGGTTTGTACTTGCACCCGTTTATTGCTTTCCATGCTCCATTTAGATGCCTCTTGAGCCCCTGTTTTAACCTTCAATTATAAATTAGGTTGCTGAAGTAAAGAGTGTTTATGAGCTAAATGTGGCCAATTTAATTTGAAATGGGATTTGGGCGAAAATGTCTTCACAGCAAACATGCATAATGTTCTTTTTCTCACTGTTATTTGGTTAGACACTTGAGGACGCTTAGGTGCAGAAAGCATACATGAACTAATAACACTAGAACAATGTGCCAATATCTGAATTAATGGTAGACTTGAGATTCAGAAAATACTTTTTCATGTTTTGTTGATTTACTGCAATAAATCACAGTGGATTTCTTTTAGCTGTGGACGGCCAGCTCTAGGAAGGGTTCTGGTCGTGCCAAACGTCTTCCATCTAAGGATTATGGAGGCCACTGTGCTCTTAGGAACCTTAAGTGCAGCAGACATTTTTTTTTTGTAACCATGGCCAGATCTGTGCCTTGTCATAATTATGTTTCTGAGCTCTTCAGGCAGTTGCTTTGACCTCATGATTCTCATTTGCTCTGATATGCACTGTGAGCTGTAAGGTCTTATATAGACAGGAGTGACTCTTTCCTAATCAAGTCCAATCAGTATAATCAAACACAGCTGAACTCAAATGAAGGCGTAGAATCATCTCAAGGATGATCAGAAGAAATGGACAGCTCCTGAGTTAAATTTATGAGAGTCACAGCAAAGGGTCTAAATACTTAGGACCATGTGATATTTCAGTTTTTCTTTTTTAATAAAAATGCAAAAATGTCAACAATTCTGTGCTTTTCTGTCAATATAGGGTGCTGTGTGTACATTAATGGGGGTGAAAATTTAATGATTTTAGCAAATGGCTGCAATATGACAAAAAGTGAAACATTTAAGGGGGTCTGAATAATTTCCATACCTACTGTACATCACAAAAAAATAATAATTTGTTTAGATAGGGTGCTATTCAACACACTAAGAAGCTGATGAGCCAAATCAGGTCTTTTAATAAGCGAGACACCTAAAATGCTCTAGGAGGTGAATCCTCAAGGTGAGACTGGAGTTGAAAAATACTAGCAAGCCCTTGAAGTCTTGTGAAGGTTTGAAAATGCAGGCAGTTTTCCTACAGGATTTACAAAACTGGATTTGACTTGGGAGATTGTTTTGTTGGAAAGTAAATGACCCTACACAGGAATGGCTTAAAAAGACAACGTTAATATCCTGGAGTGGCCAGATCAATCTCAATCCCATTGAGAATTTATGGATAGACGTGAAAGGAGCAGTTTTGCAGAAAGCAGCATGCACACACAAAAAAAAGAATGGATAAACATAGCAGTGGTCAGGGAAAGATAGCCACATAAAGTGGTCTCTTGTGAAGACCATGACTCTTAATCTCAGACAAAATGTAAAATAATATGTGGACCGTATCCCCAACCAACTGATGTTTTTCTAAAGTCATCCCTTATTCTTATAAACAGTGGTTCCTTTTTCAAGTAAGTACTCTTCAAAATGTCCCCCACTGCACAGCCCACAGCTGCACTTTTAATGAGGAATTCTGGAAGTAATTTGTCCTCCAAATTCAAAAACACAGGCAGAAATGACAGTCTACAGCCAATTTTTAGAGACCTACATAATCAAGGTGCCTAAATAATTCATAGTATTACTAATCCCCATTTCCACCAGCGCAGCACAAAAGTCAATGACTATTTGACAGCTGAGCAAGAGAAAGACATAAAAGTGCATAAGAGAAACCCCAAGTACAAGGAATTTAAATTTGACAAGAGCGATATATACTGACCAAAAGCATAATTGGATATCCTTTGTGTTTTTAAAAAGGGGAAAGGGGTGCCACTGGATGCTCTGTGTCCACTATTATTTGTCCATCTACTGCCCTCAAGTGGTAGTACTTAAAGGCAAAATATGTGAACTAATAATGTTCACCCTGCTGAAAAGATGATTTCATGTCACATTTTGTGAATACATAAAATAGTGAGATCATGTGCTATAAAATAGACCCTTTTTAATGTTGCATACACTGTCACAGAGGTTTCCATTTACCTAGCAAGATAAATAAATATACAGATACAGAGCAGGTGACGACAAACAAGTCTATATGTATAACCCCTATAAGACAATCTGAACATTGCTCATATTGTTATTTGCCATCATCAGATTGAATCTCGGGTCCAAACCTATGGAATCGTAGTAAAGAGAAAAATGTGTAGTCTACTTTCCAACATTATGTCTGTTTCTTCCCATTTTACAGAGCCATAATGAAGCGCCTGACTTGTTTAAGATACTCTGGCTTCAAGAAGTCCTGGAGTTCATCCTTTTTAACCCAGGCAAATGAGTTCTTCTCCAGGGGTAAGTGCTTATGGCTGGACAGCACAGCTTTGAAGAAGAACACCTTGGCTCCAACACTGCCCTCTTTCTGAATGTCCTTTGGGTATTTGTATTTGTAAAATCCACAGGGTGCATTACCAAGGAAAGTAGCCTTCAGATCAGCACCTACAATTTAAACAGAAGGCTAATCATTTAACCTGCAGCACATTCAATTTACGAATAGCAATCTTGCAAATTCATCACTGCAGGCTGAATTTCCCTGATACTAAAATTGAGTGCATAATACCTCATATAATTTTGGAAATTATTAAAAAGTATAAAGAAAATTATACCTTCGTCTCAAAAAGTACAAACCGTACTGAGCTTTTCTTTAACTGGTGATTAATCGGTAAAAAAAGGCTGTCATCTTAGGATTACAGTTATTATAAATGTTTGCTTTCCAGCTCCTGTTAAAGCTGACATCAACTCCACGGTGAAAACAGACCTAAAGCCGTCTAAACTGATATTATCAAAGAAATCTTACCTGGAAGACTTGCAAGGGCACGTTCGGCTGTCTGTCGAAGTGTCTCCCCCATCTGCCACTGTATTTGAGGCAGGAGCCAAAGCTTTTGTCTGCCAACATCCTTCTTCACCAGCAAGATGAGACTGTCTGCTAAACAACGCTCTGAAGAACTCATGTCTTTCTGGTCATCACCTGTAGAGCGATTCATTTAGAGATGAGTTGTGTGACGCGTTCAACATACTTAATTACTTTGACATGCATTTAAAACAATACTTATGTCAAAGCAACGATTTAAAGTCATCATGACATTATAATTGACAATTCTTGCTGTTTTATGGAATTATTAAAGATTAGTTGTCAGTGCACATCCTTATATTATTATAAAATTCATGTGCTCTCATAGTTAAATCAAAATAACTTCCTCTCCCTCTTGCATCGACATCTCTTCTCTAATGATGATGTGTTTACTGGTGCGAGGGCGGGGAAACCTGTCACTCACATCCCAGCAATAGCAAAAAACAACCATCCATCAATTCCTGATGGACAAAATCAAGTCCTGCGGTACATTTGATCTTGTTCGAGAAGCCATTTCACTCAGATATATGTGTGATGATAGGGAAGAAAAGACTATGGCTGAATCTGAAATCAGATACTCTCTTGAATAATTACTCTATAGTATGAATGTAATCCGGACATACTACATTCGCCATGTTGTTATCATCATGTGATCTATCAGAGTCAGTTACGTCGCTTCACTGCCATTCATAAATCCTTCCCTGTGGCCTCATGGGATAGTAAAGAATCCATCGTATGCACACTACAGAATCTCGCCTGAAGTAGTAGGTCTTCCAAATATTTTTTTTTGCCTACTCATTTAAGAGTACTCTGAATTCAGACATACTTCTTTTGTGACATACTGTTTTTCACCTACTATGTAGTAGGGAAGAATGCGATTTCAGACAGAGCCTATCAGACCATCCGATGCAGACTGACTCAATAGGAAAACCACGAAAAAAGTGACATTTGCTGATTGCTCACCTTGTGATCTCAGAGCTGGTTGAAATTCCTTTAGTTTCTGTTCCCAAATATCCTCCAGATCTTGGGCTGTAACGATTTCTTTGTCTCTGTAATCCTCCTCCTCGTCTGAATCGTAATCATCTTCTTGTTTCCGACTCATCCGTGCAGCATCCTCCAGGAGCTTCACTTCATGGTCTGAAAGCAGACTCCTCTCAAACTCCATCTGAAACATTAAACAATCCTATGAGAGGTGTTTGACAGGTGGCTCGTGGCACGCCTGGATGCGCAGCATATGAGGGTATTATTAGGGTATGCATGCATAATATATTACAATGTATACACAGTGGAGTTCACTTATCTCGACTCACGGTTAACTCGCCAATCCTATCAGGCAGAACGCAAGAAAGTATGCAATCTAGTACAGCATGATGACCTTACGAATATGTTGTGACTGTTTACGCTGTGAGCGAAATTGTGTTTGCAATGTTGGAGAATATAAAGGTTTGTATCAAAAATCGAAAGTGTTTTTTATTGTAAATGTCTGTTGTTAGTTGCTGCACATATGCCTTTTGTTGTTAGTAAACATATACAGTGTATGTACATTTTTATAGCATGCCGATCGCTTCATCTAATAAATAGATATATTGGGGGTAGGTTATCTCGACGCTTTTTGCAACCCCCGAGGCCGTCGACATAACCGAACTCCACTGTACATAAATTACATACTAAGACTAGGGGAAAAAGAGAATATGCATACACATATTACCACAATATATACATTGTGCCACATCCAAAAACAAGGTATGAGCTTGGTGTATTTAAAATATTAATAAAACAATAAGAACTTCATGTGCATGGCTCTGTCTCTTATTACCTGACGCATAAGCTCCATGAACTCCTCCTCTATGTGGCTCCTGTCCTGAGAGACCACGGGCAGCCTCTGCACACACACAGCTCCATGCAGCGCCCACGGAGATAAAGCACCCGCAGTTTTTACATTTTGCGCAGACCACAGTTGACCAGTGTACGAAACATGTCGCGCACCTCTATTTACCGTAGTTACTATTCTCCAGAACTGTCGATAAACTCCAGTGAAGGGCGCCGCCATGTTGCCCACACGTGTTCCCGCAGTGCTTTGCGGTGTCTGCGAATGAGACGCGCCTATTTCGCAAATAGGGGGAATGGGTTTTAATGAACAAACATTTTGGCGGTATTTACAAACAAACAAATAAAATACTGTAGTTAACTTATGAATTATACCTTTAATGAACATAATACTAAATATTTTACTAGGTTTATAATCACATTTGATACGTTGGTGTATTAATTATAAGTAAAACACCCCTCAAAAAAAATAGCACAATTGTGACGTTCCCATTACACACACATTACGCGACCCTTCTATGTCCGCAAAGCAATCTAAAGTCATGCATGTGTCTGTTTGTGAATAAACTGCATAATTTAAAACACACATTATGTATCGTAGGTTATACAGCCTCATTCGAGGTTCGACCCAACAGCTCTTTGAGGGCTTAAATTCATCTGGACGGTTAATGTAAGTGGATTATGTACACTATCAGTACATTTGATAGTGTTTTTATTTGCGTAATGGACTATTATTCTGTATAATGTTGCTTGATTTAAGTTACTTTAATAATGCATACACTGTCATAACATATTTTGGCATGATGTTACGCTGGTTTTTGGTTATGGTACCATAGATTAATGTGTCATGGACACAGAAAGATGATTAGATATCAAAATGGGATTGTTTAAAGTAATGTACCTCCTAGTACCATTTTCACCATCAGTGAAAAGCTTGGACACAACTACCCATTATTTATTACTACTGTTTTCCACATTGTACAATGAAAACAAAGTCATAAAAAAATCATAGTCATGTTTTTTCATTTTTCTTAATGTTTTCATTGCTTTTGTTTGGATCCCAGTTCTGCACACTCTTGATATATTTTGTAACTGAAGGATCTAATTGGTTGATTTCTCCTGCAGTGTTGGAAATGTGTGGCTTCAGCGTCCGTTGTCATGCAGCACCATCCGATTACAAGAGTCTGATGCCAAACCAGTGGAAACCAAGAGCCCATCATCACCAGTCAAACGACTGAAAGAGTATGACGCAGAAATGACAATATAGCTTTAACCCTTACAAACCTTTTTTGTCAGGTCTTATGAAATAATTATATTTATTATCATAAATTAACCCCTGAGATTTATTTTCCCAAACATTTGGATGCATGGTAGTTTATCTTGGTTTGCACAGAAATTTTAAGTATCTATATTCAAATATTCTTAAATATTTGTAAAAAAAACAAAAAACAAATTGCATGCATATTGCATAGCTCTGCTTGGAGTCAATAGTTTTGTGTGTGATAATGCATGAGACATGCCAAGTGCATTGTTTTGTTCTTCTCTCATGTTTAAAATATTTAGAATGTATAAAATATTCACCCCATATTGTCATAGTTTAATATAATTTGTAGGTCATTAAAAACAAATATCCCCCTGGATATAATTTTTGGCGATAACATTTTGCAGTAAGGTCTAATTTTTTGTCTTTAGGTGATGTATTAACTAACATGAATTAACAATGACCAATACAGTTGTTACAGTATTTATTAATCTTTATAAAAAATAAAAGCTGTTCATGTTAGTTCACAGTGCATTAACTGATGTTAACATTTGATTTTCAATGTATTAGTAAATGTTGAAATGAACATTAAGTTTAATAAATGCTGTAGAAGTACTGATAATGTGCAAAAGTAGTTAACTAATGAAACCTTATTATAAAGTGTTACCTTTTTGGCAACTGATATAGATAGATAGGTAGATAATTTAGCATTCTGTATTAGATTTTATGGTAAAATGTTTGTCATTTGTTTATTGCTCTTCCCCATTTAGCCTCTTCCCTCCATTTCCGGGTCAGGAAAGCTCCCTAACATGGGACAGCAAGAAGTTTGAAGAGTTACCGATCGCACACATAAAAGCCACATATAACAAGTAGGTTGCCTTACTAAATTAAATAGTCGTGATTGACTAATGGAAATGAAATTAGTTTGGTTTGCAGTGTGCCTGCAACTATAGCATAAAATTATATCCGCTCTTAATTATGCTTGTTAATTCATCCGTCTAGTATTGTGTGGGTAAGTAAGTGTTTTTGTTGAGTTTCGATGCACATGTGAAATGAAATTATGGCATTCACTGTTCTCATCTCAGGGCTACAGATGTGCGTAGTTGCGGTATGCATTTTAATTATCTATACCTAATACTGTATGTTTACCTAACTCAAATCTGTGATTTGTCCTCCATCTCTCGAAAATACTAGGATTTTATAGTCAGGAGTCCGCAAAACTGACTTGGCCGACTCTGTTTTGTCCTTTCTCTAGCACACACATCCATGTCACAGATAGCGCTGGCCAGTACATGGTCCGAACCTCATGTGGAGCAGAGGGCTTCAAAAATGTGAAGAAATCCACTCCTATTGCATCACAGACCGCTGGGATTTCAGCTGCTGCAGTAAGATGAACAAAATGATTGTTTCAGAAGGATGAATGAATAAGTTTAATTTGATTGTCCATCTTTTTGTAACAATACGAGTCTGTAATTTGAATGCTGCCCACTTGATGGCAGCACATTTCTTTGCAGCGATTCAACACACCCTGCTTGGTTATTAAAGCACCCAATGGTCTTCTTTAGGTGGTGTTGGACTGGTTTTGCTGCTTACAGTAATTTCAAATATCTATTATCTATGTAATGTAATATTAGAAACAGGGCCAGTTGAAAACATAGTTTGAAGATAAAGGATATTTTTGTTTTGTTAAATAAGAAAGTCTTATGTTTGTTTCTGTGTCCTCTTTTTGTTTTTAATGGTTCTTGCTCGAGAATATCAGCAGTATATATATTTTTGTCCTTTGCAGCAGTGTTTATACTGATAGGCCAAGAGAAATTGAAAAATTGAAAATAGCATTTCAAATCTTTCGTTTCATGTTCATACTTCTCTTCCGTTACTTCCACACTATTTGTTTGTAATTTCATCAGCGTGTGCCATGAAGAGTCTAATGACAACCCCGAGTCACAGCAGGCTATATAATCAGTATATGACTTCACATTGATAACCATTAATTTGCTGTATGGACACAAGCATTATGATCTAAATTAGCAGTTTCGGACAGACCTCCGATTCTAGGCTCCTGCAGTTTTGTGTTTACTCAGTGATTGGTTAGTTTTTATTATGCTAAATGTTCTAAATGTATGTATGTTTGTCTTGAGCAGAAGGCGAGGGCGAAGGGGGTCACCTACGTCCGTGTGCTGGTGAAAGGACTCGGTCCAGGGCGCTTGGTGAGTAGCTTACTAAGGCCTTACTTAACACCAATAAGCATTTACAGCAAAAAAAGAGTGATATTAGCCATTGAGTGCGATAAGACATTCATATGACAATTTGTTCTTAATAGTAAACCATAGTGAACCTTTGCACATTTGAATGCAAATAAGCCATCTTAAATCTGCGTCATCCTGTACTTCCACTATCAAATGTCGCTAGGTTTTCTAATAAACATCAGAGGCAGTACATTTGTCATGAAGAATGCAAAATTATGATTATTATAATATTTGTAATTCCGTATAATTAATAATTGCATTTTACATGTTCGAAAGAAAATGAACCATGTCTGTGCATTGTCACTGTTAATGTGTTTTTAGTGCATTGCTGTGTAGTTTTTACTTTCCAGATAAGAAAAAGTGTATTAAAACGTCCCTCCTTCAATATACACTACCATTAATAAGTTTGGGGTCGGTAGACTCTGAATGTTTTTTAAATGTTTTTCAGAGAAGTCTCTTATGCTCACCTGCTCAAGTCTGCATTTATTTGATCAGAAAATACAGTATAAACAGTAATATTATGTTGTTACAATTTCAAATTGTTTTAACATATTTTAAAATGTAATTTATTCCTGTGAGGACAAGCTGTATTTTCAGCATCATTACTCCAGTCTTCAGTGTCATGATCCTTTAGAAATCATTCTAATTTTATGATTTGATGCTCAAGAAACATTACTTATTGTTATTAATGTTGAAAACAGTTAACAGCGAAAAATAGATGTTTATCTTTCTAATAAATATCTTTACTGTCACTTTTAAGCAATTGAATGCATCCTTGCTTGAATAAAACTGTTAATTTCTTTAAAAATAACCGTAAACCATTTTGTTTGGTGTTTGTTTGTTCAGATCCTTAACCTCGTGGATGACACCAATAATAAAAGAATAAACAAGAAAAAAACAAAAGACTAGTCTGTCAGTAACACTGTTTAATTCATGTCTATGTGATGCCCCTTCTTCGTAAAAAGCGTTTGTGTGCAAATGTGCTCTGATTGGTTGGCTGGATCAGTGCATTGTGATTGGTCAACCAATCTGACCGCGTTTCAGAAATGTCATTCCCCTTTACCATAACTGTACATTAGATCCAGAGTGGAAAACACAAGATCTCTTGGAGATGGCAAAAACAGATCTTTATTTTGCGCATCCCTTGGGTGGGAATTATTTAAATGAGGAATATTGTGACGTGTACGTTCCCAAAGGAAAACTCAAGACTACAATCAAGTCTTCTCAGGGAGTTCAGAGACAGTTAAACTTTGGAGAGACTTTGTACAGTGGTACCTCGAGATACGAAATTAATCTGTTCCGAGACGGCCTTCGTATAATGAGTTTTTCGTATCTTGGAACACATTTTACATGTAAAATGGCTAATCCGTTCCAAGCCCTCCAAAAACACCTCATAATAAAGCTAAATTGACCTATAAACAATGAAATAACGTAAAACGTAAAAACACTTAACTTTACGAAAACACATAAAAAATTTAAAGTTTCGGGTGCGGAGTGGCTGAGCTAAAGCACGCCAGCATGTACGTATAGAAGATGCATGATGGGAGGGATGCTGTCCAATTAGAGAGAAGGATCTTATGGCTTGGCTAGCATCAGGAACCAATGGGAGAGCAGGAGGATGGTGGCGAGTCTACTATAACTAAGATGGCGCCGTGCGGCGCGAGTTTCAAAATTGTTATGGGGCGAATCTCGGACTTTCAGAAACCTTTCGTATCTTGAAAACTTTTCGTATGTAGAGTAGTAAAAATTTTCGTCTTTGCTTTCGTAACTTGGATTTTTCGTAAGTTGAGCCTTTCGTATCTTGAGGTACTACTGTACTTTGTACATGTTAAAACAGTAACATTACACACTTAAAAAGTTGAAAATGTATAATAGCATATTACAGTAATAACTTGAGATACGAGTGTCCTGACATACGAGTATTCCGAGATACGAGCAAGTTTTCCAGCAAATTTTTGCTTTGAGATACGAGTAAATATTTGAGATAACAGCAGCTTACAGACGCCGATGCTGGGTAGTCGAGCTCTCAGAGCAGCTCAAGCGCCTCATTTATGAGGTAATTGCATATGATCTCCACCAGAGGGCCAGCTTGGTTTTGCAGCAGAGGTTACCGGGGCGACGAGTGATTCACAAGTATTAAGCTGGGAGTGGCACAAGTTTTGTGTGTTCAGTAATGATAAATATGAGTTTCTGAGGCATACATTTATTGTGTGTGTAGTCTATCCAATACACTACACGGGAAGAAACACTACACTTCCGTATTGTGTTTGCATTTTCTATGTTGTCCCTCCCTCCTCCGCACATGCCGCCATTAGCCGTCTAATCGTCTGTCTCGAAGGCAATAACTCATAATTAAAACCATAATTCAAAATTAAATTAAAATAGTAAAAATACACATTTTTGTGTATGTCGCTATAGCAATTAAAAACATGTTTTTTCCATTGTTATTAGCACTAATAAGGGAGTTTTTCAGAGGGCCGTAACGGATGGATTTTTTTCCCGTTATTTCTTATGGGGAAAAATGATTTGAGATACGAGCAATTCCAGTTACGAGCTCAATCCTGGAACAGATTTTGCTCGTATTTCAAGGTATTACTGTATGTCGACTTTAACAAACATTTCAACCTAGTTGACTCTTTTTATAATCCTTTCAGTAGAAAGGCAGCAATGATTATTTATTATTCTCTGTATGTGTCCATATGGAAAGGCAACAGTTTTGCATGCTGACTGTTCAATCAGTATTCTAAAACTGACCGATGACAAGTTCTGTGAGCTCAGCGGTGGTCTGCATGCTCTTACTCTGAGCCGGGTGGGAGGACATTTAGGCAGGGTGCGAATCTAATGAGTCCCTCCAGAAGAGCAGGCAACAGGGGGCTTTTAAGACGTGCATTACTCGTTACTCCTTGATTTATTTATCAGAAGCTTCCAGTTTACGTAGTGTTTAAGTAGATGTTGGTTGGGCATAAATAAATCAATGCAAAGCCACTAACTGCAGTGCTAACTTATTTCAAATCAAATTACTAAATTGGCAAGCCAAGGTAAATATCAGCAACTCCAATATTATGCATCCCTAATAGAAATGGCTAAATCAGGAGCTTTCACAAATAAAGTTCAAGAAGGATCATTTTGTCATTGGAGTCACGTCTTTTCAGCACACGTCTCTTCTAGAAAGCATGTATTCTGTGAACTGTGTCTCGTAGCTGTCCTGGCCTGCATTGATTTTGCTTCCCTGTGTGTGTAGTCTGCCATTAAAGGGTTAACCATGGGAGGACTAGAGGTTGTTTCCATCACTGACAACACCCCAGTGCCACACAATGGCTGTCGCCCTCGCAAAGCACGAAGGATGTGAGGAGGAAGAAACCCCGAAGTCTTGTTGATCTTTCTCTCTTCCTTATCATTGACCAGTCTGAATAGATAGGTTGAATGTGGAATTATTCAGGTCAACACTGTTTGAGAGTAATGTTTTTTGCAGCTACAGTGCTGTTAATGTTATTTACCTTTTTGATAATCATTAAAGTGTGAAGATGTCACTCACCATGTCTGCTTTCATTCTTGTTTGTACATGCACAGCTTTCGGATGTGACATAAAATGCAACCCTGGGATTCAAAATCTAAATAAAACCAAGAAATAAACATAGTGGCATTAATCATGCTGGATAACATGGATCATCCGGTTTTGAATTTGTGGAGTTCTTCCAGCTTGAGCAATTCTGTCATTAAAGTAAAAAGGGAGAAAAACTAAATTTTAAGTTCTGAATAAAAAAATTAAGAAGATAAAATATCCTCTCGCTCACTCACATACAAATATGAACCAAAGTTTTCACTTGTGGTCTCAGACATTTGGACCCCATTGTATTTTCTGATGAATTCAAGGGTTAAAAACAAACGTATGGCAGACTCTTATAGTGTCTGTTTGTTACAGGAAATTGTACAAAATGATTACCCTATGTGTGCTACCGAATGTATGTATATATTTTTTTTTAATAAACATTATTGTTTGATCCGTTAGCACTTAATCTGAGTCCGTTTCCAAGTTGACAGGCACTGGGTGGAATAGCTCCCTATAAATAAATGGACCCTTGTAAGATTATTGCCCTTTCCTACCATTACATCAGGTGCTTCGTTGCTATGACAACGGCAATTAGCAGGAACTCAGGCAGGCGGTTGAATATAAGTCTGTCCCTAGTACCCATAGCAACCAAGGTCAGGCCTGCAACGCACATCTGCTTTTATACTTGCTTTAGTGTGCGCTATTGCTCGAGGACTGGAAAAAAAGACAGACAAAATTATTCTCAGATGTGTTAACCATGTATAAGCTTGCTGGACATCTGTGGTTTAGTCTTAGTTTGAGATCTGAAGGATTTGATTCGATTTTACACAGGAAAGCAAATATTCCTTGTGGAAAACCTCTTGGATGTTTGGTGCTTTTATGCAGGAACTGTTCTTCTGCACTTCTCTAGCAACAGCTGTCCTTTTCCCAGTCTCCTTTCACACCAAGCGTCAGAGCCACCACAAAACACGTCTCATCACCGGCAAAGTGTGACTCGTACTAACGTTTAACCCAGATGGCCGAGCATCTCAGATGTCCTCAGATAGCCTGTGCATCCGGTGGAGGCTCTGACATGGAACCTGAGTATCTCAGCTGGGATTTTGTGGGCAATGATTAGAAATGGAGCCAACAAGGTTGATTGAATATAGAGTTAAATGGTTTGCCTGCAATATATCTCATTTTTATATAAGAGAGTATTCCTGGCCTTAGCGAAAGTGATGCATTCATATATTTTTTAATCATCTCAGGTACCATTTACACTACACCGTTTTTCAACCAAAAACAGAAAACGTTTTTTGTGTTTTGCCATCATTTACACGACAACGGCGTTTTGGGGGCCTGAAAACGATATTCAGAATTCAAGTTTTTGAAAACGATACCGTTATTGTCTCTGTGTTTCCTATAAAACCTCAAATATGTAAATATTTACAGTGACATCAAATGCATGCATATTACTGTTCAGTAAACATTTTCATATTTTATTTAACTTTAAAAGTTTGTCATTTTTTATGTATTTATCTTATTTTTGTTACCTTCTGACTATAGTTGTAATTCGTTAAAATCAAATAAATTATAAATGAATAATAAAATGTAAAAAAGTAAGTGCGTAGTTTCTTTTAAAAGTGACACTGCCATCTACTGGCCTGGCATGAACATTACAGCATTTTTTTGCCATTTTCGTGGACCCTTTTGAACAGGGATCGTTTTGATATCATAGTCATCATTATCGTCTGTACGCGAATAACGTAGAAAAAACGTTTCACATTTTAGTACATTGTAGTTGTGTCAATGTCCCCTAAATTAAGCGTTGAAACTAAAAAATTGAAAATACCAATGTTACAAAATTCAATCATTTCTGAAACAAAAGTCCCCCTGTAGTCAATAATTGTATCGCTTAAAACTCATCTTTGATCATCAAAATTACATATTTTAAAGTTATTTCATGTGAAAAAAACTATTCATGCCTTGAAATAAACTTGAATGCTTGAAAAACTCAACACCCTATGAATATGCAAATCAGCCTCGCCTCCACTCAGTTACACCAGCGCAGAGATTCACTCGGTAAACTTTACTGTAGTAAACGCTGCACAGTGGTATTGTTCAACTAATTCATATGATTATCCTTTTGCTTGACTACTTTATCAAACAGCTAATAATGTGTTGATAATGTTGCACAAACCATGTTCCCATTCGTCATCTCAAAGTCACAAAGCTGACTTCTACAAATCGCTATCCTTAGAAACGCTTTGAATAACTCAGAACGTCAGTGGAGAAAGGCATATAATTTATCATAACATAAATAATTCGCCTGCTATATTGCTAAATCTACACATATTTTCATATCAACAGAAAAACATCGGGTTAACCTGCTTCTCTTGAGACTCGCCTTCTTCTGAGCGGTCACAGTTAATGATATGCTAATACCTGCCGGTATGTTGACGTGATTGGTTACAAGGTTGTTTGTGACGTAAGAAATACCAGCGATTTCAAAATATGATACGGTTTTTATATATATTTACGGCGTTTAGATCACTCAGCAATGGCTTCGACATGAATTTGCACACGGTTTGTTGTAAAGCATATAAAAAATACCACATAGACATTTAAACAACTTTTAAAACTTGATTTTCACCGCAGGTAGTCTTTGACTACAGTTTTCATTATTTATTTTATAACATGCTAATGCCAAAATTACCACCACAACCGTTAGGGTGTCGTGAATGGGTTTAATTCGTCGACAGAGCTCAACCCCAAGTTGTATATTTAATGGGGTCCTTTTCTTATAATGAATCTATGGGAATCATTCGCAAGTCATCCCTTTGAAAAGTACTAGAACACTTTCCTCAACACACATGATAACTAGCTGTGCACCCCACGTTTAAAACTTATCTTAATACAAAATTAGTGACATTTGCATTAGCAAGCTCCACTAACAACTCAGAATTTTTTTTTTGTCAAAAAGATTTATTTTTATTTTTTTGGGAATATTGTGAACAAAGCAAATAATGCCGTCTTTGTTAAGCGCAACACAACCGTTTTGACATGCAAGACTTAAAACTTGATTATTTTGAACCATGGTTTCCATTTGAAACTACATTGTTCTCAAATCAACAAATGCACTCAGAAATCGCTGAGAGGTGAAAGTATTAATGAGTTGTTATTACTTCAAGATACAATTTGCCTCTAATTAAAGTACCACAGAAATCTCACCTTTTCCTGTTATGACCAAATGTTGAACTGATTGCACTGATTATAACTTCCACTGGGGATTTTGTTCAGTTTCCCTGGTTGCGACATTCATATGTCTAGAGTGGAAACCCATAACAAAGGGCTTACGCAAAAATGAAAAAGGGTACAGGCACCTGTAAAAAGCAACCCAATATTGCAGTAAATATGTTTGCTGGTTGAATACTCTAGAATAATTTGTTATAATGTGGCATTCTCTTGAAATTGATATTTCACTTGAATGCTATTTTGCTTTTACTTAAGGTTCCTTCAAGGCCAAGGGTTAAACTGGCTGTAAATATTGCAGATGGTTTTGGAAGCACTCATGACCTAGACCTAAGTAACGTTGGGAACCATATAATGACAGCTACTCAGGCATCCATTTGCACATATTATAACACACACTTTCATACGCTGCAGGGATATACACTGCATGCTTTTTGCAATCATAATGTGCATTCTTGATTTAATTGCAGACTTATTTAAAGGAGGTCATAGGAAAGCCAAATATATATTGTATTTGGAACGATTTATCTGAATCTTTTCAGCCTCCAAGTGACAAGCTACCCTGCTAACCTTTCAGATAGACCTCCTCCTATGTACCTATATTTCCCAAACCCCTAATTCTGCTCCTTAACTAGCATAATTTTGCAGAATTATAAAAGAGCTCTATACTTTATACTAAATAATGGACCTACAGCCTTTCAGTTGACATGTGCATTGTGCAATTTTGTACAGCACTGTATGTATCATTCTTGCTTTTATTGTTTAGTCGTTTAGTCTAAGGTCTGCTGCCATTCTTTTAGATTTTTTTCCACCATGTTTCTGCTGCACATGGGTTATTCTCACAAAAACCTGTCATGAAAGTGTCTAGGGAATATAGTATTTCACCAAAGAATAAATTTGACTAAAGGATATCCTATTTTATAACCATAAAGATTATTGCATTCTTTTCATGACATACTGTACAGAGCATTTCCTCCCAATTCTCATGCAATTAAAATCTTGTTTTCATCACTATAATGTAAAAAAGATAAAGTATTTACACATTATATGCTATTATTTATTTTTGAAAATAATACGTTTTCTCCTTTCAATTTTGGGGTGAAAGCATGCCATGCCATGCCATGAAGTCCGAATAATGACTTCACAACACTCTTTTCAGATTTTTGCTAAGCGGTAAGTTTTACCCAAAAAAAGCAAACTGAAAAGAGTCCCATGGCTCATGAACTCTTGCTGATGGAGACCAAAAATTAAAGCAGGAAAGAGTAAGAGTATTAAAAGCAAGAAATACAGCTCCATGCATGGCTTGAGTGCTAGATAATGGGCCTCCGTCCAATTATCCACTTCCAAGAATGTAGACATATAAGTTGTAATTTTCTGTAATAGCAGGCTGTGGACATGGGTTTGGGGGGGGGGGGGGGTAGAGAGAAGAAGAAGACGACGTTGGAAGAACCGTGATATGTGCATTGCTGAATATTTTTCAGATTTTCTGCCATTTTTGGACCACAGGAGCTGAATATGCTGCCCTTTAGGAAATGTTGAAGTGTAATATGCCTGCACTGGCTCCGCAGACACGTCTTAAAGACGACCTCTTTCTCGTTTTGTTTTCATCCAAAAAATTTCCTGTAATACCCCCGCCCCCCCCCCCCCCCCCCCCTCTCCTCGCTCAGGCTTTTAGCAGCTGCTGGCGATGGTACATTATCAAAATGGAATAGGAGGCAGAGAATGGAAGATTAGAATGCTCATTGAGTATTTAGTCAAGAAGCCTAGTGCCCACTTGAGCTCCATTTGGGTGCTCTTACCTGTCCTGCTGCAGTGAATAGCACCTTTGTTCTAAAGGCGAAGAGCAGGGGAAGATAGTAGAGCCACTGAGATTTACAGTAGTGAACGCAAATGGCAGCACAAAGCATTATGAGACACACAACAACAGAGGCTAAGATTTTTTGTAGACGATATTATGAAGCATATGTAAAACCCTGAGACAAGCGCTAATTGTTGAAGCATTACATTAATGAGCAGTTTTTAGCTACTGCACTCTTTTTTTCCAACCCTGTTTCTACAGAGAAAACATCTCTGGCTTAATGTATACTCATGTATTAGTGTGTTCAAAGGCATATGGGAATATCTGTGAGTACGAGTTTCAGAACTATCCACAAAGAACTTCCTGATGGTTTAAAAATGGTTTAGCTTCTATTATATATCATTGATTAGTTGTATTTATTGTATTTCGATTTATTTATTATTTGCAAAAAACATCTCTAGCTTAAAATTGTCACCTCTGTTTTGTTGTTTTGTTTAAATTGTATGTTTTCATGTCTCCAGCAGATACGGAGCTTGGCCCTGGATACAACTTGCCAACTTTGGCCATTTTGCTTCCAGTTCCAGTTCAGTAGCCTCAGAGGCACTGTCACCATCAGCTGCATTTCCTGTAATGGCAGTAACAACTTTTGTGTTTCAACCGCATACTCTTGTACTGCTCCTCCAGAGGCCAATAAAGCGACCTCCTTACGGTGGCAGTATCCGCTACAGCTCATTTAGAGGTGGCAGCTGCTTCCACTACAGCTCCTCCAGAGGTGGTGGTGGCATTTCGCTGTATCTCCTCCAGAGGTAGCGGAAGCATTCGCTACAGTTCATCCAGTGGTGGCGGCTGCTTCCACTACAGCTCTTCCAGAGGCAGCGACGTGTCTGTTACATCTCCTCCAGAGGTGGTGGCAGCATTTGCTACAGCTCCTCCAGAGGCACCAGAAGCATTCGCTTCAGTTCTTCCAGAGGCAGCGACGTGTCTGTTACATCTCCTCCAGAGGTGGTGGCAGCATTTGCTACAGCTCCTCCAGAGGCACCAGAAGCATTCGCTTCAGTTCTTCCAGAGGCAGCGACGTGTCTGTTACATCTCCTCCAGAGATGCGACAGTGTTTGCTACAGCTCCTCCAGAGGTTGCTGTGGTGTTTGCTACAGATCCTCCAGAGGTGACGGCTGCTTCCGCAACAGCTCCTCCAGAGGTATCTAGAAGCTGAGGCTGCAAGAACTCTCTGCCTGGTCTATTTTGGAGGCCATCCATGAACTTACTGTGCCCCAAGATACGGCCATGGAGGCCGACCCAAAACGTACTGTGTCCTAGAATGGACATCCACATATCTTTCCTGGCATGGCCTGAAGTCCAGGGCTGCCTCTGCTCCACTGTCCAGGTCCAGTTCCCCTTCACATACCTGGCCCTCCCTCCCTCCCCCTAGACCACCTCCACTCCACCACCCTTCTGAACCTTTTGTATTTTGGGTTTTTGGGTGGGTGTTCTGTTAGGGTGTTGGGAGCCTCCCTTTGAGCCTTTGTCATTTGTGGTTCAAGTTTATGTTTTCATTACTTTTTATTTTGTAGTTTTAGTCAAGGTTACTCGTTTTGTCATGTGTTTCCCTTGCCCTCAGGTGATCATGTCATGTGCTTCCCTTGTCTAATATGTCATGTTCTGATCGGTTCCCTTGTTTAATGTGTTCCGTTTAGTTCTTGTTTAATTTAGTTTTGCTTGTTCATTTGTTGTAATAGCCATGTGCTCTGTATCATTTATTTAAGCCCTAAAGTTTGCCTTGTCCAGTTGTCTTATGTTGAAGTACAGTGGTACCTCGAGATACGAAATTAATCCGTTCCGAGGCGGCCTTCGTATAATGAGTTTTTCGTATCTTGGAACACATTTTACATGTAAAATGGCTAATCCGTTCCAAGCCCTCCAAAAACACCCCATTAAATTTCATAATAAAGCTAAATTGACCTATAAACAATGAAATAACGTAAAATGACGAAGCTTACCTTTCGAGTGAGGCTATCTCCGAAAGTGGCGGCAGAGGAGGAGGAGGACAAACGGCAGATAACGTACAAACGTACGTACACTTAACTTTACGAAAACACATAAAAAATGTAAAGTTTCAGGTGCGGAGTGGCTGAGCTAAAGCACGCCAGCACGTACGTATAGAAGATGCATGATGGGAGGGATGCTGTCCAATTAGAGAGAATGATCTACTATAACTAAGATGGCGGAATTTCAAAATTATGGGGCGAATCTCAGACTTTCAGAAACCTTTCGTATCTTGAAAACGTTTCGTATGTAGAGCAGTAAAAAATTCCGTCTTTGCTTTCGTAACTTGGATTTTTCGTAAGTTGAGCCTTTCGTATCTTGAGGTACTATGTCTTTCCTTGCGCCAGGTCATGTTCATACTTTGTTTCATGTTTTTGGATCTTTGAACATTATAAATAAACTGCACTTGAGTTTCGCCATCTGTCTGCTTCCACGTCAGCATTGTTACAAATAATAAGAGTACATTATTACACAGTTCAGAAATATCATTTATCAAAACACGTTTTTAAAAAAAATTCATTTCCTAAAGATTTATAAATGTTTAGCACCTATATTTTTATTTCATTTTTCTATGTTTTAGTTTATTTTATTAAAATATGTCTGCCTTAAAATTGCCTCATCTAAGTATTTTCGAAGGTGCATTTATCTGTATAATCATACAGCCAAATTCTGGAACGATTTATCCTAATCTTTTGAGCACATTCTGTAACCCTGTTGTGAACACTGTCTCCTCATTTAACAGACTTCCCACAAGCTGTCAGGCTTCTCAACAACTCCATGTGACAAGCTACCCTGCTAACCTTTCAGATAGACCTCCTCCTATGTACCTATATTTCCCAAAGCCCTAATTCTGCCCCTAACTAGCATAATTTTGCAGAACTATAGTTATTTTAAAAGCACTATATACTTTATACAAAATAATGGACCTACAGCTTTTCAGTTGACATGTGCATTGTGCAATTTTGTACAGCACAGTATGTATCATTCTTGCTTTTATTGTTTAGCCGTTTAGTCAGCTGCCATTCTTTAAGACATTTTGCCACCAATTTTCTACTGTACATGGGTTATTCTCACAAGAATCTGTAAAATCGAAGAATCTGCCTGAGGATGATAGTATTTAACCTCAAAATCAGATTTTTTTTTTTAATTTTGACTAAATATGGACATGCCAAGTAAGAAGTATGCAAAGAATGCCAAGTGAGAAGTCCCTGTACTCATGCAAAAGACCCATGACCATCAGAATCCAGCACACATCAGTTCAGTAAATTGGCAACAGCAATACAAACGCTCCTCGTGCAGCATTTGGTTTGTCTAAAATGTCCAACGAGGGATTGCTTGGATGATTAGCCATCAAAATGACAGGTCTCTGTTGCTTAGGAACATGACTAGACTGCATGAATTGTTGCATCGCTTGATCTACTCTAAGCAGACTCGCAGTGACAGCACTTGTAGTCCCCTCTTCATATGTGTGTGTTTACCCACAATTATTGCACACAATTCCTATCTTTGATGCCTTATTATGCAGCACAGGCCACTGAGGGCTCTGGAGCCAAATGGCTTTGACAAATGTTAATGTCATTTTTTTGTTTGTTTATTTATTCCTTTTTCCTACATGTTTGTATATGTAGACTATCCTGAGAGCCGCTTGCAAACATTTCTGAAAGTACTGGTTGCTTTATGATGCTGGTTGCTATGGTTACCTCTAGGAACCAAACAAAAGGGGAAACAGGAAGGGGAGGGGGAGCCCCGATGCAAGTGGGTGACTGCCCTTGTGCTCTGTGTTGAATTTTGTTAACAGGACTATATGTGTGTGGTTGTAGGACACAATGTGAGTTGGTACAGAAAGCTTTTGAGTAGGCCCGAGTTACCTTGTTTTCCCCTTATGTTTTCACATCAAACCAGCAATCATTTCGAAAATGCTTTCCGTTTTCTCTTTTTTGGGTTTACTCTGACCTGCATGTCAGTGTTGCATTCAAACGTGGTGAACAGACATCTTAGTCACAAAAACAGCCTTCAGGCTTGGTCATGTACACTTCAGCTGAGGGCATAAAATGAACTCTCGCCAAGCGCCAAATGAGAGTAAAAGTCAGTGTTGGCGACTATATGAAACGGCATCAATCGCCTGTTGGCCGGTAACATTTTTATGATTCAATGCAAAATTGTAATAACAGTAACGGGAAAAAATGCTTGGGATAGTTAACGGTGCAGGGTTGCATCATTACAAAAGTTTAAGCCATGCGAATTTAAATAAATAAGCTCAAGAAGACAAGAAAGGCAATTCGTCACTCACCCAGAAATCTGCATCTCAGACAGTGTGCGAATACTGAATTGAGCTTTCTTTGACATATTCTTGCATTTGAACAGATGTCAGAAATGCCTGTCTTGGCAAGTATTCACAAAATAATCACTTATGTCTTAACTGAACGTAAACAGTTGTGAAAAAACATGTTCAACAGTATATTCATTGAATCATTGGATATTCCTACTGCTGTCTGTGTTTTCAATGTTAATCAAACAACAATAGACAAATAATAACCACTCATTGATCCTGACTAAATAACATTTATAACTTTAATAATGATTAATCTATGTTTCATGGCTGGTAAAAAACATTTATTGCTGGTAAATTTTCACCAGCCTTTGGCTTCAGCTGCTTCTTATAGCTTGTTCTTAGGATTATTTTTACAAACTGCATCATTCCATTTATATTTATTTATATATTTTTTTACAAGACGTGTTGAGAGAAACTTCTCTGTGCTCAGATTAAATTACTGGGAATGTAAGTGGAAAAACCTTTGGGGGCATAAAAGTAATTAGTGATTTATTGTGGTGAGCAAGAGGAAGAATACTTGAACGAATTTACATCTCGAAATGCTTCACAGAATTAATCAAATTAACAAGCATTAATACAAACACTCAAAAATAGTTTAAAAATAAATAAAAAATACAATTATGACACACATTTCCACACAGTTCAATATACTGATTTGAACTTAAACTATGGTAGTTGTGCTGATATGTCAAATTTATTTTACTTCAGTGAGATCACACCAATTTCATTTGACATATTCTGTGCGCATTGCCTGGACATAATTCACTCTTGTTGACTCAATCAGTGCTGTTGCTGGTCAAATTGGTGCCCTCAAAATCTGTATGTAGAGTGTATGGAGAGTTTTCAGTATTTAATTTTATATTTAACATTTAAAAGAGTTGATCAAAGTTATATGTTTTGGTTTGTTTTTTAATTTACGTCTGTGTAGTGAAGATATAAACTGAGTTATAATAAACAAGTAAATGTAATAAGTAAAAATATTCTCAAAATTCTCAAAGTCACTGGCATTGGTACAGTTAAGGCACATTGGCACAGTATATTTGTATTTTAATGTAGTCTAAATGTAGTAAATCTACACAACAGAAACTCTTCTAAATGTCAAATTAACTGAACATTAAACATTAACATGTCTTTCCCTATAGTAAAAAAACACACATTAAAGAGCACTAAATTTCAAAATGTACTCTCCTAATCAAGCCCTATGATGGGAAGCATGCTGGGAACTAGACTGCTCGGTTTCAGTCAATGCAACAAAAATGGATTGCGAAAACATTTTACCAACTTAATTTCATTTAATTCAATTGCGTGCAAATGACAATTAATTAAACTGAGAAAACAGCTAAAATAATTTTTGAATGTAGTACTCAGGGAAGTAATTTGTTTGCACACAGTTAGACTATGTTAAATGTCCACTGTGTGGCACATAAATAGCACCAGATATTCAGAAATATATGTAACAACATAATTAATTTCATACATTATTTTCCGTACACTATCTTAATAGTGCTTCAAGTCTGTGAAAAGGGGTTTAAATAAATATATTTCAGATAAATATAATAAAATAGAAATATATTTTACATTTTCTAACGGGGGGAATAAAAGAAAGCACAATTCACTTGCCCACCAAGTGCTTTTATAATAAAGTATATTATTATTTTTACATGGTATAAATTGTAATAATAATACAAATTATTAATTAACTTTAACAAGCTTATATATTATATACATGTACACAGATGTTTTACATTTTAGAACAATAGTAAAGTCATGAAAACTATGGAAGCACAATTATTTTTATTTTATTCAAATGCAGTACATATGTATATACATTTTAGTCTATTTGTGTGTGTATGTACATGTATAAACCATGTCATATAATGTAAGTATTTGTTATTTTCCAATCTTAAATTATGGTGACGTAATGGGCGTTCGTTCGGTTTTGTCCTCGTTCCAAGCGCGGTGACGTCATCGGCGTTGGTGAAATTGACGGGCCACCTGTCGGTGAAATGGACCTCGCCTTTAAGAAGCTCCAGCAGGATGAAAACTGGAGCTGTTCTCCGCACATGGTGCTGAACGAAGCCGAACACGCCGAGACGTTGTCGAGAGCGAAGACACAGAAACACCGTTTATGCTGGAGAACATGCAAACAGCCGGGAAGCGGAATCCATGGAGCAAGACGTCGTTTAAACAGTGTGTATCTTTCACATGTTCTCAGCTTAATAACCGTGTTGATAAAATGTCATCTGTGTGTGTTGGCGTGGGAGTGAGTGCCACAGACATCAGTGGACGAAGCAACAGGTAGCTTCAATCGTTAATGACATCCATCTTTTTTCAGGCTTTTTTTATGTTGTCAGGAGAAACTGGAATATTTCACGGCAGGAGGGGATTAAATCGAGTCGTCATTTCTCCTTCATCCTGTTCTTTATTTGCCTCTTTCATTTTAGTAACTTCTCGATGTAACTGTTTGAGTCTTTTAGACCTGTTGATTACAAATATGTATTTAAGATTTCATCCGTTTATCATCCTGTCAACGCCTGTTACTCCCATATTGATTCAGTCCTTTTGTGTATTTCTATTACACAAAATTGATTGCTTTTTGAAACCCTTTATTATTATTATTATTTACTTGTGCTTGTGTGTTTTGATTTTGCTCATTTTCAAAAAAATTCTCTGGTGTTTTACATTTTTTCCTGTTGCGTGAGGCAGTGTTGTATGGTTTTTGTGTACAGACTTTGCAATATTTTAGACTGTAATTTTCTATTTCTGATCTCTAGGTTTAAAATGCCGGTTTGACTTGTGAAGGCCCCTCAGTGATTGTGAATTTGTAGGATTTTTAAGCTCTGAGAATCTGAGTAATATTTCTGAACAGTTATGGAAATGGGATCTAGACTGAAGATCAATGTCAATTTGAATTGATCAAACCTAATAACAATGTACAAATGTGCAGTTTTAAAATGCAATGCTTTCTCATTCACAAGATGGCATATTTTAAAACATCTGTGTCATGCAAATCACCTGTTCAGATTAGATTGCACTGTTCTATTTAAACAACACAAAATATGTTTACATTCTAGTTTCATAGCATCAATTCGTCAAATATACATGCTGGCCAAAATTGCCCACTTATGTGTTTTGGTAAATCTATTGTTATCTATGTAAATCGATTCAAATAATCGTCTGACAGCACTGCGTGCACGTATACGCTTGTGCGTTTCTGTTATCGACACATCAGATGTCGTGCTGTATACATTTTGCATGTCATTCAGCCAGCTTGACAGCAACTGGACAGATAAGTGATTAGAAAATAGGTGGGTTCGCATGTTGGCATGAATGTACACACAACTTTGAAGGGGACCTGCTTTTGAAGGAGCAGGCCTTTTGAAGCCCCACATGGCCTTAGGGGGGGAAAAAAGATCAAAACTTGATAGAATGTGCACAAACAGGGACACATTTGATGTGCCATTACAATCAGGCCTGGAGGAGAACCCAAGCTTTCTCTATAGTCCCTACAGGCAGCAGGGAGCAAGGACAGTTTTTGATGTAGCCTTTCATAGACCCAGGTGCTGGTAACAGTACTGACTTAAAAAAAAAATGTCATGCTTACAAGGGCATGTAATGAATGCTATAAGTCACTTGTGCCTTGCACTTGTATCTGTTATTAGATTAAAATGGCAACATTTTTGCTTCAAGAAAAAGAAGACGACAAAAACGGGATATAAATCTTTATTTGTGACTATAACCAGTTCAAATAAATCATCATTAAAAGGTTCTGTATAGTACCTTAAAGGCATAGTCCACCTAAACATGAACATTTTGTCGTCATTTTCTCATACTCAAGCTGTTTCAAACCTGTATTAGATTCTTACTTCTATTGAACACAAAATAATTGTAAATGTTGGTAACCAGACAGTTGACGGTAATCATTGACGTCCATAGTAGGAGGGGGAAAAAAATAGTCATTGGCTATCGTCAACTGTCTGGTTACCAACATTATATAAAATATCTTCTTTTGTGTTCAACAGAAGAAAGAAACTATTTTACGGTTTTGGAGCTACTTGTGGGTTAGTAAGTGATAATAAAATGTTCATTTTCGGATGAACTATCCCTTTAAAGAGTTTTGTTAGGCACTTCATATAGAAAAACATTTTAGGGGTTCACATAATGGGATCGGCTTTAGCTTTAATTAATAGCTACTTTTTTAATTGTCATTCAATTTTATGAATTGAGAGCCTAAATATACCTTATTACTAGAATAACCTGTTAACATAGTAAATTATTATGCTGTTATTTAAGAAATTTCTCCTTTTAAAATTAAGTTATTAACTGCAGGAATCTATATAGAACCAATTGAACCCCTTTTTTTTGAGAGTGTAGGCTAAATTGTGGCATTTGTAATCTAATGAGGAAAGATAGACCGGTCAATTTACTGCCATGTCTGATTTGCGGCTTTCTGAGTTTCATCTCAGTGTTAAAGGCAAATGAAAAACTATGCTAGATAAACAGGGTTAGAATGCTAAATAAGGTTAACTGACAAAATTGTCATATAATGTGATATTGCTGGTGTCACTGGGTTTATTTCAGGGTCAGATCTGGCGTGTTACACAGCAAGAGGCCTTAATGAGGACCCAAGAACTCCCTGCTCCACTCCAGCATTGTAGCAAACATGACACTCAGATAAGGAGAAGCTTTCTCAATCAGATGACGGTATTAAATATGACTCATGCAATACGACTCAAAACCACTGCGTTTGTAGAGTTCACCTGAAAAAAGAGGAAATCATACGATATAAAGCTGAAACATACACTGCAGGGTGTTGTAATTCAGCCGAATGAAATAACTGCTATGAAACTTCTTTAATAAATAAAATGTTTTCAATGATTGCATGTAATTCACATCTTTTTGTTGAAGGAATTCCCAAATATATAATGTTTTGGGTATAAATACTGTTCAAATAAGCACTACAAGACAAATAGTAAAGTTTAGAAGTAAAAAAGGGATCTTACCCTCAATATTTCCCATTTATGAAAATCCACAGCATCGTATATAACCATGTATGATTTATCAAAACTGCAAAATTATTATTTCAATATATCAAACGACTTGAAATGTGATATCTAATTTCTTTGTGTCTGAGTATACTTTAAAAACAATGATCATTTTCATTGTAAATGGTTACATTTATCTGTCAGTCAGAACAGAATATTACATGCTTGATAAGAATATTACAAGGCCGGTTCACACCAAGGACGAGAACTATATTACTAGCAAACGATAATGCTCTGTTCTTCAAAACGCGTGCCTCATATCTGTCGTATTTACTTTAAATGCTCAAGCCCTTCTCAGCAGAATGGATTCTGATTGGCTGTCCATGTTTTTATCGCACATCAGCTGTTCTGAAAGTGATTCCAATGTTTTTTCTGTCACTGAAATTTTATTCTGAAATGCTATTCTTTTTATATTCAGAACGATTTTTAGAATATTTATTGTTATCGTTATAGTTGGTGTGAACGGGCTTTAACATTTCTTTACCGGCATTATGACAAAAATGCTTTTCCTTTATTGATCGAGTCTGTGTTGTTTGCATGCATAACATTACAAACACAGAAGCTTCAGTATTTAAATGAGTAAACAAGGGTATCTAGATGTTTGTCCTTATTATAGCCACACTAATAGACTCTATGAGGTTTTATTGCATGATTAGTTTCCCTATAGAGATCTGACAGCCTCCTGTTAAAACAAACTACCAAACAACACCGTACATCCGTGTTATTGGTGTATATCTGAGTGTGTTTCTCTGTGTTAGTGAAGGAACAGCCAGGGTAGAAAAAATTGACTCAAAAATGTATTATTTTCTGTGAGGCATTTCAGTTCAGTGCTCATGAGTAAGAAAATTAATAACATTAATATAAATAAGAAAGAATATTAGACCTTTCTGTCGCACTCTGTGAGTAACAAACTTGCTTGATGAGGCATGATAATTAAATTACAGCAATACTGCTTCATCTTACAGACATGATTTTTAAGTAAATCCTATTACAATATATGCATCTCCAACTGAATGTTAATTTGTTTCTCCCCTCATAGTTTTTTTATTGTTGTTGTTATTTATCTGAGTCATATGCCTTTGTTTAATTTTCAGTTGTGTATATAATGCAGAACAGAATTCAGAAAAACTGAAAAAACAATGCATTCAATTTTAGTCAAAACTGAGAACTGAGAAATGAGAACCTAAATATTAATAGTCAAAAATATTGTTTAATATTGCTGAATCTTATACCAACAAAATAAATGTGTATAGGTTAGGGAAAAAATGCAGGTTACCACATTTTATAGTGCATGTTGGTCTAATAAGCTTAAACAATTAAGCATAAAAATATATAACAAAAATATTAAAGATTGTATGTTTCCCCATATTCATTTAGCATATTTTACATCACAAAGATACAACAGAAATCAAATGGTAACCAACAAAATAAATAAATAAACTGGTACAGCATCTGAAATACTTTGGAAAATATGATCTGTGAATGTCCTTCCTATTCTTACATCTGTCACTCACCAAAACATAAGTGACTGTAGAGAGTTGTATTCTTCCCACAAAACTGGATAATTAGTTCTTCTTTTGGAAACGGTAGTCTGGTTGTTTATTTCAACAGTGGGGACAATTTCTCAGAACAATATTTCTGTTGTTTGCATTGTTTGCCCCCTCGTTTCAGAGTGGATTTACAAATGGTGTGTGAGTGGCAAGTCAAGCAAGTTGCACAAGTGATTATTATAACCATTTGTGTCCATTCAAACCACACAAGGACTCGATAACCATACTCCCACTTTTACCCACAATGCTTCAGTGGAAATTGTACAAAATGTAAGACCCTCTTGCAACTAGAGAACATGATTTCTTAAGATTTTAATAATGCATTACTATTCAACCATTATATCCGCCGAGAGGTTGATTGGATAGCCTGCAGTAAAAGAGACCTTTTTCATGAGACGAGACCTTTAGTAAATGCCTGAATGCATGCGGATGTGCAGAATGGTTTAAAAGGATCTGTCTTTGGTTACAATCTTGACTATTATGACAGTCTGTGTCATCCCGGTACGATGTATGTACAACGGATGGTGCTCTGTCCGATTTTTTTTTTTTTGAACCTCGAGGCGAGAGTCAAAGTTATGCGCCATAATTGTTTAGAGAGAGGCAGTGAATGTTTTATGAGGGCAGCCCCTGTGCATCCATATTTAAACTGGTAGCCAACGTCGAAATGCAATAAAGGATCAGTGTAAGAGGCTTGAGTAATGAGGAATCAGTTGATAACCTGTGGATATAAAGACGGATATGGACAGCAGAGACTGCGTCTGGAAAGGGCATGGGGATTCAGCGGCTTGACATTATTAACTCCAGACATTTTTTTTGAATGTGTCTTCAAGTCACTTTATATTAAACAAAGGTTTTATTGGCTTTCTGGGCTTTTTTCTTTGGATCTGAAATGTTTCAAATCCATGTGACTGATCATTTAATTATTTCTTTATTTATAATATTTGTTAGTCCTGACAAATTACAACTCTTATCACTATAAAAGCTTATAATGCATGTTTTTGTTGCAGTGACAAGTCAACATTTGAGGTGGTACCCATCAACTCTGAGAGGAATCAACAAATTCATGGGACATATTGTATTCACATCAATTCTGCTGTATTTCACATTCACATATTTTGGCCACCATGGAAGACTAGTGATTTTGTTGTTGTGAAGTCACCAGTACTGACAACAAGTCACAGTCTGCCTCAGTGACCAGAATCCTCTCAACTTCAACACTTTCCAGCTACAGAGATGACATTGATCAGTGTGATGCTGATGGCCTTGTGCCTAATAAGAGGCAACAGGTTAAACATGCTAAATGTATTGTGATACATTCAGAAGATTGTAAAAAATGCCATCTTAATTATTATGTGAAATCAACTATAATCCACTCGTTTTTAAGTGTTCAGTGTGCTGTGTTTTCCAAATAAATCAATAAAAGAAAGATTTGTCTCCTTTTTGCCCATTTGCCAACTTAATCACTCTAATAAATATGATTACTTGCAAATACAGTAAAAAGAAGGATTGCTTTTTTATTTTTTTTATTGCTGTTGACTTTACAGTTACATTTTAAGTGTTCAACATGCATGAGATTAAATTCATATTTGTCACCTTTTACGTAATTTATTGTACACTTTCAATTTTGCTGATGGCAGGTTCCACTGTGGGACATGTCTGTATGTTTGTTTTTTAAAAGTAAAGTTTTTTCGTAATTAAGATTTTGGTTTTAAGGTTTTTGAGAAATATTCTTTGGAGTGTAAACTGTGACAACTAGCCCCAGTCTTCCCTAAAAGCCTATCCATGCTGCAGCTATAAACAAAATCAACACTTTATAATTATATATATTTTTTAATCATCCCTAACAAATGCAAGCAAACACAATGGTACTTTACACAAGTGTTTTATTTTAAAAAAATTACGTTTCATAGGTTTGATGATGAGGATAATCTCTAGCTAAAGTAGCTAAATCAAAATATTACAACATAACTAAACAAAGAGCCATCAGATTTTAATCAGATTTTACTCAGGCAGTAGGGGAGTCGACCGAATGACATCACCGCATCCACTGCCCTCGTCACGGGCTGGATTGGATCCAGGGAATGGGATCTGGGAATAGGAATGGGATGTGCCCTGAGGACTCAGATTGATGGACTCGGAAACAACAGTAAGTTAGAAAGTTATGGAAAACCACCTAAAACTTCACATAAGAGTAGCAGCTTGAGTGCATATACACGAGTATTTGTAGGCAAGTGTTTTTCTGTGCTTTGTTTTCATTGTGTGCTGTGAGTGTTAAAGAGATTTGAACTTTTAAACATAGTTGCTAGCGGCTAGGCTAATGGGACTTTAGGAGAAGAGTTCAACACATTCCTCTGCAGTTATGAACTCGCTGACACCTTATCTCGTCCTTGTTATCATGTGTTGTGCTGGAAATGTGGTAGGAAATACTTTTATTTGCATCTGAAACTTAAACTTGCCATTTTCTCAAAGGCTACAAGCACTCAGAGTGGTTTGTTCATTGTTTCGTTGTTTGTTTATTAGTTCTTTATAGTAGTTTTATTGTCCCAGATTTATTGATTGTTATGTGATAGTTTGTGATTTTTGGTTCAGAGTTGTTTTTGTGTGTCTCATATATTATGACTGTCTCCATAATTGTTTTTCATATTTGGTTTATTATGTTGTGACATGTCAGTATGTTACAATAGGCGCGCTTTAACAAAACCATTGCATCAGATTAACCATGTCCGTTTAATGGTTGTTTCTGTTAACTCAAATGTTTTAAAATGCATTTTGATATAGCATGTTTGATTGTTTTCCTGTAGCTCAAATAGTAGAGTGTGATGCTTGCAACGCCAAGGTCATGGGTTTGATTCCCAGGGAAAGCAAGAACTGATTCGAATATTAATGTGTATCTTGAATGCAATGTAAGTCTCTTTGGATAAAAGCATATGCCAAATGCATAAAGGTAAACGACTAATATAACAGAAACAATAGAAGGAAAACAATTTGAACGATAGAAGGAAACAAGATGCATTTCTACATTATTGGTTCTTAGGACATTCCTCTTCAAAATAAAAAAAGTATCAGTTGTTTGAAAAGTGACCCACATCTATAAAAATAAAGATTTTCTGATAGGTTTCTTTTGAATGTCCCTCGATCCCATTTAAAAATTAAGAGTGACAGAGCTTTTTCAGTCGCTGGCCCTCGTTTATGGAGTCAAATGACACTGAACATCTGCCTGGAACTTTCTATCATCCTTATTAAAAAGAGTCTGAAAGCATATCCCTTCTCCCACGCATTTTTAATCTATTGTTAGTATGGTTTTATTGTCTGTTTTATATTTGACTTTATTCTGTTTTTCTATTTAACTTCAGCACTTTGGGCTGAACATTACATTACATTAAATTTACTTGCTTTATAAATATTCTTTGGATACATAACTGGTGCGCATTCTTGAGACAAAACAGTGACACTGACATATTTTAATATATTTCATTGCATGTTTGCTTTCAGTTAAAACAGCTCAAATGTGCATTTTATTCTTGGAGTAGGTTTAAGCCTGGTCTGTGAAACAGGGAGAGAAAAGTATTATTCTTAAAGTTTTTTGGTCTCTTCATTTTTTTTTTTTTTTTTTAGGTCTTTTACATGGATCAATGCCAGAGATACAATAATCCCAGTGTGGCTCCATGTGCAAATGGTTTGACAACCCATTTTCAGAGGTCAAACACCAAATATGGGTAACTTTTACTGATTTTTAACTGATACTCTTTGTATTGAAATAGGAATGTCTGAAGAACAAATGTTAATAATAGTAGAGCTCTTCTTTCCTTCTATCGAACAGCTGCATTGAACATACCAATTTTAATATTTCAGTGCAAAAAATACTGAAATAGCCATGTTAATTTGCTCTCAATAGTTTATTCATAGGATTCTATAATTCAGTAAGTTTCAGAGAAATTTAAAAGAAGAGATTTTGTTCATTTGAACTGATTCTGGAACTACCAAGAGTTAATAGACCTGTGGAGAGCAATAACACTGCATGAAATACTACTAACTCTTGCTGTTTTCTTTAACGCTACTTAAATTACATTCATGCAAACATTGGAAAAAATGTATATATTTGGTACTCGGAGAGGTGTGTTCTAAAAATGTATGTTGATAGAGGGAAACAAAATGCTTTTTTATTTTCAACATTATTTGTTCTTCAGATGTTGCCCTTTAAAAGAAAAAAGTATCAACTATATGCAAAGTGAGCCACTTTTGGATTTTGACCACTGAAAATATGTACAGCCACATTAAGCTTTCAAAATATGAAAGATATGAATATGAAGATATCAAAATAAAAGTTTAAGAATCAGAGTCTAAAAACAAAAAGAGAAATCTTTATTGCTTTTTGAGTTCCAGGCAAGCCAGCTTTGGAAAAACAACTGTCTCCATTGGCGTATTATGATACAAAGATTGCTGAAGACATCTGAATTTACTAATAGGTATGTGAATTTACACATACCTATATATATATATATATAAAACATAATACCGATTTATTATAATACCTATATATATACCTATATGTGTTTGTGTGTAAAAAAATAAAAGAATGATGCTGCCATCTTTCTAAAGTAATTTTAGGTTCAAATATTTATCCATGGTTTTCATCAGTATTTATGTAAGAATCTTTCCAAAAATGTAAAACTTTGAGCTGATGACCTTTAGTTGGCAAGGTCTCTATCAAAGATGTTTTGCCGTTTACTATGTTAATCCACGTTTCTTATTTAATTCAGTGCCTACAGGAAGCAGTATCACAGCCCCACAAAAGTAATGAGGGTGCGCTAAACAGCTCAGCAATGTCTCCCAAAGGAGTTGGCCAAAGTAAGGTAGAGGAAACGGCTGTACGGGTGGCCGTCCGGGTGCGTCCGCTGCTTCCCAAAGAGGTTTTGCACAACCATGAGCGTTGCATCACTGCAGATCCAGAGGAGAGGAGGGTCACCCTGGGCAATGACCGCCACTTTCACTGTGACTTTGTGTTTGACAATAGCTCTACACAGGAGGATGTGTATACAGACTGCGTTCAACCGCTCATCGAAGCCTTCTTTCATGGTTTCAATGCTACGGTTTTTGCCTATGGGCAGACAGGCTCGGGCAAAACCTACACCATTGGAGAAGCCAACATTTGTAAGTCTTTGATATGGAATATCAATCTTTATTGCTTTATACAATACAGATTGTTTCAAAGAAGCTTCAGTAAACAGTAAAATAATTGTGTTAATGTTGTAAAATTGATCAATATATAGAAATGCAGTGATCTTATTTTATTGGAGGTATATTGAGCATTGTGACAGCTAATGTGTTGAGTAAACAGATCAAAAGCATGCTTAAGTTCATTTCAGTTTATTAAATGGTCTTCATCTAAACCAGACATGATTCACAAGGCTAGGAAAGGCTTTGTCTGTCTTGTTAAAATGCTTCCACGAGTTTGCACGTTCGTGCTGCCAGCAACACCTCCCCCGGTTCAGTTGCCACCGCTCCACTTGCAATCTGAGATCTTGCATTTTAGCATTCTGCCTCATAGAGTTATTCATTAACCTTCTGTTGGTTCTTTGGCCGCAGCTGCTTTTAGGGATGATGAACAGGGCATCATTCCCAGAGCTGTGGCTGAGATCTTCAAACTGCTGGATGAGAATGACCTCGTTGACTTTTCTGTCCGTGTGTCGTACATGGAGGTTTACAAAGAGGTCTTCAGAGACCTTTTGGAAGTGGAGACGGCCAGTAAAGACATACATATTCGAGAGGATGAAAAGGGCAACATAGGTAAGTTTGTTAGGAAAACTGATGCAAAAATGTAGATGTAGGGATGTGCAAAACTACACTACAGGGTTTTTAAAAAAAATGCTCACCAGTGCTGCATTTATTTGACCAAAAATACAGTAAAAGAAGTAATACTATGATGCCATTTCTCCAGTTTTCAGTGTTTTCTCCAACTGCTTAATATGTTTGTGGACATTATATAATTTTTTTCAGGATTCTTTGATAAATAGAAAGCTCAAAAAAGCATTTGGAATAGGAATCTTTTATAAATGATGCCAGTAAAGGACAAGAGAGGACCAGGATTTCTCTCTCGTCCTTCACTGGTGTCGCTCCTCCTCCTATGCATCCGTTTCTCCCTGAGATACGAGACGGCCCTCGGCCCCGCCCTGCTCGCCACAGTCCGGAATAAAAGTTTTAGTTAAAACTAATTTTGCTGAGCCCAAACTTTCGAATGCTAGTTTGTGGGTTCCCTTTAAAGCTAGTTGAAATCATAAATAATTATTATTATTTTTTTAAATGCATGTTTATAAGTAATAGGTTTCTGTAAAATTTCTAATAATTGTAAAAAAAAAAAAAATCTATTTTTTATTATAATTATAGCATGTCACACTGCACATAAAACTCAAAATATTATTCCGTAATTTTTTTTTGGTATGCTTCTCTTCTTTTAAAATGTTTTCTGTTTGTTTTTTACGTATTTTTTTTATGTACTTGCTTTTTTTAGGTGTGTCCCAATTTGCATACTTATGCACTATTCTATACCGTTTTGTGTTATGAGTAGTGCAAGTAGTCTATTCACACTGAAAAGTAGTGTATAGTGCGTCATTTGGAATAAAAATTTAGTATTTTGTTTAGTTTTTACTGCCCGTTTAGACTAGGAAATTTCAAAACGTTTTTCAGCAATACATGACTATTCAGGAAAAAGAAAGACTCTTTTGTGTTTACCCACAGTGCTTTGTGGTGTGAAGGAATGTGAAGTGGAGGGACTTGATGAGGTGCTGAGTCTCTTAGAGTCAGGAAAGACGGCCCGTCACACAGGGGCCACCCAGATGAACCCCCAGTCCAGTCGCTCTCACACCATCTTCACGGTGCTCATGGAACAGAGGCGTGGAGGTTCTCGAGCAGCATCTGGGACTGTGCAGATCCTCTGCTCCAAATTCCATTTTGTGGACCTGGCTGGATCAGAGCGAATCCTCAAAACCGGCAACACTGGTGAACGGCTCAAGGAGAGCATTCAGATCAACAGTGGACTTCTCGCACTCGGAAATGTCATTGGAGCACTTGGGGACCCCAAAAGAAAAGGCACCCATATCCCATACAGGGATTCCAAAATCACCAGGTACAAATAATGTACAAATTAAAGTGTTTGCTATTACTATTGCTTACTCTTAAAATTTGGGATAAGACAAAAAGAAAGTTTTTTTTTTTTTGTGAGCTATCAGAAGGAAAAATGTAAATGATGTATTGTCTTTTAAGATTTTTTTTGTTTTTGAAAAAAAATCACTTCTTTTAAGGGCTGCATTTATAACTGCTTTCTATTTTATTATATTTTAAAGTGTAATTTATTGCTGTCTTTTAAAGAAATCAATAATTTTATTCCACAAGGATGCATTAAACTGATCAATATAGAAAGTAAAGTCATTAATAAAAGATTTCTATTTCAAATAAATGCTGCACTCTTGAACCTTCTATTCATCAAAGAAAATTATCATTTAGCCTATTATATTAGCCTATTTTTTTTGTTTCTACAAAAATATTAGCGATTTAAAAAAAGTGCATGTGTAACATCGCCTTTACATAGTTTAAAGGCTTTTAAAGTTGAGGATGTCAATCTGCGCTGCATCTTGTTGTCAGGATCTTAAAGGACTCACTTGGAGGCAACGCCAAAACCCTCATGATTGCCTGCATAAGCCCTTCTTCCTCAGACTTTGATGAGAGCCTAAATACACTCAACTATGCCAAGCGGGCTCGTAACATCCAGAACCGGGCCACAGTCAACTGCCGAGGGGAACCTGACCGCGTCGAGGCCCTTGAACTCCAGATCAAAGCACTGAGACGAGCTCTTGAAAACCGCCAGCGCTCTGAAACCCGCATTATCGCTCGTTCCGACCCTGAGAAGAGACTTCGGCCCTTTGAACTGGATGTGAGAAAGCTGCAAGCAGAGAGCGCCCACTACAGGACGTGCACAGACTCGGCCTACAGGCTTTTGTCAGAGCTCCAGGGGGAAGGAACTCTGAATGCAGGTCAGCTCCTGCGGGTGAAAGAGTGGCTTTGTGCTGTTGAGGAGGAACGCAGCGGCCTGACCTCAGCATCAGGGCTGGACAGTGGCATTGAGAGCAGCTCTACTGAGGACAGCACCGCGCTAAAAAGGGGGCGGGCAACATTGAACAACCAGGTTGGCTGCAGGCACATCCATTTTCAAAAATGAATATTTTATATTCAACAATTCATCATAAAAAGGCAATTATGTATCTTGTCAGGTCATTATTTCTCAAGCATTAATTTCAGATATGCTCGAATTTCTTGATGTAAACTATGTGATTATCTGCGTAATTCTCACAGCAGTGGGATTTATTTATGCCAAAGGATCCTGTCCATGTCAAAGAGGATTGGAACGGAGAACGTGAGGACTACATTTCCCAGCTGCAAGCCCAGATACAGCAATTAGAACAAGAAAACACTGACTTTCTAGCTGCCCTGGAAGATGCCATGGAACAATACAAACAACAGGTGAGGGAATTTAAATTCTGATTTTGATTATTTAATTCCAGAGTTGGAAATGAGTAAATAAAGTCTGGGAAAAGTCTTTGTTTCTGTAGTAAATAAAAAGTAATATAGTTATGCACTTCTCTAAAATATGTTGTTGGCTAAATTATTGCTATTGATGGACCCTTTTCACTTACAGTGATGTTTTCAAAGATATTAACATCATAAATCTAGCAAATTTTTTTATATTTTAATATAAGAACAAAATAATATTCACTGTCGTTTAAAGGTTTGGGGTCAGTATTATTCTTCTGCTCACCAAGCTATGAAGTATTATTACAGTTTATAACAGTTTTTTATTGTAATATATAAATAAATGTAACATTTTATGTATTTGGCAGATGCTTTTGTCTAAAGCCAAATCCTGACTTTGGCATTGCAAGCGCAACACTACTGTTTGAGCAACGGGAAAACCTTTTATTATTCCTATTATTACTTCTTCAGCATCATTACTCCAGTCTTCAGTGTCACATGATCCTTCAGAAATCATTCTGATATGCTGATTTCACTCTCAAGAAACATTTATTATTATTATCATCAATGTTGAAAACAGTTGTGCTGCTTAATAGTTTTGTTTTGTGGAAACTGATATTGCTGTAAAGGTGTTCGGTCAGCATAATTTTGCCAAGTAGGACATGTTCCTGTATCAACTTCTTTCATTTTTCACTTATTTTCATTCATCGTTTATTCCTGTCCAAAATAATGGTCTTAACCCTACCCATAAGTTATCCACAAAAAGCAGAGGAAAATGAGAACACTAATTTAGAAGCCACAAACCCTTATTATAAACCTGAACTTGAAATTACCTTTTAACCTATTCCTCAAATCTAGTTTAGTGGTAAGCCATTCTGAATCAAAAATGTATTTTTTTTAAACCTTATCCAGTAACAAACAAACTGAAAATGTATTAGTAAAACTGTCAGCCAGTCAGTCACATCCCTGGTGCTTAATACATAATGCTTAATACAGTGCTGGGGACATCTTTTGTATTTTCATAAGGTTGTAACTGAATGTTGTATTCTGTCGTTCCCAGAGCGATAAGCTACAAGAGCAGCAGGATCTAATAGCAGAGCTTCATAGTCTGTTAGCCCAACCTGGTGGAGTGGGACTGCTCCCCCTGAAACAGAGACCTCACACTGCTCCCATCAACTCACTGCTGCAGACATCAGACAGCTCCGGTCGTCTCACTCCTCCCTGCGACAGTGATGTGGGCAGAAGCCTCGCCAAACAGGTAACTGATATGTTTTGATTTGTCTCACCGCAAACACACATCAACTGTAGTACAAGATACCATTCACAGCTGTCGCCACATGGGCTGAGCCGTTAGTAGTACACAAACATCTTCAAACACTTGCCACACACGCTGTCTAATTCTGTGTTTTTACTTCACCCACATACTCTCTGATCTAAACAGATTCTGCTAATTGCCAAGGTAACACTGTGATGTCTTAACAGACAATTACACACCCTAAACCAGGGGTGGGCAAACTATTTGTCTCGCGGGCCACATTGGTTTCTTAAAATTGACAGAGGGGCCGGGTTGAGCATGATCCACGATTGTTGACGGGGGATGAGCATGCCACGATTGTTGACGGAGGGGGGTGTGCGCTGCGATTGTTGACGGGGGCGCGCCTACTCTCGACCAAAGCTTCAGCATTACTGCCGCGACAGAATGACGTCACAGGGAAATGTAAAATGAAGGTGGTTTAATACAAGTTCGGCGGGCCGTATTTAAAAACGGGTGTGGCCCGTGGGCCGTAGTTTGCCCACCCCTGCCCTAAACCCACTTGTGATGCTTATTTTTTCAAGCCTATTGAATGACAAGCTGGCATTTGATGTATTGTCTGGAGATGGGGTTATTAATTAAAGTGCCCCTATTATGGTTTTTCAAATATTCCCATATTGTGTACGGTAATGTAACCGTTTTGTGCATGTAAACATTCGGAAATATCACGATAAATAAGGTTATTGTCTCCCAAAAGAAAGAATTGACTCTGAAACGCTTAAACGAGTCATCTGTAATTCTCTGAGTTCAACACAGGATTCACAAAATGCTTGTTCTTGAAAGATGGGTCAGTACCCAGTTTATTTGGACCAGCTTGCTCCTCAGAGTCACAGCCTGATAGTATGAGTAATTATGACCTCCGGTTATGGAGTAGTACTGAGAAGACACAAGTTAATGACCTATACTGTTTGAGTAATAATCCTTCCAATTTTATCACATCTTTTGGTAATTAATGCACAAAAGACCAACAATGGAAATGGCACTAAAAAAAAGATCAGAGCTCAAGGAAAAGTTAGTAATGAAGAGCAAGAGATGTCGCAATTTTCTGATCACACAGACAAACTCAGAGAGATGGAGGTAGATGACAACAATGAATCTACAAAGTTAACTGAGTTGAACCCCAGCAGTGTAGCTGTTTTACAAGTCATTAAGGAAATGGACAAACACGTTGCGTAAAATCAACAGTATTATTTTAGCGATAAAAGAGGTGAAGTACTGAAGTGAAAGGTGCGGAGGATGAAATTGTTCAACTCTGTGCTCATGCGAACTTGCTTGAATCACAAATTAAAAAACTGAAAGATAAGGTTGACAATATGGAAAACAGAAACAGACGGAACAACCTAAGGTTGGTGGGTTTACCGGAGAGGAGGGAATGGTGTGTGAGTTTTTAGAGGCCTCGATTTCAAAAATATTGGAAATGGACTCGAGCACATATTTAATCATAGATCTCGCATATAGAGTGGGTCCACAGTGAAACATAGGGGACCAGAACACAAGACAAGATGCCAGTGCACTATCAAGAATACTAATAATGAAGTTCTTGAACTTCAAACAAAAAGAAGAGGTGTTGATTGTGGCCAGGTCCAAGGGGATTGTTTCACACATAGAACACACTCTTCGTTTCCATCCAGATGTTCTCTGCTGATGTTTACAGAAAGCTGAAGAGCTTATGATGATGAGAGAGGAATCCGTAAACGCATGATCAAGAAATCAAGGGTGTTTGACACACCGGCTGCAGTGGAAAGTTTCATTGAAGAACTAGACAAAGATTAAAGGTGTGCTCAGGTTAGCTAGCCGGGCATAGTATTGAATGTAAGTAAAAGATAATTCAGATTACATTCCAGAAATGCTGTTATCCACAACCCTTTGTTGTGAAGACTGAATAAACAATATGTTTGACCCTGACTAATCGAGACTAATTTGTAAAATAATTGAGCAGATTCAGTTGTTATTGTTCTATGGAGATGTGAAAATGTGTTTTCACTTTAATATAATAAGTGAGAATAATTGTACAAACAGGGTTATGATAATTAATATAGATAAGTATTTGATAGTTCCTCACGACTGTGTGGACCAATCAACGCCATATAAGGAGTGTAAGGGGTTTAAATACAGTATGTTAAATAGCAATGTTATTGAATGTATCTTATTAATAGGTGTTTTGTTCATGATTATTTGTATTATTTGCTTCTCTGTATTGAAGATCTGTGACTCGATAAAAGGGAACATGCCTCTTAATAGGAAATGTAAAGGTTATGGCGAGACGGGGAATGTGACATTTTTCTTTCACTGGAATTGTAGAAGACGGTATAAAAATAAAGCAGGTAATGGACAGGATCAAACAATTACAGGCCCACATAGTTTTTCTTCAGGAAACCCACATGGAAAAAAAGTGAGACAAGGGAAAGTTTTTGCTGCCTGTCACACTTAGACTAGTGACTTTAATTCATAAATCAGTCCCAATACAGGTTCAGTAGGAATGCTAATCAAGCTGCACGGTGCTGAGCCGTGAGCACAGGTCCCACTAGAGAACGACGGGCCTCATGAAATCTGTTTCTGACTGTTTGGGCAGAAACATGCACACCAGTAGCCTGCTGGAGGTCATTTTGTAGGGCTCTGGCAGTGCTCCTCCAGTTCCTCCTCGCACAAAGGAGCAGATACCGGTCCTGCTGCTGGGTTTTTTCTTTTCTGCATCCCTTTCCAGCTCCCCTTGTGTAACAGACAGAAACTGTGCTGGTAGACGCATCAAACCTCCTTGCGAAGGCACGTATAGATGTGCTATCCTGGAGGAGCAGGACTGCCTGAGCAACCTGATTGGGTTATTAACATTAAAAAACTTTCTTTTTTTTAAGTAGGGAATTCACACTTTTTTTAAAGTGTGAATTCCAATGATATTTTACAATGTATTGTGTACCTTTTTAGGTTGAAATTGGTGCATCGGTGGACAGCAGTTCATTTTCAGACCAGACCCAGTGGGACAGCGGACATGGAAACGCTTACTATGAAACTTCTGGAAAAGAAAGGAACCAAGATGAAGATGGACATGTTCAAACCACCAGAGATAAACGCAAGTATGGAATATGATATTAATCATAATGCTGATGAGAAAGTTAAATGGGCTAAATGCAATAATTTCAATATGTTGAATCCCTTTTTTATGGACAATGTAGGACCTTTTCGACTTTCTAGATTATCTGTGAAAGCCTGCAGACTAATTTTTATGTGAAGGACTTGGCATGATGCTGGTGAATTGCAGCCAAATTGCTATGATCAGATGCTTTCTTAACTACTGTTTTCTCACCACTGTCATTTTTGTTAGATGTTTATTTTGTTGTTTAGAGGAAAGCACACCGAATATATTTACATATTCATCTAAACGTTGTTCTCAGCTGCGCGGTCAGGTTGTTTGTTAACAATATGTCACTGCAAAGATACAGTAGAACTGTATAAATATGAATAGTCCGTTCCGAGGTTGGTTTCATAAGTCGATCTTTTCGTAAGTCAGTCAGGCTTTTACATTTAAATTGCCTAATCCGTTCCAAGCCCTACGAAAACACCACATTTAATTTTATAATAAAGCTATGCTTGTTCAGTATGGTCCCTATGGTTGAAGGGTTATGGCCATATTCTTTCGCTATGGCGGACAAGCACATCCCAGCTTCATACTTCTCAATTATCTCCCTTTTCGTCTCCATGGAGAGCATTATTTTGTGCCCAGTGAAAAGCTCTCAGCTACAATCTTCACATCCATGGCTAGTGATTAGAAAAAAAGTTTGTTAATTGGGCACAAAATAATGGCGAGACCGCACGATGAAAACAAAACTTGTAATGCGAAAGCGCGTACGAGCTTTGGCGTTAGCGTAGCACAGACGAAATGGGAGAGGAACGCTGCTACACAGAGGCTGGTGGGAGTGATGCTGACCAATAGGCGAGTAGGATTAAGCTAGCGTCAGAGCCGGGAGCAGTGTTGCCAGATTGGGCGGGTTCCCGGCAGGTTTTAAGCTGTAGTTGGGATGGAAATCTTCAGTCCAATCTGCCAATAGGAGAGCGGGACGATTGGTGCGAGTTTCCGGGTCAGTGGTGCGCGAATTTCAAAACAAAACTCGGAAATCGTCGCCTCTGCCGAGATTTCGTTTTCCGCATATCGATCGTTTTTTCATTACTCGGGCGAAAAAAAACCCTGAAATCTTTTATTGTATGTTGAACTTTTCGTACGTAGAGCGTTTCGTAAGTCGGGGTTCTACTGTATTACTTCTTTTTACTTCTTAGCATAGAGCGAAAAAAAAAAAAAAAAAAAAAACTTCACTGCCAGTATACCTGGTCCTTGAATCATGTTCAGTCTCTTGTATATACTACAATATTATATTGTATAATATTGTGCATTGTTGGGGAAAGTTACTTTGATAAGTAATGCATTACGGTATTGCCTTACTTAGTTACCTTGTAATACCTAATGCTTTGCGTTACTTTTGCTTTAATTTTTCTCACCTAAGCTGGCCTTTTTTCTTCTTTTTTAAATAACATATTAAAAAGATTCACACCAAAACTGAAATAAGCCAGAAGGAAATGCAGATTCACTCCTCTACAGTAGAGGGCGCAGATCTTTCAGCTGCTGCCATTTTGGATCGTAGAATAGGGAAATTTAACACCACCAATGTAAACAAAAAATCTAAAGTCATTTTTGCGTGTGGTTTAACTGAAAGGTCAACAGCAAGTATATTGGCCAATAAAGTGAGATTAAATGCTTTTGTTCTAACATTTAATTGTTGCAGGTTTGCATAATATTCAGATTTTTAATGCTTTACTTTACTAGTTACTTGAAAAAAGTAATATGATTATGTAATTCAAGTTACTTGTAATGCATTACCCCCAACACTGTTAAGTGTGCAGAAATGCGAGCACCGGCGATAAGTTGCTGGCTGCAGTTCACTTAATGGCCACTGGTGTCGCTAATAACAAGGATTTCTGAATTCTACATATAGCCCCTTTAATTGAGAAGAAATGGCTATCTATTTAGAAATATATTTAGAATTGCAATATTTTTATCAGGTCTATCAATGTAAGTTGGACAAAAAAAGATGCTCCATTGCTCCAAGGATCTTCTGCCAGGGCTCCCCTGCCTCAGACGCTTGGACTTGGCCATCCTCCTGGCATACAATTCACCAGACGCACATGTGAGTTAAACATCCTTGAAAACATTTGACAAGCCTTGAGGGTCTCAGTGTCTCGTGGAAGGACACCAGCCCACATTAGTTTCTCACCAGCTTTCAGACAGGTCACTTTGATTTGTTTTGATTGATTCTCCAGCTAACAGCAGCATTGGTGAGAGTTCAGTGTGGGAGAGCGTGAGAGGTTTTGGAGGTGAGTTCTGCTCGGAGAAAGGGCTTCTTCAGGCACAGCAGAAGATCAGAGAGCTCTCAATCAACATCCGCATGAAAGAGGAACTCATTAAAGAGCTAGTAAAAACAGGTGAGGTTGTTGGGAAAACCTTGAACCAGTACTAAAATAAAAGTCAATATTAAAATAACATAAAACATGTTTTCTGAAAAAAATAGAGTACAGGCTGAAATACTTGAAAATATTTATGTGCACAGATTATGATGATTACATTATTCTCCACTGGTAGAGAACATTTTTATATATTTGTTCTGATGTTTTTAATTGTTTTATTTTGTTCTTTATTTTATTACTGCCTGTGTTTACTTAAATGGAAATATTATTAGTAATATTAGCCTCAGGTGTTTGTGAAGTTTCGGCTCAAAATACCCCACACATCATTTATTATACCATGTTGTAAATTACCATTTTTGAGTGAAACACAATAGGGTGTTTGTTTGCACATAACGCAGACACATAAATATGTGTAAAAAAAAAAAAAATTTAAATCCCCTTTAATTTACTGAAAAACTAAATTTATTTAGTTTAATTATACAATGTTTTTTAATTGTACAACAAAATATAAAGTCTCACTTATACTTCATAAACTTCCATCCCAGAGCTTATGGTCAGCAATATTCTGAAAGCCGATGGAAAAATGCTACCACCTCTTCCATATGTCATTAAATATGTCATACCTATAGCTCAAACAATATGTAATGAATAAAATCATTATTAATAGATAATGAGGCATGTATTGACAACCAATTCCACCATCTGTCTGTACAATCATGAACCTTCATCAGTTGTGCTACTTTACAGCAGTGATAAACACAATATATGAAACAAAACGACATAGGTCATAGAGCTTAGTTGCAGCGGAAACATTCACAATACCAAAGTGTTAAATGCTTTAAAGAAGCTCATAGTTTCATGTGCCCAGTGCTATTTTATGGTTTGTAGTCATAATGTGTAAATGTTAGAAATTAACTTTTATTTCGCCTGAAAGTATCCAAGCATGTATGCGAACTGCTAGGTCACGACTTCAACAGATGGCACATTTTAATGGGACTTGTGCTTTGATTTAGACGTCCAAAAAGAAACATTGAATTTTCTATAAAATGTAATTGGTTGCTGTAGAAAGTGGCACTGTAGTAGCAGCTCAATTTAAACAATGATTTTTATTTTCACATTAGGCAGCCTATATACTGCTTTTTTAAAGCAGTCTCTTATGTTCACCTAGTCTGCATTTATTTGATAAAAGTAACATAGTGTAATATTATGTTTTAAGATAACTGGCAGTGATTATTGTGAAATTTTACAATTTAAAATAAGTTAGTTTAAAAAAATATATATTCCTGTGATGTCAAAGCTTTCAGTGTCACATGATCCTACAGATATCATTCTAATATGATGATTTGCTGATCAGAAACATTTATTATTAATCAATATTGAGAACAGTTGTGCTGCTTCATATTTTTATGGAAACTATGATCATTTTTTCAGGATTCTTTCATGAATGGAAAGATCAAAAGAACAGCATTTATTTGAAAATATATATTTTTTAAAAATTCTATTTAATATTTCCTTGTCTTCTAAACCAGAGCCTGAGTAACAGAGCCTAAACTTTTCTCACCGTCCATTAGGATTTAATCATTATCAGTGCTCTCTTAATCATTATGTCGTCTCTTTCTCTATAGGTAAGGATGCTCAGGCCATGAACAGGCAGTACAGTCGTAAAATCTCTGAGCTGGAAGCCGAGGCAGAGCAGGCCCGTGTGGAGCTCACAGAGGCACAAAAGCAGCTGCAGGACCTGGAGGTTCAGGGCGGCCGTGATGCCGCTGACCGTTCTAAAGCTCAGGAGTGCAGGAGGAAAATCGCAGCTGCACAGAGCAAAGTTCAGGTCTCTGTCTGGCAGCTTTGCCTTGCCGAGAGGCATCATTATGGAAATCTCTTTTGAGTGGCGTTTCTCTATAAAGGTTTTAGGGTTGTCACAATACCAACATTTGAGTATTTCGATTCTGCAGCATGAACTGAAACAGTACAAGTTACAAACAATAAAATAAACGTTTTGTATATAACGTCATTAAGTATTACATTCAGAAATTGAAACCAAATAAATCAGGTTAAAAAAACAGCATAAGAGTAAGATGATGGAAGCGTTAAGAAATGTTCCTACATCAGTAAATTTTTGCAAGCTACAGCAATTCATCATTCTTAATACTTTTATTATTTTATGTATTAATTTTCTGCATATGTGCTATAACTTCAGGTGTTGAAGCAGAAGCAGCGGGACACAGCTCAGCTGGCCTCCCTGTCTGCGCAGAGCGAGCGCCGTGTGCAGGAACTGGAGAGGAACGTGCAGAACATGAAGCAGCAGCAGGACCTTCTGCAGCGCCGCCTGCGAGAGGAGAGCCAGCAGAAGCGACGGCTGGAGAGTGAGATGCAGAAAGGAAAGCACAGAGTTAAGGTAAGCCGACTTGCTGTGTGAATGACCTCAATGTTGCGTTAGGTCTGTTATCGACACAGGTGGGGAACGGATCCTGGGAGAAATCGAGAGTGTAGATGGAATTGAAAGTGAAGTGTGTAATTTATGCTTCACTAGCGGGTGAATTGCAGAAATAATTATGCTGTGGTTTTTCTTCATAAAATATTCAATGGACTACCGGTCATAAGTTTGAGGTTCAGTAAGAAGTGTTTTTCTTTTTTTAAGATATAAAAGTGACAGTAACTTTAGAAGTGAAAGTAAAAACTTTGTTAATGTTACAAAGCTTTTTCTTAAATTCTGTTTTTTTTAAACTTTCTATTCATCAAAATTTAGCAGTGCAGCTAAAACATTTATTTTGCTATTTGTAATGTGAAATGCATGTAATTGTTGAGTAATGATGCTGAAAAAGCAGCTTTGACATCGCAGTAATATGACATGTTAAAACATTAAACGGTACATTTAAATAGTGGTAATATTTCACAATGTTACTGTTTTTATTCCACTGTTTTATCAAACTGATGCAGCCTTCTGTCAAAGTCAAGAACAATCTTACAAACCCCAAACTTTTGAATGGTAGTTTATAAAAAATAAAAACGAAGCTATTTTTTTCTGTCTTGTTTACTTCAGACGCTTTTCTTTATGTGGTGCCGCTGCTGTTGCAGAAATTACACATTTAACGGTCTTTTTTGGAGGGTTCATTGCAGGGTTTTTTCAGTTCTGTTCTGTAAGGGCCAGCATTAGTCATATTTGTTTCTGTATTCTGAACAATAATAATCTACAGAGAAACCTCATCCTCCCAGTTATTCTTTTTGTTCAATGGAGAATGATTTACCAAACAGCCTCTTTCTCAAAGGAGCTGGAGATAAAGAACGAACAGCAGCAGAAAATTCTGAGGATTAAGACGGAGGAAATCGCTGCCTTCCAGCGACAGAGGAGAAGTGGAAGTAACGGCTCGGTCGTATCACTAGAGGAACAGCAGGTGGGTTCAGACAGAAAAACTAAATTGTGCTCTTTTCATCAAACCCTTCCCACAGCTATTACCCAGCAATACAATATTATTTTTAGATCTGTTTACTCAGACATGGTGTTTAATAGTTTGACTGACGTTTGAAAGCTTTTTGTTAATGTTCCCTCATGGCTGAGGGTGTATTTCAGTAGCTTGTTCAGTGTTCAACATGTTCCCAGCCTGGTATTGGTTCAGGTTTTGTTATTTACCTTAAAGCGATCCATTTGCTATTTCCAAGGTCATGGTTTGTGGGTTTGATTTCCAAGGAAATTAAGATATAGTTCAAATGTATAATTTAATTCAGTTCATTTTATGCATTTGGCAGATGCTTTTATCTAAAGCGACTTCCATTGCATTCAACATTGTGTCACACATTGAATCAGTTCTTGCTTTCCCTGGGATCGAACCCATGACCTTGGCGTTGTAAACACCAATGCTCTACTGATTGAGCTGCAGGAAAGCTTCAGTTCCACTTTGGATAAATGCAAAACGTCTTTTATTATTTGACTCTGTTTTAGAAGCACTTGCTTATTTAATATATAATTACGTTCAAAATACGTTCTGTGATTGAGCAGAAGATAGAGGAGCAGAAACGATGGCTTGATGAGGAAATGGAGAAGGTTTTGGATCAACGGCGTGGTCTTGATGATCTGGAAGGAGAGCTGACCAAGAGAGAGGAGATCTTAGCCAAAAAAGAGGCCTTGCTCTTGGAACGCAGTGGCCTGGAATCCAAAAAGCTTCGCTCTAGTCAAGTCTGTATAATCTTTGTGGCATTGCTTCGCCCCATCATCCATTCCATTGTGATTCTTTAAAAGTTGGTGTGTAAGAGTCTTATTTTCTCTGCAGGCTCTCAGTAAAGACCTGTTGACCTTGTCGAGCCAAATTGAGTCTCTGGAGCGGGAGCTCACCGAGAGGAACGGTCTGCTGCGTAGTAGCAGCGCTCAGGACTCTCAGCAGATCAGACAGGAGATCTCCAACCTTCGGCAGGAGAAGGAGCAGCTCCTCAAAGAGAGGGTGGAGCTGGATGACAAACTGAGACAGGGCAACCTGCTCTCTCCTGAGGTGGAAATCACTTTGAATTTTAGAAGTCACAGTCAATGCTCAGTTGCTTTAGAATTTAGAACCTGTTTCTGCATCTCGTTTGAATTTTTAGAATTATTTAAGTTGTAGAGTTAGACTTTCCTAGATAAGTTAAGGCTGCACACTACACTACACAAAAACTTTTGCCTAGATTTTTGATACTGGCCAGTCTGCAGAATTTGGGTAATTCAAATTAAAAATTGAATTCAATTGAAAATCATGTAGTGATTTTTTTTTTTTTCAGAAAATATTGCTTTCATTTGGTTTGCATCCCCTAGCAACAAGGTGCATGTTTCTGCGCGAGTTTGTTGCATTTGGGACAACTTTAAAGTCTGTTGTTGTGTGATCCTCTGTCATTTAGCGTGTGGAGTTTTTCTCTGTAAATATTTACAAAGTCAGCAAGAGTATGAGGCCTAGTGTTTTCAAATTTGTTCATTTTTTAAAAGTTGTAAATCGTATTCCAACCTCAATTTTAATAATTCAACAATGTTGAATAATAATTACTCAAATTAAATTATCCTTGCTTTTGAATTTTTGAATTTTTTAACTTTGAATTCGTAGTCGTCATGAAATCAAAATTGGCCCTATTTACTTTGTCAGCACACATTTCTAGTCATGTGGTGGACAATAAATCTGTGAAAGTTCATACACAAAAAATATGTTTGTTGTGGTAATCTTTAATCAAAATCTGAAAATTTTCTTGGGTTGAATATGCAACATCACCGCCCCTCCAACCATCTACAATGAGTGAGGGATGGAGAGGACATGCCCTAAAGTAAAAGACCTCTCCCTCTATTCAATATTTTGTCTCGCTTGGAAACATGCCACAACACTTTAATAAGGTTGGATGCAATTTCCAGTTCACAGGGACCTTTAAAGGTTTTAAGAATTCTAAAATTTCAATATAGTTCTTGAATATTCATCCAAATGTGTGACTTTAAAATGTCAATTTGAAAAAATGTTTTCCTTTGAAAATGTCAAAAGTTTTAAGAATTATAAAAAAATCCAATGTCCTAGTAAACTTAGAATTCGTAAAAGTTAAAAAAATTCTCAAAAGTTTTAAGAATTCTAAAATATCAAATGTCCTAGTAAACTAAGAATTATTAAAAGTTTTAAACACTTTCAAAAGTTTTAAGAATTCTAAAATATCAAATGTCCTAGTAAACTTAGAATTATTAAAAGTTTTAAACGCTTTCAAAAGTTTTTAGAATTCTAAAATATCAAATGTCCTAGTAAACTTAGAATTATTAAAAGTTTTAAACGCTTTCAAAAGTTTTAAGAATTCTAAAATATCAAATGTCCTAGTAAACTAAGAATTATTAAAAGTTTTAAACACTTTCAAAAGTTTTAAGAATTCTAAAATATCAAATGTCCTAGTAAACTTAGAATTATTAAAAGTTTTAAACGCTTTCAAAAGTTTTAAGAATTCTAAAATATCAAATGTCCTAGTAAACAAAGAATTATTAAAAGTTTTAAACGCTTTCAAAAGTTTTAAGAATTCTAAAATATCAAATGTCCTAGTAAACTTAGAATTATTAAAAGTTTTAAACGCTTTCAAAAGTTTTAAGAATTCTGAAATATCAAATGTCCTAGTAAACTTAGAATTATTTAAAGTTTTAAACTCTTTCAAAAGTTTTAAGAATTCTAAAATATCAAATGTCCTAGTAAACTAAGAATTATTAAAAGTTTTAAACACTTTCAAAAGTTTTAAGAATTCTAAAATATATTTAAAAAATACCAAACGTCCTAGTGAAATTTTTGCTTCACAAGTTTTGAATTCTTCAGCTTTTGGCATGAACATTTTCAAACCGACCTTGATTGGATGTTGTGCAAATTCCATTTATTAAAGCTGCCCTGTCCTCTGTTAAACATCAGGAAGAACGAACACTGTTCCAGTTGGACGAGGCCATTGAAGCTCTGGATGCTGCTATCGAGTACAAAAACGAGGCGATCACCCAGAGACAGAGGCAGTTGCGTGCGTCCGGCAGCATGCTGACCCAGTGGGAGATGAACCTGATGGCCAAACTCGCCTACCTGTCCACCTCTGAAACTAGAGCTCTGCTTTGTAAATACTTTGATAAGGTCAGACGACATCTTGAGTTTCCTCAGCATATTCGCATTGTTCTCGACATTCAGGAAGTTATAGGCTGACACTTTAGTATACTTGTTTGTGGTGGTGAGTTTTATTCGAAGAGGTGCGATCTATTATGTTTTCAGTTGGCAGACCATTCTCCGTCAAACAATACAGTAACAACACTTGCACGTCTGTGTTTATGTGGCCACTTTTACCCTATTTTGGCAAATGTAGACATGTTTTCTCACACTATTTTTATATTCATGCTTCCTTTTCAATACAACTCATAAGTTTAGATGTTTAACACATTAGGGAAAGGCGAAGACTTGTGTAATTGTGTGGTTTTTGGAACGGCTGTATTGTGAAAGCTCTTTACAAGGAAGTATATTTGCTGATATAATGCTTTGTGTATATTGAGAAGGTTGTGTGTCTTCGTGAGGAAGAGCGGAGGCTGCATTTGGCTCTAGCTGAGCTGGAGCTGAGAGTAGAGGAGCAGCAGAACTTGGTTGGGTGGTTGGAAGCAGCTCTGGAAAGACAGCAGCTCGACGCGGATCGCAGACTCACCCAGCAGCAAAAAGAACACGAGAGAAACATCCAGCTTCTGCTGCAGCAGTGCCGAGGTTTGATTCCTGACTTCTGCAGACTCTGCTTTGTTTAAAGCAGCCTTTAAAATATTTTAGACAAAATAGGCAATATCATCCATGACTTCACACATGATTATGAGCAAATAAAGTGAACGAATTGGCAATTTATTGTGTTCCCAGAGCAAATGGATGAGGGTCTGGCTGGTAGACAGCGGCAATATGAGGGATTGATCCACAACCTCAGCAAAGAGCTGAACTTTTATAAAATGGCAAATCAGGAGCTGAACATCAAACTGAGGGAAATGTGTGGCCCTGTAAATCACACTGGAGAACAAAGCAAAGGTGAGAACTGCTTAGTAACAATGTTTATTTGCAGTGTTTTTTTTTATTGTTCAGTGTCTTTCCTGAAGCTCAATCAGTAGAGCATTGGTGTTTACAACATCATGGTCATGGGTTCAATCCCAGGGAAAGCAAGAACTGATTCAATGTCAATCAATGTCACTTTGAATAAAAGCATCTGCCTTAAATGTAAATGCTGCCTTTAATGTCTGCATAAATGTAAATGTTTTAATAATAATAATTCATTACATTTATGTAGCGCTTTATCATAGACACTCAAAATGCTTTACATGGAAGGGGAATCTCCTCAACCTTTTAGTCAACATTTTTATTTTAATGTGATTTTTTTTTTTCTTCTACTGTTTCAGCTTGTTCTGACCTATTGCTTTCTTTTTTCAATGAATTACCAAAAATTTTTTTTTTTGCAGTTTATACAACCCCAAATCCAGAAAAGTTGAGACATTTTGTAAAATGCAATAACATTACAAATTTGTGATCTCTTTCAACTTTATTTAACTGACAAAAGTATGAAAGATTTCCAATTCTCTTTCACAAATTTTACTTTTATGATGATTTACTCTGGAGCGTCTACAAAACCACTCTTTTTTTTTTTTTTTTTAGCACGTGCAGAATGAGGTCTGGTATTGTCTTGCTTTCCAGAAAAGATTTCATCTTGATGCCATTAAATGTCTCTGTTTAATCCCAATATGCGCCTCCTCGTCAGGGGAACCTTCACACACATCAATCACCTACACCGTTTGACTGATGCACCCCATACCATGACAGATGTTTGTTTTTGTTCCCGTTGCTGATGAAAGTCTGGATGGTCCTTTTCATTTTTGGGACTGAGAACTCAAAGTCAGTTTTTAGTTGAAACGTGGACTCCTCTGTCACAGCACACATTTCCACTGTGTTTTGTCATTTGAGATGAACTCTGCGTCATCTCTGCATTAAACTGATTTATAGCTTTCTCAATGCGTAACACAAACAAGTTTTATTCCTTGATCCACCTAATACCAATTCAATTACTTATTGTGGACAAAATAGTTTAACTTGGATATTCTATAAGCTTTTCACTTTTATTTTGCCTCTGTCTCAACTTTTTCGACTGTTTTGCAGCCATCAAAACCATATGTTGTTCAGTGAAAACATTTGAAATCTTTCCTTTTTACTTTAATCAGTTAAATAAAGTTGAAAGAGAATGAACAAGTCACAGATTCTTGATTTTCCATCAATGCTGAAAAATCATAATTAAGAAGAGTAGTCCATATGATTTGTATGAACCACGCTGAAGTCAGTGTGTGGAACAAATTGACATTTTAAGCTGTTATCCACTGTTCAAATATATAATATGTGCTTGTCTTTGGTTATAAAATGGTGCCTTCGACATAACATGCCAGGTTTGCAGGTTTCTGACACTTGTCAAAAGCGCTGACGGTCATGTTGTGATAAATTGCAATGCACTTGAAAACTGGACTGCAAATCTGTTTTGTGGAATAAAGAAAGTAATATGGATCTGGAACCACATTTTTATTTTCAATGTGCCATGGGCTCAAAGTTTTCCTCATCTTTTTTTGTAACCTCTCCTCAGGTCCAAATTGTGACAGTCGGCTTTCCAGTGGGATCCAAGGCAGAGTTATGGAAGATGCCAAGTCTGAGATAGAGAGAGTTCAGAAGTCAAGAGAAGAGATGCGGGAGCTTGTGCATGCTCCTCTTCCACCGACGTGGAGGCGATCATCGCTCCCCACAGAGGACCAGTGCAGCATGGAGGAGCTCAGGCAGAGAGCAGCATGTGAACTGCCAAATAATAGAAAAATTCAGCCTGGTATGATGCCACTCACAAGACCACGGAGAGAATCAAGGAGATCGAGCCTAAACACAGGACCACTTCATTCCAATTCAACAGTTATCGGTGTTAAGAAAAATCCTATGTAGTAAAGAACATTGTACTGTTATTATCTTCATTATCGTTCCATTTTTGAATACTTCAGCTCATATTTTTATTCTAAAAAATATCTGATTGATGTTTGTACTTTGTCGGTTTTCAGTCATCTTTGAAATTTACTTTTGATGCGTTCAGTCACATTTCAAGCACTTTTTATGGAACTGTTGCAAGTTTCTGGCAGTATTGGACAAATTTGTAGTGAATGTAAAATACTTTTTGTTATAATAAAATAAAGACTCTTGCCTTGACAGAAAAAAAAAACATCTTTAGTCAGACCGCATTTCTTTTGAAAGGAAAAACAAAATTGCTAAATAGAGGTTGATTTATCGTGCTTAAAGAGATTTGGGAAAACATAGAACGAGCCAGCCAGGAGTCGAACCTAGAATCTTCTGATCCGTAGTCAGACGCGTTATCCATTGCGCCACTGGCCCGTATAATAACGGTATTACATATAAACATAGAGATTTGTGTTATTTTGTTTTATATGATTTGATTTTGTATTTATAATGTAGGTGCTTATGAACTTGTAAAGGTGTAACATGTAAACGTAATGCCGCAGGTGTAAATCACTCATTACTATCATCTTTATCCTTTGTATGCATCGATTATACGCTAAAAGTGTCTTTGCTCATTTTTTACTGTCTGATTTCGACCATTAATGACCAAAGTCTGTTTTGTAGTAGTGTAGTTGTCTCGGTAAATCTGAATAATTTAACTCAAAAACACATTTGACGACTCAAACGTCTTGTTTCGAAAGTAAGTGATCTTTTGTCTGTGTGCGTCCTCTTTTGGCCAATCACTAAAAGTAGAGTTTTCGTTTCATTCTGTCATTGGACTCTGACACGTGACCAACGACTATATACTGAGGGCCTCGTGGCCTAATGGATAAGGCGTCTGACTTCGGATCAGAAGATTGCAGGTTCGAGTCCTGCCGGGGTCGTTGTTTTACTTCAAATATAGGTGAGTCACATGCCTTTTACTATATGCCACACCCCTTAGTTCAAATGATGCATTGATTTCCTTAGCACTAACAGTTTTTCACTCACTTTTTTATGCAGATAGTTGCTAATTATATTAGTCAACAGCCAGGGCATTAAGTAGGGCCCAATAACAAGAGAAGTATTATAGAGTTAATAACAAGATGATGGTGCACAAATAACCACTAGATGGCGGTATAACCCAACAATTCTAGCTTTCCTGATCTAGACGGCTGTAGAATATTATGTCTGAATTTCACTCCATTTTTTTTCATGTGAAAGTTGATCTTAAAATAGGGTTCGAAAACAGAGAATAATTTCGATTTAAAAATACGTGGATAAAATGTTTAGGACTTCTTGTTTCAGGCTTATAGGCTTACGTTTTGTGTCGTTTTGGGGAATCGAATCATTTTCATCAAAAGAGCAACATGATGGGTCACTACGAACAAAAGCCTATTTGATCAATTGAAAAACACTTTACAGGGCAATTAAAGGCCTGTGCATTTTTTATGATTATTGATAATTATCCAGTGGCATTAATTTAACATGCTTTGGTTTTTGAATGGTCGACGATCATCCTGTCCACAGAAGTCGCATTTTCCATGTTTTGTCATAAATGTGCACATGTAAATCTGTGAACACAGGAGAGAAATATTATGACCGCGCACATGCAAACAGGCATAAATGAATGACAAAGAAACCGTTTACAAATGAGTAAAATCGACCTTTAATAGCAAAAGACACAAAAGAAACATTTCGATCTATTCATTCATTTCAAGGCAAATTATATACCGTACTTTTATTAACAAATTGTCTGAATGATTACAAATTAGTGATGATTGCAGTCTAAGATGGACAACGTTTGACATTGGTTGACAATGTAACAACAACAAAAAACATTAACATTAAAATCCAGGCAAATAATCAAATAAAACTATACAGCTATAGCTTATATAGCTATAGATAGATAGATTTAGATTTATAAATATAAAATATATTTTCTATATCTATAATAGATTTAAACAAATAGTTAGCCTAACAGGTGGATTTCAAAAGACTAATTTTAGTCAAAATTATTATATATATATAATTATTTTTTTACATTTCTGTATATTAGTTTCATCAATCGAGGGCTGTAATGGAAATTAAAAACAATGGAAACCAAGAGACAATTCAATTCAACGCTTCAGCATAAACACCGTTACACGTTCATTTTACAAAGTCACATTTCCAAAACATTAACAATAGGAATTTCTACACAGAATTCACACAACTTTAAATGTTTTTCCTATTTGTATGTATTTAGACCGTAGGCAGTGAAGCGTGTTGCAGATGAGGAAACCTGCCGCTAAGGGACGCTGTTGTCCAAAACTGTGAATTGCGTGTCCTTCATTAAGCGTTGGGCCAAAACTTCAGGGCTACATGATTAAAAAAGGCCTTTCCACTAGTGTGCACTTATCACGTGCAAATATAAGCAATCAGCTACAGAAAAAGGGATATTTTTTATATTTTACAAGCACTACCACAAAAGACTTGATCAGTAGCCTATGATTTCAAATCTAACCAAGGCCATTATCTCTCTCTATGACAATCAGAGATGAGGAATGACTAGTTAAGCTTATTCTCTTTAGCCATTATAATGTGCCAGTCTACAATAACCTTGAGACAGAAACGCGCTCTTATAATGTTGGCTTGTTAGAAGCTCATTGTCTGGTTAAACTTGAACTCTCTGCAGGTTCACGTCAACTTAAAGTGTCCAGCGATGACCCTCAGCTGCAGGACAAGAGACACCTCGCTCACAGGACATGCATTCAACCCGAGTGACCTTTGTGAATGAAGAGAGGACACTTCACTTAATAACGGGGTCGGGGGTCAAGGAAATCACATCGTTTAGTCTCTATATCAGAATGGATATAATGCACACATGCATTGCTCACTGAGTCATTATGAACGGACGTTCAGCTGATTATTATGGTATTCTTATCATAAAGATGTTCTAATGAAGTGTAAAGTGAAAATAGCGTGTAAAAAAAATTAAAAATTGAAACTATAAGCGTATAAGACCCTTAATAGTATAAGAACCTTCAATGATAATACTAATAATATTAAGAGTTATTAAGCAATATTATACAATAAGTGTTGGTGCTCAGAATATAAACGAATTAATCAATTAGAGGGAGAGAAAGAGAATGAGGATTTCAAATATGTCAAACATGCAAGAAAAAAAGGCCAAAGAGAAAAATTGTTATTAAGACTAATTTACATCTGAATCTTGCGCACGCGCTCCCTAAATGCCATAAATGTGATCACAAAAATCATCAAACAGCCTGGTTTAGAGACAAAACAGATATAATTCAGATATAAGTTTGTTTAAATCAAGCAATATTCTAAAATGTTATTCAGTTATATTTGTGATTTATTTATATCTAATGTTGTAGTAATATTTTTAAAATCTGTTTGAAGCGATCTTCATCATCCCACTTTAAGAAAAGGCTGTTTTAAAAGTGGGACAGCGTGTTTTGACTAATGTGGGACTGTCAAATACCATATTTTTCAATTTATTTAAATTCCACACTTATATTTTTGGTAAATGATTGGTTTTATTATATGTAGCAATATATATATATATATATATATATATATATTTTAAGAACAGGATTCAAAACCTTGGACAGTGTGATTCTGGACCATCAGTTCAGGACAGCTTAGCCGATTCCTGTAATGAAGTGCTTTAACTTTACAATTAGCTTGACACATGCTTTTGAAAATACATGTTCCTTGTTTTTACCATGTGCAGATTATAAAAGGTAAATAACAGTTTTTATTTATTAGTTTCAATTCTACTTCATTGCTTCCTATTATTGCTGCCAGAAATCTGACACACTTGTATTAAATTCCCTTAAATAGTATATGATTTCTGTGTTAAGTTATTGTATTTAACATCCCGCATGTGAAGTCTAGTTTTCCAGACAAACTGATAAAGCCAAACACGGGAACGCGCATTTAACCAGGAATATTTCTGCAAGTTTGCTTCGTAATAAAACTATGTCTATAACCCAAAACAGCGCACAAGTAGCATTTATAAATGCCATCTTACTTTTGAGTGCTTATAAATGATCCTGGAAGGTAGTGGGGGTTTCATAATGACAGAAGATTTTGATATAGGATATTATGGGATCATACTGAAATATGATACACAAGTCACAATTGCAAAACGTGTCTCCCTTTACCCTAATCCACCTAAACAATAATTCTCTACAGACTACACGTGGTAATCAGATTTATTTTTAAACTATCGTTGCATTTACACTCTTGGATTTTCTTTTTAGACCCAGAATCATCTACCTGAGAACATATTTGATATATGAGCCTATATTTTTTTTTACAAAGTTTCATCATTTTAAGGGCATATATATATTGCAGGGGAATTCTGGCATAACTTAATTCATTTTAGGTTACTATAGGAACTCTGGAACCTATTGCGCGTGCACTCAGCAAACCGTGAGAGAGAGAGAGAGAGAGAGAGAGAGAGAGAGAGAGAGAGAGAGAGAGAGAGAGAGAGAGAGAGAGAGAGAGAGAGAGAGAGAGAGAGAGAGAGAGAGAGAGAGAGAGAGAGAGAGAGAGAGAGAGAGAGAGAGAGAGAGAGAGAGAGAGAGAGAGAGAGAGAGAGAGAGAGAGAGAGAGAGAGCACGCGCCTGTGATTGGTCGTTCGGCTGCCTGCTGCTGGAGTGACGTCACTGCGGGAGAGAACTGCCAGAGGAGGATGCATTTAGTCAGAAACTAGACTCTCTCAATCCGGAGAGAGAGAACAGCAGACCCACGGAGCGCAGGAGGTGAGGGGGACGAGAACGTCGAGCGCGGGTTTCATAAAGTAAATCTCGCGTCTCCTCTCAAGTCCGTGCATGAACACTATAAGCACCCCTTTTCAAGGGTGGAATTCCCCATCTTGGAAATTAAACCGGCTGTTCCATTTTCCGGATGACTGAGACGCGGCACTCGATGGCTGAAGTCTGGAGGACTGCGAGTTTTGAAGGGAAAACGCATCGCCGAAGAGATGCGCGGAAGAGTTTGTCTTTGGACGACGCGCGTCTCCGCCGCGCAGAGATTTCAGCGTCATGTTCTTTAACCCAAGACGCGCACGGGAACCTCTATTTGTCCCCGACACACGGCCACTCGTAGCTTACTTTCTCACAGAGAGGAATATGTACGTCAGTTATTAAAAGTAAGATTTTTTTGACTTATCTGAATGATTTCGTTCTGCTTACTCTTTGTGCGTTTGTCATTTTAAACACGAATTGACTCGTAGCACAGCTTGAAACACTGTTTTGATCAGAATAAATTACAGACAGCAGTCCATAAGTTGGCTCTAAATGATAAATAAATGCATATTTGAAAAAATGCATGGAGATATGTATGCATAAACCTCACATTTTACGTGAATTGCTTATAACTGACCCCATGTGACACAAGGCCAGGTTGAGTGGTAAGTGCATGTGGCTCTCTGAACACACTCTGGACTTTATGCACTCTCAGCAGGTGCTTCTAGAAGATCCTTTAGCCCTTCAGTAACTTCATCTTGCATGTGTTTTGCTAAAGCACCATCCGTTTATTGCATGCACTACTCTTGCACCATATATATAGATGCAATATATACTTACATGTAATACAAAACATCAGTGAATAGCCTGAACAAATAGATATAGAGATTATATTAGCATGTTTATATAAGAATGCTAATACAATATCTATATCTATTTGTTCATATTTAGCTGTTTCATAGCACAACACAGCATTAAAAAGAGCGTGACAATTTGTATTATATAGAAGTGTAATGAGCAATTGATTTAACTGTATGACGTCACATTTGGGTTCAGGTGACACGTTTGAACAGTTAGAAGAGCAGCTTCATGAACTACTGAACTAGTGAAGTTAAGTTGCATATAATATATGAACTATTTGGGTCTTCGGTTGAAATCAAGCTGTTGGATTAAAGGCCTTACCTTTAGCAGTTTGCGGAATTATAACGCCCGACATAAATGATGCAAGATGCAGACATGTGATGTGATTGTTGTGGCCTAACGAGACAAATGAAATGGTGAAACCTAATAAGCGTCATTTTAAAAGATGATTACTGACCGGAAGGCAGGGACAAAACCCTGATTAAATCGGTGTGATGAATGGAAACCCTGACCATAACTCCAAAAGCTCCATTTGAAACGCATCCAGAGAGATTCTTGCGCAACTTCAGGCCTGATATTGTGGATTATGTGTCTTTCGACACTTGACTTGTTAATGGTATAAAAAGAGTCTATTGCATGGAATTGAGTGTAATTTCTTTTATTGCGCATTAACCCTCTTTTCATTTATCAGGTCAACTTTATGAGACGTTCCGCATTTTAAACGTGTTTTTTCAGGAGGTAGTTGCTGTCTTTGGTTATCTAGCTGTATGAGTGTTTATCTTCCTTCATAAAGCTAGATAACCGAAAGTAGAAACGTCCTCCCTAACTGCATGTGGACAAGTTGAGTGTGAAGCAGGGAAACTGCCCGAGGTAAGCAGGCCCTCTGTGTGAGTCATGCAGGACATTTAAATAATATTCAGCCTTTATTATTTTCTGTGCACGTGCAATTTTGTGGACACCTGTCTATTTCAATTTCAAACAATTTCGTTGTTTAAACAAAAAGCAAAGGATGCAACAATTACGATTTATATAAAAGGACAACATGTGCACTACTATTTCTTTCAAGATGTTGATAATTAATGCCTCTTTTACTCCATCATTGTGGATTGAATCAATTTAATTACCAGGTTGGTTTTGTTGGCACACATGTGCCAAGAATAAAAAAAAAATCGATAAGAAATAAAAGATAAGGTGGTTGGTTGTTTTGCAGTAAATATTTGAACTAGAAAATTGCAATGCCATTTCCAAAGTGGAATAACATTTCACGGTTATTTACTTAAGCTGTGCGTCATAATCGAGTAATTATGTTGTGTTTTAAATTGCATGCAAGTGTTGCGCATTGTTAACTTTACGCGGAATAAGTTATTAAGCTTCCCAAACTGCTTTCCGATGTCTTGACCTCAACCAGGCAAAACTCATTGCTCCATGTGTATTTTTACAATTAGTCGATTGCTAATCGAGGATAAATGTGCTCAAATAAGCTTGGTTGTAAATCTCTTCTCTCATAAACACAAATAGGATATCTGACTCTTTTTAAACAAATATTGTAAATAAAATGGCTTCTGCGGGTTAGTCACGCTGACTGATGTACAGAAAATGTTTTTTTATTATTATTAAACCTTTCAAGTTTAAAAACTCACTAGATTTTAGAGGAAATATTTTTTTACAATTATTATTATTATGTCTCTAGACAGTTGCTAGACATTTTTAATTTTTTTATAAAATGAAAATGTTGATTATAAAAGAGGCGCTATTCAAGTCATTTTTTATTAATTTAAATTTATTGCAACTTTGACCAACTTCGATTTGAGCAGAAAAAAAGAACGTGACGTCACTGACCCACTCGCGACTCTTAAGAAATGACATCATGCTGAAGCTGCTTCATTATGATTGGCCATATTAATCTGACTGAAGGCCTACACGTCAAAGAAGCAGCGGAAATTAACGCGGAATTATGATTTTTTTAGTCTCCGCGTCCTTTTTTATGACATAAGAAGTAAATGTGAGACAGCAGTCCTACCTCACTTTAAAAATGACTAAAAGTATTAGTAGAAAATGTTTAGAGTTCAAAATCATAAGTAGTGTAAGAGCTTTTGGAGCTCTGCGACACACACACACACACACACACGCACACACGCACACACACACACACACTAGTCTGTGTTAAGATGCTCTTTAGTAAAGCATAGCCTATATAAAAAAAACTATAAATAATAAAAAAAAAACTATAAATAAAATATGTGTGATAGTGAGACAATACGGATGCAGTATGTTACAAACTAAATGAAAATCCTGATGCACTCACAAACAAAAAGTGTGTACTTAAAGTATAGTGAAATTGAACCTGAATTGGACTGGCTTATAAGTCCTTGCTTTACTGCTAAGGATAATACTAAATAAACAAGATGCATACTTTTATTTTCAGAAACAGACAGTAAGGTGTCTAAAAATAGGATGTGAAAACACTATCAGAGTGTCAATTAAACAGAATGAAGAGAAGAGGAAATAATCTTGATAATTGCGTCTCAAAGAGAAAAAAAACATAGGGTTTGAAATTGTAAGCACTCACAAAATTATAGAGAGCAAAAGAATAAGTTTCATGTGCTGACAAAGCAGATTTACATTCTCAGTTTGTGCCACATAAAAAAAAAGAAAGAAAAAAGTCTCACATGCCAAATGTGATTTAAGGTGCAAATTAGACAAACTTTTAATTCAAGGTTAATCGTCTGGCATTTATTTGTTTGTAAATTATGTATAATAATTAATAAACAAACCATTTTGTATGTAAAAACTAAAATGTTCTAATGTTGATGTCTTTTATTACTTCAACTTAATGTAGCCTCTCAAACTGCAGTGTCTTTGTGAGAGACCAGAGGACTGGAGCTAAGGGGAAAAAACGCCATCTGGTAAGTGCAATCAAAGCGTATTACAATGCAACATTGTAATTAGAACAATTAGTTGCAGAGTTAATCTGATTCAAACACACAGTAAATCATAAAGTGTATGCTAATGAATGCATACACTTGAAAGGAGCCAAATGCAAATAGTAATCCTCAATCAAGTCTAAGACACTACATGCATTACGTGAATCTTTCATCAGAAAATCTATATATATGTCAATCTTTCTTTATATGTATATATATATATATGCATATTCATGATATGTGGCTATGTGACCAAGATTTACATTCATATTTCTATATTTATGCACAAGTGAGTTTTTTTCCTCACAAAAGCCCTATTCTTTGACAAATTGCATGTATAAATGTCAGTTATAGATATTTAGCCTTTAAAGACACTAATATCAGTTTCACATTTGCGCTAGTCACCATCAATTTCGTTACAGTAAAGTGCAGGTCATAATCCAAAAGGTCTCTTAATTATTCTATATATTAATGTTGCATTGTGCTGTATGGCATACTTGTGCTTTTTAAATTATTGTGCAGTTTACACACATATTAGCAAATGAATAAGGAAAGGGCTCTCTTTAGCTGTTAATGATGACATAGGAAAAAAAACACAAGACGCATAATTATCTCAAGAAAAATCCCTCAAGCATGACCCGTGTGAAAAAGAGCGCAAATAAATCTAAGTCGCAATGTATTTTAACATGACTGAGAATGCATGGTTAGTATGACTGTAAGACATTAGGCCAAAGGCTTCAATGCGATAAATGATCAGAGAGAGGAAATTATATGTCCGTCCTCGTCTCGATAATGATAAGAATGTATGGGCCACTATCACATCGCATATTACTTTATGTAAAATTAATGTGAGCAAAGAAATTCTGTCATCATTCATTAACAATGATCTTTTCCAGCTAAACTGGTTACCTAGCACAATTGAATAAGGGTTATTCAATGAAATTATGGGTGGACAGTAATTGATGTGGGCCGATTCAGTGACCAGCATTGGCGATCGCATAGCCGCACACAAAAGCTGGACGTACGTGCCTTTGCACGATTCATGTAGCGCTAACGCACAACCATTAACATTTACTAATATCTGGGTTGTCTGTCCCAGGTGAAGTTACAAGAAATGTTACCGCTTATATTATCCAAAGAAATGATATATAGCAGTTGCCATGACATCTGCTTTGGCAGTGCTAAAAGGGGCTTTTTGTCCTTTATTTTCTTGTTTCCCCTTGCCAGCCATTTACACTGCCTTTATAGAGCAAGAGGGAGAGAGGGGAAAAAATGGTGCAATTGTCCAAATGAAAGAAAAGAAAAATAATAGTCAACCCTCATCCTTCTTCAACCAGCTCCCCTCCCTTCTTCTTCAACGGAAGCATTTAGTGCCATCTGTGCCCTCGGAGAAAAGAGGGAAAAAGAAAGGAGTGAGAGTCTACATCCCAAGTGCCAATGGGGACAAAGAGGCTGCCAGTTGCCACGGACCACCAGATGCTGGAAGACTGCAAGTCTGAATGATGAGGGGTGTGCTTTCAGGAAGCCATCTTGATGGAGAAACTGGCTGCTGCTTCCTAAAATGGCTGTGTTGGCATGAGGTAAGCTGCATCGTTGCCTATATCAGACTAGCTGCCGCGTTATTGCGACTGATTTTAGCTCGACTGGTTGCATCGTCTGGGAATTTGAAATGTAAAGCATACAAACGGGGCAACTGCTAACCCAAATTCGTCTCGAAAAAAGGATTGAAGTGTTCTGTGGTTGTTCTGAGCATAAGATTAGGCCCGTTCGCCCAAATCACGTTCCTTATAAAGAGCTATCACACTCTCATCTTTCCTGTTATCTATATGCACACACTCAGACCTTCTGATTTGCGCGCAAATGAATCCCTCGTGCTGCTTTATACATGTTTTCAAATGGAATGTAGCTGTTAATTCACGCTCTCAACCTCGTTAATTGATTGGAGGTTGTGTTATGTGTTTGCAAAGGACAAATTCGTTGAACTAAATCCTGAGCCATGGCACAAAAAAATGACCAGATTTTCAGATAAAACCAAAAAGCGAGAGCTGCTTGAACTCACTTGAGAGACTAAGTTAATTGACATACTGCATCCTCTTGACCAATGCAACTGAGTCAACCTGGACTGAAGTGCACTTTTGTTTCTGTTGCTTAATGATACACCAAATTGCTGGCACAAAGGTGCCAAGTGCCCCTCACCACATTACAAAAAGCATATACACTGCCCTGCCCGACTTTAATGTTAGAGAAGAGGTCTACCGACTGTTTTTAATGATGTTTGGTGCCTCTCAAAATCACTGTGGTTTGTATGATTATCTGGTCAGAAAGTGAGCCGTGCAAAACGTCACTTGTTCTCTCGGTTCACCAGGATGGTACGTGGTAAACTGAGTTTTTACACAGGCCGCTTGGCTACAGAGAGCTGCATGTTATGTCACTGAAATGGATGGAAGACTCACAAAGGCGACTGATTGCGTCATAATGGATTGCTGGTGATATGCAGAGCTGTGCTGGTGTGTTTATTGCAGAAAATGATGAAAATGGGTGGAACACAGGCATTCTGAAACATATTTGCTCTAGGATGACAAATTCGCCTTGCTTTTGTGCTTTAACCAAGACAACACAAATGAATGGAGCGTAAATATTCAAAATACACTGAAATGTATTGAAATGCGAAGACGAGACAAATTATGCGTCATCTATTGAATATTTAAAGCCATTGAATCCTCCTCGTAATAACAGAAAACCGTTTTTGCATACTTACTGAGCGTGGAAACGCTGTGTGCCTAAAAGACCTCGTTGTCCATAAATGAGTATTAAAAAAAAAAGAAAAGGAAAAAGACGGACATTTTATCCTAAAAGAGGAGGCTTGGCAGAATAGCCCATCAAAAAAGACGTGTAAAAAAGATCACTGATGTACGGAAGGTGCCCGCGGAGCTTACAAATAAAGGAAACAATGATGCAAGCGCCTCTGTTAATGAAAAAGACTAGACAAGCTCTGCATATTAACATAATTGCATAGGAACAAGCAGAGAGGACTGAGCCCCCAATTAAAGGCACAGCAGCGCTTTAGCAACGGCACGTGGCAACGGTCTATATTTTGAAATTTTACATTTAAATTTGAATTCCATTTTTTTGCATTTCAAAACAAAGGCAAAAAAGACTTTGATGTTTGAGTTCTATCTGCGTTCAGAAATGCTTTTTGTCTTTACATGCATTCTAGAAATTTCCAGGGATGAACACACACTCAAATGTACAGTGTGAAAATGTGCCTGTTCTGGATGTCTTTTATTGAGCATTTGCTTTCTCTCTTTTGCATGTGACAGACGAACAACCCCTGTCCTTATTTTTTAAAAGACATAACCAAAGTAATTCAAAGGAGATTTCTCATGGGCCCGCAATGGGCAAAAAAACATTAAGATTACACATAGTGAACTGGTTCAACACAAAGCTAGAGATTTAAGATTTAACAGAGCCCATTTTGTCAGTAGATGTTATTAATAGATGTAAATGGTTATTTCCATCTACAAATGGGAGGGGGGGAAAGAGATTTTTCGAGACAATGCAAAACTAAGGGTCTCTATTTCTGCATATATCTTAAACTCATCCTCAGACAAAGTAGTAGCATGGAAATGAGAGTCTGCACCTTTAATATGGAATTTCTAATTAGGCTGTGTATCTTGCAGCGAGGGGGAGGGGTTTCCTCCCTCTGCATCTCAGGGTTTTATGTAAAAGACCTTCAGTGCTTAAAAATCTCAGATAGGGACACTGAACTCATTTTATACACTTGAACAGAGAGTCTAATGCAATACTGTTACACAACAACATTGCATTTTCCAAAGTGGCAAATAACGGTATCAGAACTGGAGATGGTTTAACAGCAAATTTGTTTTTATGAAAATATAGAAGCAAGAATAAATGTTCAGGTTTGCATTTCATATGTTCGTGTGTGTGTGTGTGAATATAAGCGGTCGAGCAGGGGGAGTGGATGCTTGTCAGAGCATAATGTGACTGCTGCAGAGCAGTGGCTGAAAAGTGTTAATTATGCCGCTTGGCACGGTGCCAAACCCATACCAGATTTTTCCAGTTCTCAATATGTAAATCATGCGCTGAACTGTGTATTGTTTTTGTGGTTTAACAGTTCTTTGTGTTTTCAGTTAAACAGAATGCACAGAAGTATACATGTATGGGTAAAAATGAAATCTTTTTTTCTTTTTGCATCAAGCAACAATTGAAGTACATATATCCAATCCAAATGCATATAAACATTTATGCGCACATGGAGTTATTTCAAGAAATTCTAGCAATTCACATGAAAACAATTTTTTTCCTTGTCATATTTGGATCACTGTCTGTAGTTCTCTGTGTTACCGTTCCAGCTCTTTATGCAGATGGCATACGTGTATTTTTTTTTTTAGGTAGGACTCTGATTATATTTCTTTCATGGACTGAAAAGGTCAAATCCTTGAAATGTCTCCCAAGATGTCTGGCACAATAATCACTCTAACACAAGGTCATTTGCATCTATGTGTATGATGCAAGCGTGTTTTATTTATTTATTTATTTATTTGTGTGTGTGTGTCTATAAGCAAAAAAGTCAGAAAGTCTGTTTCAGAGATTAGAATACTTTTCTTTTGTTGTTGCACAAACTCTCCTTACACATATTCAGGCACTAATAGCAATATCACAAATGATTATTTGTAATAAATAAGGAGCAAATCTTCATCGGTAGGCTCTGTGTTGGTAAACAGTTTGATAGTGCCCACATTATTATTCCAGACCCCTCTCCTCTTCTACAATGGCAGCATTGTACGGCGAGTACTTGACGTGGGTCCGCGGTCCCCCCTGTTTCCCACTATTGTCTGTACGGATGGAGTGCCAGAGACAGTGGAGGGTAATAAGCTGAGAAAGATGCTCAGGCCCAGACAGAGCCAGATGCCTAAATTAGCACCAAAACCCTAAGAGACTATTCTCAGAGAACGGCTGAAGATAGGGCTTTATCTTTCATCCGTGCCATGTGTTTGCACCATTGTATGCTAGTGCAGACCGATTTGCACAATCATGTGTGCTCACGCATTCGATTTTTGCAGAGCGTGGTAAAGTATCAAGTTGTTCTGCAAAGGGTTTGTAGTTTCAATCATTTAAGTTCAATGCTAATTGTACGGCATTTTATATTGTACCTGTTTTGCCTTAGTGTGTGCAGTTTAATCTATTTATTTGATATAATGCAATAAAGGTTCTTTATTGGCATTGATGGTTCCTTGGAGAACCTTTCAATTCCACAAAAGGCTCTTTACAGTATTAAAAAATGTAAGACATAATGGTTCTTTTAGGGGCTGTTCACTGAAAGTGAAACTAAAAATGGTTATTCTATGGAATCGCATTAGAAAAAGAGTGCTTGCCACCCATATGCAACAGAATATGCTTTTTTGCATGTAAAATCCAACGCAATTCGAGTTGAATTTGAAGGACAGTTTGTTCCTCTCCCCCCTTCTGCTAGGGCACAGCAGTTGGGCAAGCAATTAATTAAAGCTCCATTACAATATATTACCCAGTAAAATGGAGGCAGTGATACAGAAAACCACAGAGAAAGTTTACACTGGGACAGCGACAGTATTTCACAGCAAAGCAAAAAGGGAATCACAAAGAAAGGAGGAATTATTTATGCTAAATAATGTAGAAAAAAGTATTGCAGGAGAGTTGGAGGACTTGAAAGCGATGCAAACAAAGCCTACGAAGACGCTGTGTCACCAAGTTAGGTTTTCCGTCCTCGACACCAACACGGGAGGAAAAAATAGGGCGAGATAAACAATTGACGTTAATAAATACACTGATGATGAACAATGAAATATGGAGGAAACATGTGTTTGGTGGAGAATAGATGGGGTGGGGGGAGGGCTTTTACTGTCTGGCTCAGTCTGTGGCCCCATGTGGCAGTTGCTGCAGCTGGCATGTTAATATCAAAGGCCTATGGGAGGTGGCTATCTGGGAATATTTGTCTGGCATACTAACAGTTTTCTTCCCATCATATGTCATCTTTATGTCCAGTGTCATAGGGCTGCACGTATTTCTTTCTAAAAGCCAGCTATGTGAGATTTCATTTCTTGCTCTGAGAGAAACTTTGTGCCAGATTAGATTCAGAAACTTATATAATATGACTGCAGGGGAAAGGGAAAGTGCTTGTGGTGCTTTCTAAGACGAGAAGCTCATATTTTTGGCATGTGTTTAACAGAAGACATCTCTCGAGGACAGGTTGAGAACGGATAGTGTTAATGAAGGCACTTAACAAGGGCAGACGAGCATCACGAATCGCTTTCATCAGTGGTCATAACTGAGAAATGAACAGTGGCAAGAAATGACTCTGAAACATCTCTTGGGTTCGTGTCAAAGACCATTGTGTGTTTTACGGGAAAATTCCCCCTTTTTCCCCTTGTGGATACCTCAGCTGCCGATCTCGTCTTAATCTAGGGATAAACACGATTATCCCGCGAAGGGTTGTTCTTAGCTTTGTATCAGCTACGGGGGAGCTTTGAAATGGTTTCCCCCACCTTTTCTCCCCGTCCTTGGACGAGTGGTCATGAAAAGCTTGGGATTGGGATTCCCGAGCAGGATTCTGGCTGGAACCGCAGTCAGCAGAGTGGTGGATCTAAAGTGAACTATTAGACGCAGGTAATCCAGAACAACAATGGAGATGTTAGGATCACAGAACTATACGCCGCCTTAATCTAAATCATGCCCAAGCTTGACAGGTGGATGAAAGTGAGCATTGTACCTTAAAGGATATTGTCATTCATTCACCCTCAAGTTGCTCCAAACCTCTACATATGTGCAACACAAAAAAGTAAGATTGCCTTTCAAAATATCGTGTCTGTGTGAAAGAGAAAGAGAGACAATAAGTACAGTGGAATACGGTTATGTCGACGGCCTCGGGGGTTGCAAAAAAGTGTTGAGATAACCGTTTAGCGAGATAACCAGGCGGTTTATTTGATGAAGCGATCGGCATGCTATAAAAATGTACATACACTGTATATGTTTGCAAACAACTAAAGGCATATGTGCACCAACTAACAGCAGAGATTTACCAGTATACAATAAAAAACACCTTTGGTTCTCGATACAAACCTTTAATTATATTCTCCAACATTGCAAACACAATTTCGCTCACAGCGTAAACAATCATAACATATTCATGAGGTCATCACGCTGTATTAGATTGCATACTTTCTTGCGCTCTGTCTGTCTAATGTGCTTTCTCAACAAATTCGGCTTCGTCCTGTCTTTTAACAACCTCGGCTCTTTAATCCACAGCGGCGCTGAGCAGAGCGCGTATCAGAACCAGAAACAGGGATGTGTTTGTGTGTGTGTGTCAGTGGCAGCTTCCCGCACATGCGCTATTCATTTTTACTTGGAGGAGTGAACATCTCCTGCTCTGCCTGCATCTGGGAGCACCAGGCCACCTGTGAGTGCTTTGGGATGGGGATGCAGCAGCTCTTGCTGCTCCTTGAGAAGAGTAAGAACGACATGTGCTTTCACTTCAGAGAGTCTCCAAAAGTCTCCAATTACTCCAGATAAAGTCGTTAGATTTGTTGCTAGTCGCTTTTTTGAACATTTGTGCTAGATTAGTCTGAAAACTTGCTAAATATAGCGACAAAGGCGCTAAGTTGGCAACACTGACCGCGATTCACATGCAACGCGAACTCAGCGCATGCGCAGTGAACTCTCCAGTCACGAGATAACCAGGTGAAGTGGCAAATTTGTCCATCTTTTGTGCTCGAGATATTACAAATAGTTGACCAATGCACTTTTTTTGTTACTTATTCAGTTCTATGCCAATAAAATCATAAGTTGTGTATTGTATTGAGAGCATAACCTTGAAAAAATGAGGTCAGTTAGGAAAGCAGTTTCAGACTTTGAAGAGTGCTTAAGATGAGGTTGGAATAACCCGAAGAGTTGCGTTGAAACCGTCTGGCAATGTAATTTGTAATAAAGCAATAAAAAAGACAGGAGCTAAGTCTTCATTGCAAATCCTTAAAGCAGCCACACACAGGAACGCCAAGAAACCGTGTCCTGGAGGATGCAAGAGCAAAGGGTAGGAACTAGGAATTCAAAAACAGGAGAGTGGAGTCCAGGGAACACTTAAACCTCCATCATGGCCCCACCATTATAAAAGACCTTGGGATATAATTATCCTCATTGTAGCTTTGCTTCACTTTTTGCCCACTTTACATCCTAATGAGAAGAATTACCATCTCTTTTAAAATGTAAAAGGCGATATATGTTGTGTTTTTGAATTACCGTAGTTGAAATATCATATTTGTCAATTGGTTCGCCAAAAAATAAACGTCTTCTTTTGTTAACATACGTCATTGGACCCCTTTAACTTTCATTGTATGGACAAAATAAATAACTTATTTTGTGTTCATTATGGTGAGTAAATGATTTTCGTGCGGGACGAGTCAAGTTCAAGTTCAATGGCGGTTGGAGTCCCAGCCAGACTGGGAACTTCTTCATCCACCCCTGTGAACCAACTCACCCCTTGTAACCCACACCCTATCTGCCCCTGTCCCCCACCCCTGTCATTTTGGTGGCCGGCTGGATGGGGCTCTCCACTCTGTGCCGTTGCTAAGGGAGCAAGAGCTGGCTGGCCCAGCAATGCGCTGGTGAAAAGGCCCGCCTGTCAAAGTGTCTGAGGGAAGTCAGGCTGGTTGGCTCGCCCCTCCGTACACACACTCACACACATATATACAGCGTACTTGTGTGTGTGTGTGTGTGTATGTGTTCTAGACCCTGGGAATGGCAGCAAGCACTTTATATTCATCACCCCCCACCTACCCCACCTTGTCGCAGTGGCTTTGGTAAACAGTCTACTTCCAAACCATAATCCTCCTCATTGCAATTTTTCATCTATAGGAACAATATCTGTGGCTTTTGGTAAAAATTATCCCTTGCTTTTGATTCCACTGTGTGAATACACGTTCCACTCTTCCTTTACTAGGCCTTTGCTCAGTTGCGAAAATATGAGGAACTTTTTAATATTATGTTTCTAGTATAATCAACATAATGGTACAACTAGAATGTCACGAAGGGCTCTGTTCCCATTACAGTAGACTAGAGTGTGGTGATGAGAACAAGTGAGAGTTGAGTGAGTGTGTGTTTTCTTGAGGTCTCATTCAAGGCTGAGGACGAGAACTGAGAATAAAAGGCCAGTGATTTGCATAAGCTGCATGCTGTCTGAGGGTTTTGGGACGGGGGTGGGGGGCTAGAGGGGGAAAAAAGATATGCGGGAATATAAAAAAGAGACAGAAAGAAACCCCACATTGTAGAGGCGCAGAAAGAGCGAGGGGGCTTGAATGAAGCAGAGGGTGAAAATTGACAGAGAAAAGGGTCTTGCCAAGTCTCCTGCAGGGATTAAATTGTCCATAAACCTCTCTACATATAATTTGGGAAAACTGGTAATGCCGTTGGTACAAATCGTACACAAATTCTAAGGGTGACGGGGTATAGAAAAGGTTTGCACCACTTTTGGAAGCAAATGAAGAAAGAGGAATTGTAAACAAATCCGGTCATTGAATGTAAAAGTGTTGGGAAGTTGTATGCATTACCCTTCACTGGATAGCCACATTTGTTTTACCGACTGCATTATGTGAAGCCAAATAAAATACTCCAAATGATGTTGAAATGCCATCCTTTTAAGACTATAATGACTAAGCTAAGTGAACACGGTGATGTAGTAAAATTGTAGAATAGCACACACACACACACACACACACACACAAAGAAAAACAGTATTACCACGCTGCAATTTAGTTGCTTGATTGCTCTCATTAAAACGAACGATTGAAAAAGCCACCAATATGGATTCCAACCTTTCCGAAATCTACAACCTTTGAATTTTAGGAGTGTTACAAACCCATAAATCCCATTTCGTCTATTTGTGGCGAAAAACAAGAGCCATTAAAAATAGTTGAAAGTTGTGTTTCCATTGCATTCTGTTTCACGTCAGCATTTTCGTAGTAGGTTGATCAAAACACAGACATTTACATTACATTACATTTATGAATTTAGCAGACACCTTTTATCCAAAGGTACTTACAGAAGAAGAACAAAGCATTCATCAAAGACCCAACAATCGTTGTAGTACACAATGCCAGGTTTATTGGACAACTAGATTAGGAAACCAGCTAGAGAAAAAAATGCAGAAAATAAAAGAGAATGGTTGTCATTTGCATTTCAGTCGATCAGATAGGCCTATTTTCAAGTTGAGAGTGGAGAGACTTTAAAGACATCACAAACTTCAGCTTTGGTGCACATGATTTTTTTTCTTTTTATAAAGTACTATTTTATTTTCCTTTCAGAAATGTAGAAAGCAACTTCAGAGGCTTAATTTATCCCTTGTGGCCATGCAGCTCCATATCTTTGCATCTGTTTCTAATGTTAATTTTCATATCCTGTTTAAAATGAATAGCACTGACTAACATCACAGTGAAGATCTTCACTTGAGTTTTGATTGTGCACGTTGTCATCCATGCCAATATGTTATCTTATATTTATGTATCATAACAGGAAGCTATGTGATATTTATTTATTTCATTTTTTTTTTGTAACCAGGCTCCTGGCGACAAAAGCTAAAAGAATCCCATCATCGTCATCAGCTGGAGAAACTGAGGTCTGACTCAAATGGTCAATCAAATGACTTCAGGAATCCAGAGTCCAGCATCTCTTCCAGATGGTTCGCTGTGAAGATTAAACAAGGAGACGTGAGGGATGGATTTAGAAATGTGCACTAACTGATTTAACTGGGTGTCTTGAAACCGTCCAGTCTTCAGATCCTAATGGGTATGTGGATAGGAACAAATTTGGGCTGTTCAACCAGTTAATTCTTAGATATAAAAAAATGTGTCGGACAATCTCATTAGTTTTGTATAAATTGAAGAGAATAATGTGCCTTAATGTGTCAAATGTTTACAAGAAGATTTGGCATTATTGAATGAAAAGCTCTCTGTCTGTGTGTGTGTGTGTGTGTGTATGTGAGAGAGAGAGAGAGAGAGAGAGAGAGAGAGAGAGAGAGAGAGAGAGAGAGAGAGAGAGAGAGAGAGAGTGTGTGTGTGTGTGTATGTGAGAGAGAGAGAGAGAGAGAGTGTGTGTGTGTGTGTGTGTGTGTGTGTGTGTGAGAGAGAGAGAGAGAGTGCATGCGTCTGTCTGTCTTTGCCTGTGTGTGTGGGTGTGTGTGTGTGTGTGTGTGTGTGTGTGTGTGTATGTGTGTCCGTTCATTCATACTCCGAATCGCATATACTCACATTTGAGAAATGAAAATAATTATTGAACGTTTGAGTTTCTACTCAACATTTTATAAATAAACCACTATAATCCCTATTACAAAATGTTCCTGTTTCGTTTGATATACAGAAAGTTGTTAATGCATAGCTATGCGTGGTGTTTAATACATGTATTATGTATATCTGAATTATACATTTGTCTGATTGTGTGATGTGTGAACAAAATTATAAAACTGTAGCCTACTAATAAACAGGCAAAGGTTGTTGACGTTGAAAAAACACACATTTTGGTATAGAAATAAACTTGAATAGGAAGTGGACGTCAACCACAGCTTCACATGTATAACAAGCTATTTTGTAACCAGCTTGACGGCTCAGGGTTTCTCGCACTCCTGTCAGCACCTTGGACAGCACATAATAAAGTGTGGAAAATAACTAGCAATGAATCACCTTCCTTATTGATGCACAAGTCACACACAAAAAAACAACAACATTTGGGCTGATATAGAATGAGTCAGCTTGATGTGCTTAAGACAGGGTGTTTGTGTTTTTAAGATCTGAGAAGGGGATCAACTATTTTAATTTTGTCGGGTTTTTCTTGATGATCACACTTTCTACTGTCAGTTATTGTTTCAGTTATTTACTGAGATTATGTGAAGCATAGATTTAAGTTGTATGATTTAAAAGAGTAAAATAGCCCCTTTTCACATATAAAGTATAGGGGTGAAACAACATTATTAAGCAGAAATCGATTTTTTAATTTTGTATGACGCTTTATTGACATGAGGAATATGCCTGATGTAAAACAGGTTAAATTGCGTTACACCATGAAAAAAAAAAATATGATTCACACACCTTTTAAGTTGAGTTGGATGTTTCTGCGCCAAATTTCACACGATTTAATCTTCAATTTAAATTGAATTTGAATGGGGTTTTTCTTCCGAGGTTCCAGAATCACAAAACTGGAAGAAGACAAAATGGAGTTACGAGTCATGTAAATTAAGTGTTGGTCAAACGTCAAACCTCAGTTACACCTTTATACAAATTAGCAATGATGTATCATTTGTTCTGAGATCAATGTGTAATCTTGCGGTTAAATCTTTTTATGATATGCCTCCTGCTTTAAATCAACATTTAACAATCGGTAGGTTCATATTATAATACATTTCATAGCCTATATTTTACAAAAAAAACATCCTATTGCTACAGTCAGTGTTTGTAGATCGTATAAACAGAATAAAAACATAAACATTTTCAGAATTATCTTACCAAAATTGATTACAGGCAGTCGTTAAATTATTATGTTAATTTAAATATGCTGGGTATCGTGCACCAACTATTTCAATGATTTTATTCGAGAAAAACAAAGAAGCGGAAACTTTCCTTCATGTTGTTTGTTGGATAACGAAACTCCTTCCCACCTGTTCACACATTCCTTTTTATTCTGAATTAACTCAGTTAAATCAAAAACAGAAGGAAAGAAAATGAAAAAGACAAGAGGTCCGACGATATCAACGGAACATACTGCATTTATTGTATTTATTTTTTTTATTTTTTTTTAAAACACTGAAAAAGAAAAAACACTGAAGGACGATCCTATGCTATTCAATAAACATTTACTGTAAGCAATAAACAACCTCTGTATTAGATTTCCAGCAATCTAAAGCTAACAAGCGCACCGCGTTCATATCTGCAGAAGCCTGTGGAGAAACAGGACACTCGTTAGTCGTCGGATATGAAGTTAATATCTTAGAGACCCTGGACTTGGGGAACACGGGGTAAGTTGTAACACCATTATTTTACAATTAGAAATCAGCTACAGGGGTGAAATCACAGTCATACATGAGGTCTGTGTAAAACTATTAAAGCATTACGAGACGGAATAAAAAAAGTTAACGTCTGCGTTGTAATTTATTTTGAAGAATGTGACCTATAGGCTATATGTTGAATGGCATAGCCTATATCATCTGATTCAGCAGGTTATCTTATTTAATAACTTTAAAATGTTCAAAATGTCCATATTAATTCTTCAAACCTTCACGGCAGGTGTAACAACAGCACTCAATACAGCCTATATGTCTCTGATACAGTTTTAGTTGCAGATTAAAAAATACCAATAAAAAAACTTTCACACAAAAGAAAATTGGATAATATGTGTATTTATGTGAAGATAAATTGTATCGATTTTGGAGACAGCAAGAAAAAAAAAATTCACACACACGCACACACTCACTCACGCACGCACACACGCGCATTAATATCTCCCCTATATTTACCACAGCTTGTCTTGGTTGACCTCTGCGGTTTAGACAACAGCAAAGGGTTGTGACCTGTCTATAGTGGCCTGAGGGGGCAGACCGATTCAGAACTGACCAGACACGTGCCCTTTGCTCTAAACAAGCTTCTTAAATAACGTGCATAATAGCATCTGGTGAGGGTGTGTGAGGAAGGGGAATTATGTTGTTAGTTTATTAAAATGTCATATGTTCTAAGTGAAATTTGAATGGGTTATTAGAACTAGCCTATATAAATGTTCTCCAATCTGCAGTCCAACAGTCAGAAAAGTGGACCTCATCAGTGTCTTATTTGAAGATGATGTCAACAGTCTCTTGAGGACATCACAGCTGACACAAGGGTCAGAGGTCATATGCTAGGTTCAAGTGGTTTGTCCAGTTATTCCCAAAGGGCCAATCGAATAGTAAACAGTATATGAAAGAGATTATATGATTAATCTGCTGTGTCTAGTACTCACTCATTTGACTTAATTTTGCTTTAAAATACAAAAACATTTAGTTGAAAACATATTGAAAGTAAGACTTAGGCCTTCAGATATTTAAAACGTAGAGAATAAAAATCACGTTGAAATATAAAACATTTCCTAACATCAAAGGAAGCATATGGACCTACATTGTTATATACACCTCCTCCTGCATTCAAATGTTTATCATTTCGTCAAATTTTATATTAAATAGAAAGCATGAGAACGCAAAAAAGAGAGAAAGGAATACCGGAAATGACCCACCGCTACTGCAGGTGTTCAGTCACGTGACACTTGTGATCGTTTGTATTCATTCATTTATTCTGCTCGGATTTTCTGCTTGTCATAAGCAGATAAATAGCAACTATTGTACAAAGAGGCACTGAGGCTCACCTATTTAAAAAGCACTGAGAAAATAATCTTCAGGCCTGATATTGGGGAGCCTTTTTTTCGTTATAATAATGGTCAAAGTAAACAAACTAGCATTGGGGGGATATTTAAACTTAGAAATCACCTGGGACATGACTAAAATAATGAGCAACACCCCCTGAGGTGACAGTAGAAGTTAACTCTGAGTATAATAGGCAACGAGAGAGAGAGAGAGAGAGAGAGAGAGGTTTCATAAAGAAGAACCTTTAAAATCCATGGAAACTTTTCATTGCACAAAAGCTTCTTTATAGCGGAAGAAGTTTCTGAAGATAATTAAAATATTCTTTACTATAAAAAAAACAGTTCACTGTGCCGTAAAGTTTTTTTGGGAACCAAAAATTGTTATAATATATCGCTGCAAAAAAATTAAATAAATAAATAAACCTTTCACGTCATTTGATATTAAAGAACATAACTGGTCATCTTAATCAGTAAGTTATATTGTTTAATTTGATATTGTGAAACACACGCGCACATGTTGTGTTTATATGTTTTATGGGGACTTGATTTTTATACTGTACAAATAAACAAGGATTTCTAACATTGACAACTTAATGGGGACATTTTGTCTTCGTAACGTAGGGTTTACCTGGACTACACACACACACACACACACACACACTGTTTGTTTTGTTTCCCATCTTATTTGCAGTTTTAAATTAAAAGGTCTCTGTATATTTACATTTTTTTAATTTAAATATTTTAAAAGAGATGAGAGTATGGGTGGTGATGAGATAAAGCAATAGGCCTAAGTAAACTGTTTCTGTTGGACAGCATTCTTTACATCTGACATTAATTTGAAGTCGCAGATTTCCTACAAACAGCAGAATTTTAATTCAAATTTTGAGACGCATAACACAAAAACACTGAATTACAGACATAAAGAATGAGATGCAACACTCCTCGGTCTCTCCTTAAGTGCGATCTCCAAAATGCTAAAAGATCCACGGAGACAAAAAATGAAAAAGCTCAGCACCGAAAGTCTTTCATTAAGAGCCAGACGAGCAGCAATTAGCAACAGAGCAGCTCAGCAAAGCCAAGAGCGCCGGGATTATTGTCCAATCATTTATATCTTCCAAACCAGTAAGCATTAAAGTCTGTATTGTAAGTTAGCATAAGAATAGGAACAGGTCCTGTGAACTTCCCCGACCTTCTGACCCTCTTTTCCGAGATGAATGGCACCACTTTCAGACACCCCAGCCTCTTCAACAGGCTTGAACCATGCCTAAATTCTCAATCATGGTAATTTAATATATCTCAAGCCCCCCGGATGCTTGAGTCCAGTTTTTCTATAGTTTGATGCAAGCACCTATGTCGTCTCACCCTGTTATTATTGCTCTACGGGCACTGGCTTTCTCTCCCCAACCCCAAAAAAGCCATGATCTTCCCGTCTTTTGGTTATGAAAATAGAATAGTTAGCTTTACCTCTACGAACAAAACCTCACACAACAAAAACCGATCCGCACACTTGCCTTCATAAAAGCAAACTATTTGAATGCTTTATCGTTGATCACTGAGGGTAGGGATTTCTTGAAATAACCAAACAGTTCATAACTGGCTCTTTCATTGCTCGGTGAGACAGGTTTGATGAATGACTAATGCGTCTAATGAGGCAGATGGGCACCTACTGTACTTTTCATTGTTTGCTGATTATGCATCGATCAAATTGTTTTAAATGTAACATAAATGTGAATTAATGTCTTTCCGATAATAATGAGACACTGAGGATGCGAGACCTCAATTTTTTTGGTTGTGCCCGTCAAGCGCACCCCACGCGAGCTGCCCTATTCACGCATTGGCAGAACTAAAGGAAAAAGGCGACATCTTTTGGCTGGAATCACAACAATAGAAGACACGAGCCTCTGAACGAGGCATTTTATCCTGAAACAGGCGCGTACTATTATGCGGCTTGTATGAAAATGAACCCTAAATAATCAATAAAGTATCAATAGCCTACCCCAAAGTGATCTACGCCTCCATCTAGGGGATGTGCGTTGGTGTAGGCTTCTGGGTGGATATTAAACTGTGTGAACATCAAGGCATCAACAACATTAATTATCGCGAGTTAATTTATGCATAGGCTAATTGTGCGTGATGTCACATCGCACCTCGTTGTATCGCGAGAATAAACAGATCTTTTAGTCGCAGTCTTTTCCCTTGTACTGTAAAAAGCCAGCACTCGTTCTCAAATTGGATATTCCACATATTGTGAATACAAAACAATTTCTAGACATTATTTGAATAAAACGCTACATTTATTTACCAAAATACCCAATCTCTAGGCCTAATATATTTCACTTTCAAAATAATGCTTAGCCAATGTGTTAATGGATTGTTGTTCAGTATCTGAACATGTCTGAGGGAAAGGAAAAGTTTTAGTCACTAGATGCCTGTGTAAACAGTCTCTGCGGTTTATGAGGTCCGCTGTTGTAATTCCATTTTGACTGGGCTTTTAGTGGTTGTGATGCAGTGTTCGACACACAGAAAAGACCCTTTACACATAATTACAGCTAATGTAACGCTTGGCGAGAAGAAGGTGCCACATTTGGCGCAAAGCCAACACTAAGAGCTCCAGTACAAAAGCCCGCCATGATGGACGCCCGCTGCTAACGAAAATGCTAACTAATGCTAACAACTTTTGCAATGTGTAACAAACATTATACAATTGCTTCGATCACGTATAAATGTAGATGGATGAGGATATTCGAATCAAAGCGTCTTGACATTTCTAAATAATCAAATAGACGAAATGTATTAAATATTAATTAAACATAAATATTGGTTTATTTTCTGACAGATTTTTTTCCCGTCCCAGTTCGAAAGAGCAGTGTTGTTCAAATATTAAACATCAAATTCACTCTATATGTCCTTCAGACGCCACATTATTTGTAATGACGACATATAGGGCCCGTTTAAATATAGGAATAAACAAAAGATTGGATTAAATGAGCAAATCACAAGGAGGGAAATTCAATCAAGCCTGAAGAGCATTGACTGTCATTGCTCAAAACACACTTTTACAGAACTGAATGCAACAGCACACGGAGTGTGTGGCCACTGAACTATTCCAACAAATATTAAATCACATAATATTTGAAAACCCATGCATTATGAATTATAATATTAATTAACGATGTTTTCATCTCGTAAATAAAATAAATGCCCTAACGAAGTTTTCAGGATGTGCTGTGCTTTTCATTCAAATTCAGCTCTTTTTCAGATGAAATCTTTCGTTCTTATTGAAAAGCTTTGCTGTCCGTGATGCAAATATTCCCCTAATTGGGCGCTCTGCCAAAGGGGCCTCTGGTTAATTGCACACTTGCATTAGTCTGTGAGCCTTTGTTTCACATATGAGATCAGAAATTTAGCTTAAGCATAAACGTATATTTCGTAAAAGCACTTTTCATTCTTTCAAATTACAGCGTAATTAATGCATTAAAGCGCCCCAGTGGAGAATCAATATTAATCCGAGATTTATCATGTGCTTTTAACAGCTAACAGAACGTTTAAAATGAACGAAATAAAGATAACGGATGAATTGTAACTATTATAAATATTTTGATGTATTATTATTATTAGTAAAAAGCTTTTGAATTCGCCTACTATACTGTTGAATCTCCAAGAATGACATTTGATTTTCTATTCAGTTGCATTATGGGCATTTCCACATCCTGCTAAAGCATCAATACAAGCCATATTGTCTTTGTCATCAGGTCTTTTGTCTACTCATTATCGTCTCATAAAAGTCCCATGTACCATGAGACTGAATAGTTTCTATAGAGACAAAGGAAGTCAGACATTTTAAAACTCCAAGTGTTAATCAGTTTTGAGATTTGACGCTCGTCTCCGAAATGTCAATGCAATTCACATGATGATTTACAACAGTAATAATAATAATAGCTGCTGATATAATTTTTAAGTTGCATTATATATTAAATGCAAAAATGTTCTATACTCTTTAAATCATAATTTCTCCATAAAACATTATAAAGCCATCATCTGAACAGCAGTAATTTCACATATTTCTATATAAATTAATGTATATTGCATACAAATTCTCATTTCAAGAAAGATTATTCCTTTGTGCAGAACATCATGGAAACTACACTTTAGTGCTAGATGGATTATCACCAGAGAAACTTGTACAAACAAGATCAGATATGATTCAGCAGAGTAAGTAGGCAGAAAATTCAATAGTTTAAAAATGATAATTGACTTACATTTAAATTTAGAAAAGCTCGTCTGGATCTAACAACAAATATTTACATATAATTATATATAAAGAGGATAAATGAATCAGTCTATGTTGAGAAAAGTGTCCTTTTCATTCTATTTAGCAAAGCTTGCACCATAACTCACAGAGACATTCAAAGTGGGAGATGGTGATGACCAAGAGAAAACCTGAAAAGATGAGCCATTTAGGTTAGATTAATTTTGTGTGTGCAGTGAGAGAGATTTTACTTGTCGAAAGAGTGAAGTTAAAAAGAGGAAGTCACACAGTGGAGTCATTGTCTAGTAGACCACCACACTCATACAGCGATTCAGCTTCGCCTTTTCAGGGCCCAGAATCCTGCCCAGGACTAACACAGAATGTTAATGCACTCTGCCCGTTGTGAGAGCAAGTACACACTGCTGTGGCTCTTTTCACATGCAAGAGGACCTTGTGATTTGTTGACTGTTTTTTCGTCCTCTTCTTCCTGCGTTGAATTGAGTAAAGTGTAGTCCATTGAAAGAGGAAAGGCAATGAAAGATTTTTTTTCTTTTTTGTTGGGGGTGAGGGGGGATCCTGAGATGTCAGTTAGTGCCACCCAGGTATGCAAGCTGTGTTTAAAAGCTATTTTGTTTTGACAAAATACAGGGTTGATAAGTATTTTTTACATTTTCTTTGAGAATATCACATATGCAAAAGTCAAAGTCAAGTCAAAGCTTTAAAACAATACGAAAAATACAAGCAATAAAGCATCCTTTCATTCACCAATGCAACTTACACTCTAAAAAAAATGGTGCTATATAGCACTAAAAGTGGTTCTTTGGCTCGTTATCATAGGGGGAACCATTTTTAGTGCTATATAGCACCAAATGGTGCTACAAAGAACCATTATGAGGTGCCATATAGTACCTGGTGCTATATGGCACCTCATAATGGTTCTTTGTAGCACCATGATTACGAGCCAAAGAACCACTTTTAGTGCTATATAGCACCATTTGTTTTTAGAGTGTACATAAACTGTAGAACTGGTTCAATATGTCGTTATACTCTTAAAAGTAAAGGTTCTTTATTTGGCCAGGTTCCACGAAGAGCCTTTACCATCCATGCAATCTTCACACTGCACAAAAGGTTCTTTATAGTGGAAAGGGTCTTTAGATTAATAAGATGCTTCTCTGTATGAAATGTTCATTTACAAAAAAAGGGAACCAACCAAATATGGTTATTCAATGGCATTGCAGTAAAAAAACAAAAAAAAAAAAAACATTGGAAACCTTCATTTGTAAGAAATTATTTCTCTTAGATTTTATAGGAAAATATAAAACGTATTTGTATGAACATCTTACATTTTTCAGTTTAGTAGACTTAGAAATGAAATTCCTGCATGTAAAATAACAATATGTACTAGGAAATATCTCTCCCTTTATTTAAGCAATGGCAAATAATTATATTTGTAATATGTTTTATGATTTTGAAGCATATATTTATTTACTTTCCTTTGAATAATATAAATCTAATAATATAAATCAATGGCATTTTGAACTGTACTTCATACATACACTTGATACTTATTTTTGTCATGTTAATTTTGAAACTGCACATTCATTATCTGAGATAACTTTTGAATAATCATACAACACACACACACACACACACACGAAGATAATTTGAAGAATGTCGGTAATCAAAGAGTTGACGGTAGCCACTGACCTCCATAATATTTTTTCCCTATACGGATATTGTCAACTGTCTGGTTATTTTGAACATGTTTGTGTTCAACAGAAGAAAGAGGATCATACAGGTTTGGAACAATATAAGGGTGAGTAAATGATGGCAAATTTTTCATCAGGGTGAACTGTCCCTTTAATGTCTATAAAATGTTCCCTGGGTTCTCATTATTTTACACATGCTGTTTGAGCTGAGGCTATAACGCATGCAGACATATGTCCTCTTTTAAAGCAATAATCTGCCATTAACTTACATGTTCTTCTTTTCTTCTTTTTTTAAAACACGTTGTTTTACTATTAACCGTTAAAAGATCGCGATCTTATTCCAAAATGACAATGATTTTGCAATGCATATAAAAGTTTATAGTTCGGATATAAACACTGGCGTCTATAGTAGTGATCAAAATGAGAAGAAATTACCTTTTGAATTTTTTTTTGCTTCGTATAAAAGTTGTACCAATTACATCATTATACCAGTAGTTGGCGACAAATGACTGTTCAAATTTTGCCATTGAATCATTAATTCAAAAGATTCGTTCAAAAACACGGATGCATCCGGCAATTAAACAAGTCATTGAACCATTCATTTAAACCGATATTTTTGAAAATAATTTATTCAAATTAATTAAATGTCTGTTTGTTTTTTAAATACAGTAATTAACGTTTGGTATTTTGTTTAGTTATCTATTCAGGATCGTGGGTGAATTGTAATCTCGGTTTTAAATCTAAATTTGTGCAGCTCTACTTTGTTCACATATTCAGATACTGTATAATATGGCAGGGCTACATAAATAAGAAGTTTACAACCAACCAACTCAACCAGTAGAGCATTGGTGCTTGCAACGCCAAGGTCATGGGTTCAATTTCCAGGGAAAGCAAGAACTGATTAGAATGTTAATGTGTGTCTTAAATGCAATATAAGTCGCATTGGATGAAAGCTTCTGCCAAATGCATAAAGGTAAATGCAAGTTGATCTGTGTAAAAGTCCAGGACACAGTGCCCGTCTCTGGGCAGCATTATGCCACGGTGGCACCATCTTGTGGCAACAGAGGCAGTCAAACCCATCATGCCAGTCAGCAATCATTTCAAGCCTATACAAAATATCCCACCATTCCTGTGTGCTAAGTAGAGAAAGTTGACCTGAAAGATCTTGAAATACATCACACGATTTGCATGGTTGGTTTGCAATGATGAGCTGAAAACAAAAAAAACAATTAGTATAATCAGCAGGAAAAATCATTTCTTTCCATCCTACTTTTCATTCTGAGCAGAGGTCATTGTTTCAAATTATCGAGACGTCCAACAGCCTTTGAAAAAACAAGGTAGATGAGTCTTTTCACAAGGCCTGCCCTGCAGAACGGAACAAGGCATCCAGTCAGGGGCCGAGATGTACCTCACGGCCTGAGCAAAGTTTACAGCTCTCGCTTTGTAAGCCACAAACAAAACACTCTTCTCACTTTGCCCGCTTTGCCCATTCGAAGCTCCCAATTAACACTGAATGTCCTTGGAGAGATCAGATGCCCACAATTATCTGCTTGTGCTTTGATGGTGCAGACTCGCCATCATTTCCAGTGAATGCACATTAAAAACAATCATTGTGGGTCCACACACAACACAATGAGGCAGGACAGTGTTTCGTGTGGATTCTTCCGCTGGGCAACCAAGAAGTAATGAGTGCTAGATTGACGGTTTGGGTCATTTCACTCACATTCCAGGGCACAATGCTGCCAGGGCATCGCTAATGCCCATCAGAGATGTGCTGCTTTCAGAAAGATGCCGGTACTGGGCATCCTCAAAAACATGCGTCTATCCATGCATAAAAACATGATCAGGAGAGTGTTTAGGCACTTTAAGGAAAAACAATGCAAAAAAATACACACAAATTGGCATGCACGTCTACACACATTTACTTAGCTCTTTTAAATCAGCCCATAGCATTTTTAGAAATTAAAAAAAAGACTTCATTCACAAATATCCTCAGCAAGATGCTTTAAAATTTAGGCAAACACACAAAAATGTACACATTTACTCAGTACTTGAGGGTGGTGCATCTTTAATTGATTCAATAATTACAGACATAATCCTACATTTTATTTTACTTACTAACCCTTAAAGGGTGTTTTTAATAATATAAAAAAAACTGTATTCATCTTTTTTTTTTATTATTCCAATTGAAGAATTTTCATTTCTAGTTTTTAAATACAGGCATTATCCCAAACCATGCTATCCCTCAAAGCTATCTATCTATCTACTCAGCAAAAAAAGAAAGAAATGTCACCTCACTTTCAACTATTTTCGTAGCAGTCAGTTTCTGGCGTGGCACAAGCTGCTTTAAGTGCATCTCATCTTCATGGACTGAGCCGGATTTGACAGTTTTCGGTAAGTTCTCAAACACATCTGGAGGGAATTATGGTTATTTGTGGTTTGGCACTGCAAGAGCGATCAGCTGCTATTCCTGTCTACCTGTTGCTCTGTCTTAGGCTTCTTACATCATGGACATTTCAGTTTATTTATCTGGCCACATCTGCAGTCCTCATGCAGCAGGATTATGAAATGTTCACCCAAGTCAGCAGGGACCCTGGGGATCTTTTGTTGAACCCGTTGTTTTTCAGTGCCAGTATAGACCTTAAAAGAAGGGTAGGCAATTTCAGAGAGACTAGCAATAGTAAGCTAGCTTTGAAAAAATGAGCTCTAACTCTCCAAAGACTCGTCTCCTTCAAGACACATGAACGGACACAGCAGTGTCACAAGACGAGAGACAGCGTTGAATTACTTTGTGTCTCAAAGTACAAAACACAAAAGCACATAAAATAATAATAAACGTAAACAATTTACAGAGCTCTTATGTGTACCACCTGACTGCTGCAGATTAATTTTGGTATTGATGAGTGTGATATACAATGGACAGAAACTTATGAGAATCTGAGTCTGAAGATGAGAACCGTTCTACGGTAAGAACGTCACAGATTGCCATCTAATAATTGCGGTTTTGAGATGGTGTGACCGCAGCATAACTCGTTGTGTGATTGAGGAGGAACTGTAAAAGCGGCTGCTGTTTGTTTGTGGCGCTCAGTGACTGTCTGTCTACAACACTTACAGAACGCACTGATGACGTCTGGAACGAGGTATGGAAATTCATAATGTTGATATACAGGACCGAATGCAATGATTGGACAAACATTTTTTGGTCCGAGACTTCCACAGAAGACATACGTACATGTTTTAAGTTCCGACCACTTCTTCTATTGACTGCTATCAGGATGTGAAGAGAGTTTCAACCAGTATTACAAAAAGTGTAAAATTGCCTACACTTTAATTGTCTGCAAAATTGTGTCTTAGTGTGTTTCACTGAATAAGCCCGAAACAACTGTTTAAACTCTTTCCAATAAAGATCCTCAAAACTTTTGGGGATTTAACGATACATACAGTATCCTGAAAATGGATATTTCTCTTTTTTGCTGAGTTTATGTCCACAAAGGGAACTTTTGTCAGATTTAGCCAACTTGAAGGGACAATTCTGCCCACCAATTACAGCAAAGTAAACACACACACACACACACACACACACACACACACATTATCTTTTGAGTTGAGAAAGATCATTCCCTCCCTCTTTTTGATGTTCAAACACAAGCCAGAGTTACAGAACTGAGAATATAGTAGTGTCTCTCGGAGGGCAGGGCTGTTTGCATTTGGACATCACTATTTGTGGGCTCCTGACAAGATGTGACAGCCCAACTATAACTCACCAAACCCTGCATTTTGGTGCATTTTCCAGCCTTACCCATTTACAATGGTTCAGTGGAGATTTCTTTATTTCAGCACAGACAATGGTCCCTTTCTTTATGGCTGCCTCGCTCGCTCTTTCTCTCTCACACACGCATATACACTCGCGAGCAGACTCACACTCTCGCTCGCTGTCGCGCGCATTTTGATGGTAATTAATGACATCACTGCAAAGCGAGGGGAAGAAAGGCTGAGGTGCGTTTGTTTGCTGTGCGGACCGTGGGAACCCCGAGCCTCTTGAGAGTTGCGAGTCAGGGGCTGGAACAATACTCACGCTGTCGCCTCTCACCCAAACACCCCCTCACAGTACTCCTCCCTGCCTCCTCCTCTTCAATGAGCTCCCTCTCTCCTGCAGCGTTGTGCTGGGAATCGGCTGCCCTCTTTCTGCCTGGTGCTGCAGCGCAACGCTGCAAACGCGGGAATTGGAATTAGGGAAAACGCAAGGTCTCGAGACGCGTTTTTGCTGTTAAAAACGTAAGACAAAGGTCAGCTGACAAAAAGAAAAAAGAAGCTAGGTATAGAGTAAAAAGTTTAACTGAATTTAACTTGAACGCTGCGTTATCAGAATGCCCTGTCATGCGCGAGACGCTGCAAACTATCACACATGTCCATTTGTGTATTTACATATGGAAAAAAAACACGAAACACTGGAAAAGTAGCGCAGTGGAATGTGAAAATACGTCAAGCACTCGAAATTAATCAAGGAATCGTGACAGCCATACTAACCTTTACCGTGGTTCAAAACGAAATGCGTAGGCTAGCACAACATCATTGGTACTATAGCACAAATTGTATTAGTATCAAATTAAAACGCGTGAATTTACTAATCTCCCCCATTCATTTCAATAGCCAAAATTATCTAGTTTCAAACGTTCGTGAACATAACTGAAAGTGATGCACTGGATTCAGAGCCATATTTTGCTTCTCAGGGCCAGATTGTTGTTGACTTTTCCTTGTATCATTTGTAACCATACCCAACATGTTAAAACAACAGAGAACTATCCAGCACCCACAAAGAACACAATAGCAACCAAGTAGCAATACTCTTGCAACAATCCACACCACCTTAGCAACTACATCCGCTACTTCTTACCTGTAATGTAACCACCTAAACCACCTTTTGGCAACCACCTAAAGCAACCGCAAAACGTCTTGGCAACCATATATTTGTCATTACTAATTTGTCTTTTGCATGACACCTTTATACACAAAGTAATTTACAGAATATTTGTGACATACTAACCACAATAATGGCGGTTCAAGATTTGTCCTTTACAGGGTTCTTCAACTTTTCAATTTCAAGCTCAGATCTTTAACAAATGCATAAACACTCAATGCAGTTGAGTTTTGTTGTTGTTGTCGATGTTTACGGAACTGATTATAAAACTAATGTTCCTCTGTATTTTCCTATGCTTAGTTATGATGTCCTGCTACCCCCATCGAAGCACACCATGCGCGGTCCCGTTTAGTAGGCAACGGTAGGAGGAACTGAGCTGGCTGTCAATCAGAAGCCGGCCTTGGCCAGAGGTTAGTAATCAACTCTCATTTCACTTTAATGCTTGCAGAGATGAGTGGACACTCACCATAGGTCATGCTCTTTAATAGTACAGTCTGTGCTCTGCAACATGGCACCTGTGTAATCACCCACCACTACACCCTAATGGGACGTCCTAGTGTTATGTCTATAACCATAATTACACCCTTTCAAATGCTTTGCCACAGAGCTGAGAAGAAATGTGCTGGAAAGCTGCTACATCTTGGGTGGTTAGGGGAATAGAAACCGTTTTTATGACAGGACTTTAAAAAGAATATTTAAATAGCAGGTTCATACACGCAGGTTCGTACATGAGTACAGGACTGGGTGAGATAGAGCAGGAATATAGTGAGACATGATAGATCTATAAGAGCTGTTTTACAATCATTCATAGCCATATAAGCCTGAAGTATCTCTGTCTGATCTATATTTTCAGCGCACTGTTAAAAGTCAGTATTTGAAGTTGATTCAACTCTTAGTTGATTCATGCTCTGGCAGATCTAACTAAAGAAAGCAACTGCAGTTTAAAAGTCATTACTTTGCAGGAATTTAGATCAACCTGTGGTAATGCTTAAACAAAAAAACATACTAACTCACCTCAGAGAAACTCTTGTGATGCTGTACAACACTTGACAAATAACTGTGTAAACACAAGACAGTGAAGCAGAAAGTAAATAACATGCTGTAGTGTCACCAGTTTCCCAGTATGCCTTGATGCTGGATGAGTTCTGACCTGGATAGGGCCAAATGCTCGCAAAGACTTTGAAAAATTGTTAAATGGGTTTGTGGGTGTTAGTAAAGGATCAGAATTGAGTGATATTACATGTTGTGTGTGTTGATTTCCACTGTTGAATACTTTAGCACCAGAAGTGTAGTATTGCGGTTGCCTGATATACTTCTCTCCCACACGCTATATACAGTAGTACCTCAAGATACAAAAGGCTCAACTTACGAAAAATCCAAGTTACGAAAGCAAAGACGAAAATTTTTACTGCTCTACATACGAAAAGTTTTCAAGATACGAAAGCTTTCTGAAAGTCCGAGATTCGCCCCATAACAATTTTGAAACTCGCGCCGCACGCCGCCGTCTTAGTTATAGTATACTCGCCACCATCCTCCTGCTCTCCCATTGGTTCCTGATGCTAGCCAAGCCATGATATCCTTCTCTCTAATTGGACAGCTTCCCTCCCATCATGCATCTTCTATACGTACGTGCTGGCGTGCTTTAGCTCAGCCACTTCGCACCCGAAACTTTAAATTTTTTATGTGTTTTCCTAAAGTTAAGTGTACATACGTACGTACGTTATCTGCCGTTTGTCCTCCTCCTCCTCTGCCGCCACTTTCGGAGATAGCCTCACTTGAAAGGTAAGCTTTGACATTTTACGTTATTTCATTGTTTATAGGTCAATTTAGCTTTATTATGAAATTTAATGGGGTGTTTTTGGTGGGCTTGGAACGGATTAGCCATTTTAAATGTAAAATGTGTTCCAAGATACGAAAAACTCATTATACGAAGGCCGCCTCGGAAAGGATTAATTTCGTATCTCGAGGTACCACTGTATTGCAAGTTCATGCATAACACTATGTTTGTAATGTTTTGTTTTGGTTTGGTTGTTTTGGTTAAAGGGATGGGAAGTCTGACTCTTTTCTTCGAACTGGTTCTTTCGGACAGTTTGTTTCAATGAAATGGTTTTAAAAAGACGAATCTCTACTTCCTTTACGTAATCAAGTAATGATGTCACGCATACACAAAGCTAATCTTAATAAACTCAACTTTTTACATCAACCATTTAAAAATATTTTAAAAAGTATCCGTACTGTTTTCAGTTTGGTGTACTGTTGGACTAACTGGAACGCTAAATGAGTTGTCAAAAACCAGTATCATAGGATCAAATACTCCTGAATATTGGCTTATTTCAAGACAGAGGGACTGTCAGGCAGGTCCGAAAGTGAGTTTTGATTGAGTAACTTGCAGATCTGTGCTGACTCAAGCCGCAAACGGTTTCAGATGGTTCACTCTGATTTTGTGAATGGGTTCAACCAGTTCTCTAAAAAAAGAACAATTCGTTGGCGAACCAGATATTACCATTGGTGAGGTATTCTGATGTTGCATGAACCAAAAATGTACACAGCAGGCCTAAATAATGATAATCTCTTCAAAATGTAACATCCATAAAATTATCTTTGCCTAATGTATGTGGAAGATTATTATCTTTGCCTTATTATGTATATTTGCCATCCAACCAAAAACTAGATAAAACAGTGAAAATTTTCATATCAAAAGTCTGAGATTTAAGACTACCATTTGCCTTAAGAACAGCTTCCATCATTAGATAAATCAGTCCTACTGTAGATATGACTGAAATTCAGAAATCTGGTTTCTCTCTCGCTGTTCTAACGTTTCCTGTAAAGGTCTGTTGATTATGAAAAACACTTGACTTCACACTTCAAGTAGACATTCTTGAATTTGTTTAGCAGTATATGAGAGCGTCGGCAGGGTCTTCCTTGGCTTTGGAATGCAAAGCAATCATTACACTTAATGACTCGCACAAGTAATCGTTTTGGACACCTCAACATGCTTAACAGCCAGCAATAGTAAATAACTGATTTGAAAATGCAAAACCATCAGGATGGTAAAAGGTATGAGCAAGGTTAAAATGACTCATTATTCCATATAGATTTGTTCCACTGCTCAGGGTCAAAGTATTAAGCTACTTAAAGTAGGTTATGAGTCATTGTACAAAGCCTTAGGGTACCAATAATTTCTGAATGGCAATACACTGTGAAAAATTCTTTATAGTAGTAAATTGATGTGCTAGTGGGCCCATCTTAGTGTTTCTGTCACACACTTATGATGTATAACGTCTGAGGGAGAGATTAAATGCTCTGTCATAGAGAATACGGCTCAAATATAATCATGCATATGAATTACTGCAATTGCAGTACTGTCAAGAATCTTTAGATACATAACCCGAAATGCTCGAGGGATTAGAACGTAACAACGGCTTCATTTTGATGGTTTAATTTCAGCCGCCATGTAAGAATTCCCATGGATTGAACACAATAGACCCTGCATCTGAAATGCAGTCTAGTCTACAGAGTGGCAGATTAGTTGCCTCAGACTGACTTTTTGACCCCAGTGTCTGGGAATCGCATCCTCCAATGGTAGTGGGAGGCAAAAGCATACACTTTTGACCACCAGAAATCTGATCAGACGGTGATGTCTGAGTCAATGGAGTAACGTGACTCCACCCCTCCAGCTCCACCCATCCTCGTCTGGCAGTCTTTGCACTTGAATGTGGCTCAGTCTGGTTCCAGACAAGGGTCTGTCTGGGATGGTGTCTATTAAGAGGCTTTTAAGGGCGTATCTCTCCTCTCGTGCATCCTATGTGGTGCTGTCATGCTGAAGCAAGACTCTGGGAACCCCAAAACGGTTCCCAGGGGCCTCACATGTTCTTTGGTTCTCAGAGCTGCATGCAGAGATATGAATATGCATGCTTTGATAAATTGGAGTCTGGCTGAGTTGTGATTGTGTATTAGCTGTTCTGCTTTATGTTCTGGAAAGTTAGTATGTAGAGGCCCCATTGACCATTCTCAGGACCCCGATTTAGATGCAAGAGACTGTCTGGGGCTCTTTTTGTTGACGATATTGTCTTTTTTTTTTTTTTTACCTGGGAGGGTTTATGTTAATTATTTAATTGGGTTGCCACTGACAGCTTGAAAACAACAATATATGCCAACACTACCTTTTCAAATTCATGCTTTATGGACACATTTGAGCAAATTAAGATCTATATCGGTGGTTTTGCTAGGCGTTAAAGGGATAGTTCATCATTAAGACGTTTTTTTTAATTGTTGTGCCCCAACACCTAGAAATGCTCCTGGTCTATGTATACGTATAGTGGAAATCAGCCCTGCCCATATTCAACCCATTGCATTCAAAGCAATGCTTTGTTCCATGGTACCACCCAGTAAGTCTGGGGTCCCTCACAAGGAATCGGGTCCCATGTGAGGTACGCAACTGACCTGTCATTCAGCAAACATCAGGAGAAAGAGATGTTTCAGCCTAGACAACAATGGTGCCAGACAGCATAGCGTGCACTCCTCCACTTTCTGCCCTGCCTAGCAACTGCTGTCCAGTGACAGAGAGGCTTCATCCTTAGTAACAAGAGCATAGAGATGGAGAGGCCTTATACCTTAGCAACAAGGCCCCTGCAACTGAGAAGGGCGCTTCTCTAAGTGTGACTGAAAAGACGTCCCTCTCCCCGTGCGCCCCCCACTTCTTTTTCTGGTGTGAAGTTCATCTGATGGCTCTGAAAAGCAGAGCCTCCCCCTCTCAGGCACTTGTCAGATGGAGAAAAGAAAGGGGCAGATACTTGGTGGATAAGATCATGACTAATCTGTTGTTTTTTGCTTCCAAGATCCGACGGGGCCTCTACAAAAAACTCACAAGGGCTGCTGGCAGCAGCGCATACAGATGACGCTGGGTCTCCTCTCCGGAGCAGGGGGTGGGAATGAGGATACAAGGGGCTCCTGGGCCTTTATTTGGGCGGGAAACAACTTTATGACGAGGTGTGACTTTTTCCCTTGCATTTGTTTTTTTTTAGATTTAGGGTTCAATTTCCGTCAATTATATATTCAGTTACTGCGCAAAAACCTGGCAATTATCTATACCACATAAACCTCTCAGTGTGATACGCATATGAAACTTTAAAATCAAAATACAAGAGTTTATGAATATTTTATTTGTCACTTCACTTTAGCATTTTACAATGTTACCATTTTTTTAAGCAGGATTGCAGTAAATGTGACAATAAAAAGTTTGTAGCACTGAAGCAAAACGTATCATAGTTTACACTATTAGTATTAAGCAGCTGTTTTCAACATTGATAATAATAAATGTTTCTTGAGCTGCAAATCAGCATATTAAAGTTATTTCTAGGGATCATGTGACACTGAAGACACGGCAGATTGTGCATTACAAATAAACAATTGACTCCAAGCTATACAACTGCACAATGTGCTTTAAAAATATTTAAAACATTTTAAATTGACATTGAAGATGTCAGTTTTCCAAAGCTGGACATATTCACAATGAAAACAGATATTTTAAATAATGTAATAATTTACAATATTGATGCATTTTAATAAAATAAAATGGATTATTGGTGAGCATAAGAGACTTCTTTCAAAAACATAAAAAACTTACTGACCCCAATCTTTTGCAGATTAGTGTAGCTTGTAATCTTTAAAAAAACAAACATCGGAACTAACTTTATAAGGAAAGTTAACATAAACAAAGAGGCAAACATCTAAAATATATAAAACCCTGGATCAGCAGTATTTCAACATATATTGAAAAAAAAATGTTTTAAAATCTCTCTTCAGCTTTCTTCACTTCACCTCAGATCTAAAAACCAGAGCCGATCTAAAAAACACATTCCCTGTCATGCAATGCAAATGATTTAGTTGCTAAATTAATATTTATGATTAATACATGAACCTACTTGTATTTGACTGCATGCTGTTTGAATTTAGGAGTAGCTTTGACTTTTTCTTGAAATCTTTTTTTTTCTTCTTCAGAAATATCCTGTGAAATGTGTGAACATTCAAAGTTGAAAGAAAATGGAATGTATTACAAAAAATACTGTGCAAGAACATGGTACTTTGATATATAGCATGGTACTGCATGATTACCGTTGGGTGTGAAGTGAAGCCTTTATAAAAATATGAACTTTTGGAACTTTTTAGAATTGTTTGTGTAAACTCAACCCATTAGTTTGTGTATTTTTAAAATATTCATCATAATTATTTGTTTCACACTCCTAACTGGTATTTACATATTTACATTTCTGCATTTGGCAGACTCACATTACATTCAAGAAACACATTAACATTCTAATCAGTTCTTGCTTTCCCTGGGAATCGAACCCATGATCGCCCATGTAAATACCAATGCTCTACTGGTTGAGCTACAGGAAAGCTTTTATTAGGGTTAATAAGGTCAATTAATCCCTCTTAGGATTCAAAATACAGATGTATTTCAAGAAATACTGTAGTATTACCATTGTACATCTGAAAAATTATATTATCATGGTTCTCATTATCTTATTGACATGTAATCAATCACAGGCTGACCAGGTGCAGCTGCTTTACAAATAAACCCAGAGAATATTTAAGTCTATATGAAACTTTTCATAAGAAACTTGCAGCTAATAATTCTGTGCCTCGTTTGCACATCCCCATAAACACATGTTAAACACCAGCAGATGGTGGAACAGAGGGAGAGAGGTGTTTCCTTTGCTCAAGTGCTTTTGTTTGACAGCTTGCCCTGTAAGTCCATCCCTACTTCAGCGCTCTCTGCTTTTCTTCGTGGTCAGGTAGCAATCCTTTTTCCCTGTCCACTGAAGGAAAATAATTTGTCCCTGTCTGTGTCACTCAACAGAGGAATCGATCAAAGGAGCCAATCAGTTTATTCCGACCAATTAGTCCCCATTTTGCCCTGAGCATTGGCTTAAAGGAGCCGGCCATAATCATCGGTTCCACCTCCTAATTAGGTGTAATTCTAGTGCTGACATGGCTTAAGATCCTCATTTAGAGGGCTTGTCACTCTGGGGGTGGGAATGAAGCACAGAGAACAGGAAAGGCTACCGTCTCTTTAAACACGGCAGATGTGTTCATCTATTGATTCCATTCTCCTCCATATTGAAGCAGTGCATAGCTGATAGGAGAGCTGAGAACAGTAGGATTGGCCAGATTAAAAAAAAAAGTGAGATGAACGTGTTAATGAAGAGATCCACAGTAAAGCCCCATTCACACCAGAGAAAAAAACTATAACAAAAACGAGAAAGATATTGTTTGAAAAATAGTCTACGCCACACCAAGAATGATAACTTGGAGTCCTCACCAGCAGATGATAATGCTCTGTTGTTTATTATTCTGTATTTCTGTCGTCTGCCGCTTTAAATACTGGAGCTCTTAAAGCTGGAAGGATTCTGATTGGCTGTCAATGTTGTTATATTTCTGAAAAAAATTGTTCTGAAAGTGATTCCAACAATATTTAACTTCTGTGATGTTAACATAATAATTGTGGCATAGACTCGGCTATATATATATATTTTTTTTTATTCAGAGGGAACGATATTATTATTGTTATCATTCTTGGTGTGAACAGGCCTAACTTACCATGAAATTACAATGGACAATTCTTGATTTGTAATGGAATATTGCAGTATTTTTTATAAATGATTCATCAGTGCACATCATCATTATCATTATTTCAAGTCATATGCCTTCGTAATCTTTAACCAAAATAGCTTTCCCTCCCTCTCCTCATCTCTTCTCTAATGACCGGTTTACGAGGGCAGGACAAACTGTCACTCACTTGAGATCGACCAATAGCAAACCACAACCATCCAAACAAGCCAATCAATTCACAGCATTTGAAAACACAACCTGCCGTACATTTTTTCTCGTTTGAGAAGCCATTTCTCTTGAATTTGAGACACAAAAGGGAATTTATTATCTGACCTGTTTTTCTAAATTAAAGGATCCTGCATTTGCAATTCTCTAGCCTTATCTCAAATGTCAAAGCTTTCTTTTTGCTACATAATCCTAAAAAGTTTGTTTTTTTGTCTCATCCAGTATCCCACCAACAGAACTGGCATTATGGACTCTTGCTCCATTCACAGTTTTCCAATGCAGGTGGATCCTCTAATTAGAAGAACATTTTAGTTTAAGCTGCTCGTGCTCCGTCTTTATTGTCGCACCACGGTAAATTTCCTCTTGTGTCCACATCAAAGAGCCAGACTGCTATGCGTTGCCGTAAATGGACCCCTATATTTATTGTCCATGGGGTCATATTCTCTCAAACCTGACCCTTTGACCCATGCGAATGAATTCTTGTCACACTGAAAAAGCCTGATTCTGTTTTAACAAGGCTTAATGCTCTTGGTGGTAGAAACCAATGAATATGTATAAAGGAACGGCCGACATGAGAAGCAGTTTGGGAAAACCAACACATGAGAGGAGGAAGGTCCTCTAACAAGGGACAAATAATGAGGATTAGCATGACAAGCAGGGATTGAGGGCCCATGATGCTATATATGGACTTTTCTCTATATGCACTTTAGGAAACCAAGACAATGAAAGGTCTAATTTACATTCACATGCAACAAGAAAGAAAATATAATTTTACCTTAGAAATGGTGCAACAGTTGGCCAATAAACAGCTTTAATTCGGCCATGGAATTTATCCAGATCCAGAGGTAAAACTCATTTACTAGTGAGTTTTGCTGAAGAAAGAAAAACTGTAATCTGTAATCATTGCATTCATGTTGGTTTTGTATGTTTAAAAAAAAACCTTTATAGCATTTTAAACAAAACTTTTGATTTATTCAATCTTACATGGCCAAGTAAAGAGTTTACAAACCCATCTGGTGAAAGTAAAATATCAGCCTATATTTACAAATAAATATAAATAAATAAATATAAGGACGTCCATTGTGTTTTGTGGGTCATACCATCTGAAAACCTGAAATAACCTACAAATGCTACAATAAAATGATACTCACTGACAGGCTGCGTACTAGAAAGTATGTATAATATGATATCCTATGAATGTAGTCTGGACGTATTATGACAACACTTGCCATGTTGTCATAATCACGTGACCTTATTTTATCATTGATGTATTTCACATGATCTGTCATGCGGTGTTTACAGTTTTTAAAACTACAGTAATACCTTGAGATACGAGCATAATCTGTTCCAGGGCGGAGCTCGTAACTCGAATTGCTCGTATCTAGAATCATGTTTTCCCATAAGAAATAATAGAAAACAAATTCATCTGTTCCAGATCCGTAACAATGGAAGAAAACATGTTTTTTATTGGCATAGACAAAATTGGTATAGTCACACACAATTATAGTACATGTATAATGATTCGTGTGATATCAAATAAAATGTGGTTTTAATTATACGTTTTTACAGACAGAAGATAGACATTAGTGACAGGTGCGGAGGAGGGAGGGAGGGGGTTAGTACATCGACACTTGATTCTGTATCGTACCTTACAAAAACACTACGTAACTCATGTAAACTTAAATTAACATAACTGAACTTAGCTTACTTTTTTTTTTACTCTTCTATTTGATATTATTGTTTTGCTTTTTCGATTTGTTTTCTTCCCTTTTTTCGCCTGACTACCCTCACTTTCACTTTCACTTGACGCAGACCTTTTAATGAATTACCTATCGAGGGATGATTTGTTTCTGTCTCCCTTTAAAAATAAGTAAGGCACACGTCGTCAATAAGCGCCGAAGCACAACCAGTAGACGATTCATCAGGGTGTTTCTTTTCAGTGCTGAGCTCTTGCAACACCTGCGTATCGTCTGTATCTCGATCAACTGCTGCTGCAACTGCTGCTGGATCACTCACGCGGCACCACGCTCATATTTATTGACAATTTCATGCTTCATCATTGGTCATCATGCGTTTCTTCTTCTCACTACCATCCTTACCACTCACTTTCTTAAAGCTCATCGCTAATATGAAGAATAATGGACAAAATGGAGAGAAAATCAGCTACTCACGTGCGACACGTACAAGTCAGTGAACACTGAAGTGAAAGTGCATCGGCATTGGCGTCAGTACGAGTGCTCGCATCTCAAAAATGTACTCGTATCTAGAAGCAAAAATCTGCCCTAAGGCTTGCTCATATCTTGGAATACTCGTATGTAGAGACGCTCGTATCTCGAGGTATTACTGTAATTATAGTTATAAGCAGTCATTTTAACTTAAAGTCAGAGCTACTTCATTTCTTCTTCGGCTGTCGGACCCAAGCAAGATAAAGTGCTTTTCCCCAACCGCAAGTACCGAAGGATTCAGTGACAGATTCTGGGTAAAAAGGACTATCGACACAGATGTACCAATCAGCCAGTGCCAATCAGCCCTTAAGAGTGATATAATTATCAGGTCAGGAGGGGAAAGACTGCTGAATGAAAGACACCACCTTTCCTCCAACACCCCCCACTCACTGCCCACCATTATACCCATGCAACAACAGGCCAATTTGTCCGTGAGGCCCTTGTACCCACACTCCCTGCAGAGTTATTTAGCTCCTCTCCTGCTCTTCAATGGCAGGTACTGATTAGAGGGGCTGCAATCTCCCTCCCTGTTCCCTTTAAAAAAAGAAAGAAAAACTAGCCCCCTTCATCCTGGCAATCTTTAATCTGATTACAGGCTTTCTACAGCTTTTCAGACAAGACCGGCCATGTAGGACAATGGCAGGCCAAGTGGTTCCACACAGCCTCTGAGCTATGTGATCCAAGTGTGGATCTCTGGGCGCTCTAACTCCACTGGCAGTTCTTTTCAGAGTAAACTAAGGCTGGGTCGGCCCACCTGCCCGCTCCCCTTCACACAGGGGATTAACGAGAACATCTCTGTTACAGGAGCGACACCCTCCCCTCCTCAGACCCTGACCCCCCCCTCCCCACCATCCCCATCCCCTGCAGACTTGTTTGATTAGAGAGGAGAAGAGATTTGACCCCAGCTCTCTTGCTTTCAGCCGCTCGGCCCAATGCGGCGGTAGATCCTTAACTCCGGGCCCCGCCCCCCTTTTCCTCACCCCCATGGGAAAGCCGCTCGGAATCAGTGTACGTGCCGGCGTGCTCCGCTGCCGTCCGCCTCGTTTATACCTTGTAATCCCTCGAACCTGAGTGAGCTGTTGTGTATATGTACCCTGACTTTTTTTTTTTTGTACTTGTTTGGAGAAGGCTTCAAAAAAGCCGATGCAGAACATAGAGGGAAAGTAACTCTGGAGATTTTAGTGGTGAGATTGCAAAAAAAGGGAAAAGATTATGGTAAATTGGTTTTGGAATCTGTAATCTATGTAAAATTGCATAGAATAATTATATAAAATAATCAAAGACAAAAAATGTGCAAAGTTCACAGCTAAACTAAAACTAAACATTTGAATAAACTGTGAATTATCTACGAATTATGTATGATTTTCATATGTTCTGCTAAACCAGTGGAAATTGAGGATTAAGCCAGGTTTTAAATACGCTTTGTAAATTTTGTGTAAATGTGTCAACTTTTGGCTGTCAGAGCAAATAATGAACCAAGAATGAATGTTAAAAACTGAGGCTCATTTAATTATCACACTGCAAATGGAAGGTCAATTCAAGAACTGCATTATGAGATACAGTGTGCTTTGTATCTGTGAATACAGCGGATATTGTGCTCAATATACATATTTTGAAGCGTTTCTGGATGCAAAATTAAACCACTTTTTTTTTTCATAGAACAAATTTAAAAATAGAGATCGAATCCATAATTTGGTGATAACAAATAAACAAATACAAGCAAAAAAAAAGAAAAGAAAAAAAAGAATAAAGTGTACAATAAAAGAAAAAAGAAGCAAACATTTTAGTTTCAGTGCTTAAATAGATGTGTACAAGCTTTGGCAGTCAGAACAAATTTTGAGCCAAAAATCAGTTTGTCACTGGAAATGGGAGGTCAAGTCGTTGCATTGTGGGATACTGTGTTCATTTTGGGTAATGTTGTTAAGTCTTCTGTGTATTTTTTGCAGACAGAAAATAGACTTGTATGGTTCTCAATATATACACTGCAAAAATAGTGTCCCTTTTTCCAACTCATCCTATTTTAATCTTTTTTGGCAGTAATATTAAACGGCATTAACAGCAGTATTATTAATACAATATTACTGCACAAACTTCATAAAGAGATGAAATCTCTCACCACCATCGGTGTCTTGCTGTGCTCATTCACTAAAGCAGTGAGTATTTGAAGTTCATTAGATGTCACGGTGATTGATCAGGAAATGACCCAATTGACCCCGTTTGACCCTCTACAAGGAGTCTATTTCCATTAGAATGGAGTTTGGCCTGAGGGTGACCAAAAAGCACGCTAACAGATGACCAGCAGCTCAATTAAAGAGCGTTTGGTTAGGATTTTGAGAAAACCGTTAATCATTGCTTGTCTCTAGCAGTTGTACCATTACACAGTATTCAACTAGAATCAAACCAAAATCCACTTTTAAACATTTTTTATGAAATCAAGCCTGAAATCTAATGATCCTACAGATATCACAGGATCATTAATGGTAACAAAACAAACATATTATTCATTAACAAGAATTATTTCCATTGGCAAAAGAAAATAATTTTAAGTCCATGTCAAAACCTGTATATGTAATAGAGTACAGTTATACGTTTACTCTGCTCTGATTGGTCAGATGCCCCATATTTCACAAAACTCTTTCAGCCCTACAGCTACAGCGTTTGAAGGCGGGGCATTATGCTAATTTGTTACATAGGTATGTAACAGGAAGTGAGGCTCATTTCAGCAGTTTTTAAGAGAAAATAACTGCAATAACCTGTTGCATTCACAAACAGCTACCTTATATTACACACTGCATGAAATATAATATTCTAGAGAGTATGGGTACTTGTGGTGATTTGGTAAAAAAAATAAGTTTAGCAGAAAATTAAGATTGCTTTCTTTTTGAGAGAATTAAAGCAACAGTTAGTTAAATTATTGCAGTTCTTAAAATGTTAATTAAACAAACATTTAGCAAAGAACACCAATATCAAGTCATTGAGCAGAACGATTGTAATGTTGCCTTTTTATTTTTAACATTGGGTATATTCAAAATAGCAAAGAATATAAAGTTTTATAATAAAAAAAAATCCAAAGAAATAAGTAATATCATTGTACATGGTCTGCAGACACATTGAGCTCTCAAAAGTTCTCATATAATGCTTCCTAATAAGATATAATAGTCTACATACCACGAAGGAAACAACATCACATCACTGAACACTCGATAATAACTATAGATAAATAACTAACACATTAACAGATTCATCATATCAAAATATGATGTAATAGTCTAGTCATTTCATTAACAGCAAACATGATAAAGTACAATGAGTATTATTTCATTTCATTCTTTTCTTAAACTTAATTTAAGTCTAGAACTAGAAGTACAGGTGAATTATGAAATATATATGCATTAGTTTCAGAAATTAAAAATGCGTAAACATCTTGAGTAAATTCATTTGAGGACTCTAAAGCACACATACTTGAAATTGAACTAAGAGATGACCCTTGTAGCCTTACCCCAAAAGGAATTACAGGGACTCTTGGGCACAGACTTGGTCTGAACATTCTTTCGGTCTCTTAAGTTAGTTATTTTTTGTCCCAATGTGATGTGATCACTTGCATCTTTGGTCATAAAGACATTGTGCGTTCCTTAATGCTTGCATTACCTCTGTTCCATAGACATGTTAGTCTCTGACCTGAATGATGAAAAATAAATAAAATAAATACTTGACCTTAAAACAATAGTTTTAAATAGTGTAAAAATAACTGACACATCTGATGTAATGGCTTTCCTGAACTGCACCTACACAATTACCCGATCATTAAGTTACTGTAAATCTATTTTGTGGTGTGTACTGCCACCTCATGGTCATGTGCTAGAATGCAACAATCACTGTTACACTGGTTAGTAAATAAGATCAATTTACTTCTAACTTCGAGAATTTTTACAAAATATAATGACAAACTTGATATTTTGATCAATGTACTCAATATATAAGTCGATAGTGTATTATAATAGTTACAGTTTAGTCTCTGCAGAACATCAAGAGAATCTAGGAGTGCATCCTTACATCATGTCAAGATTTTTGCCGCTCATGTGACTGTTGTACTCTAGAATGGGAGGGATGCTTTCCTCATCTTCTGGCACCTGAAAAGGATGATTTTTTTTAAAAACACAACCCAGATCTAAAGAATTCTCACTGTATAGAAGAAACCGGGATTTAAATGTAAGAACATTCTCAGTTGAGTTCCAGTGTCACCTAACTGTGAAACAATACAAATATACTATAGATATAATATACTATTATAAACTATAATGCAAATTCAAAAGCAGACTCAAATGCAAATTCAAACGCACCTCCCAGTACACCTCATCATCAAAGCAGTTATCATCGGCTGGGTCTCCCCACAATGGCAGTCTCAGGATCAAACCTTTATATACAAATACCAGGGTTATTATAGTTTATTAAAAAATAAATCATTTAAAAAAAAAAATTTTTATAATAATTAACAATAACTGTGTTCATTATTTTATATGTATGTATTTATATGTATTTATATGTATTTATATATATATATATATATATATATATATATATATATATATATATATATATATATATATATATAGGGTTAGGGTTAGTTTGTCCACAAAAATATGAAATGTAGCAGCTGCACAATTATGTAATATAAATACATGATATTTTAGTATCAAGATATTACATTGTTTTAAATAACATTTTCATTTGAAGTTAAAGTTCTTGTAATTAGTAAACACACACACAATTATATATATCCTTTTTTTTTTTTTTTTTTGATGCTCACCTACTATGGCTCCACCTCCGAATGCAAAAACGAGAGCAACACAAATCCCAGCTGCCTGGAAGCCTCCTTGTATGGAGGGGGTCCTATTAGCAAAATCCCCTTCAAAATCAAAGGTGTTTATCAACCTGAAGGAGAAAAAAAGGATTTGTATTAGCAACATATACACACTTTTCATATTCCAAAACAATTGATATTCAGTAACATTATCAATTTAACTGCTCTGACACTACTGAGAACAAAATTTGAACTGAATTAGGCTTCACAACATTGAACTAAATTGAGTCTTAATTGTCGAATAATGACACTATTGCCATCTGTGAGCTGCTTTACAGACAAGTGATTTCATGATTGATGACAATACTATAGGTAAACTATGTTATTGTTTTTTAATTTACTAAATTAAATCATGCATAATCAGTCCCTCATGGATCCATACCTGATTCAGTATGGGAAACCTATTGTAAGTGTTTATTTTAGACCTGACAGGATGGTTTTTGCGGAAAATTGCGTACATATGTCACTCGCTTGTGCGTGTCTCATCATATTTGCAAGTAAAGAAAAGTTGCTCCTGCTACTTTGACTAGTGTATAGACGTGGGAGTGGCATGGGATAGTTGTCACAAAGAGCAAAAAAGGTTGACATGGAGCTGCTAAATCTCTAAGCTCTAGAGAATCACTTGTTTAAGAATAATGCAGAACAGAGGAGAATCAAGAGCATTGGCTTGGTTTGTCGGAGATGGCGAGAACCGATTCATTTGAATTATTGTAAAAGCAACGCGGAGATGGAGTTACCGTCACTCAACAGGTGAGTATCTGTCTATCAGAGTTCATTTTAAAGCATTGAAGGGTCATTTAATTATGGTTGATATACTGGAATTCATTTTTCAAGGAAGTACCGTGACTGCTAACAGGTATAACTTCAGCTTGTCAACTTAAGATCCTTTCTATTTAAACGGGCTATAACTTGTAAGCACATACAGTAATCCCACGCCACCTTGCGGATTTTTCAAAAATATCCATCGAAAAAGAAAAATTTAAAATACCGCCATATTGGCAGCCGTATTGCAGAAAGCAGCGTTGCTTCATTGTGATGCGAGAGAAACGGTTTCCCAGGATGCCAGACAAAGAGAGAAACTCTCTCAGAGGCTTTGTACACACACGGCACTCAGACAAGACACGTGATTGGTTTCCGGCGCGAGATCGACTAATGAGAGCACGAGTGGAGTGGGAGCCTCTTCTCCTCTCTCAGAAGCAAATGTTGACGATCCAGCTCCCCGAACTGATTTAAAGGCCTCATACCAGTGCAGTAACACCATCATCATCATCACATTCATCGAACCGCACAGGTCTGACATCGTCGTCATTACTGGAGTCTCAAGATATTACTGTCAGTGATGAGTGTAGAGCACCATAATACGCATCATATGAGAGAGAGAGAGTAAATGTATGATATTAAGGTTTTATAATTAAATAGATTTAATTAAAATATATTTAAAATATAAATATACATATTTTAAACATTTTGGTACCTACACACACATATATGGAAATTCCTAAGGGGGCCAATCCTACTTCGTGGATTTTCACCTATCGCGGGGGTTCCACATTAACCGCGATAAACGAGGGCTCACTGTACTGGATTTTTTTTTATTGTACTGGATATGATTATCTTATCATTTTTCAGTAGTAGGATAATCTGTCTCTCTCTTTAGTTATAGGAAAGAACTAGATTAATCCGCACAGCCACGCAGAGCCTAATGTCGTTTTATTTTTTATCAATAGATGGTGCACGTTGAATATGAAGCTACCTGGAAACAACTTGAAACCATCAACTTGGAATGATTTAAAATATACACACACTCACCCTTCATGTCCATAGACACTCTCGCTGGCAGCAGCTGCTGTGATGGCACCTACAACTCCTCCGAGGACCCCGGGCATGGCGTGCAGGTTGTGGATGCCACAGGTGTCTTGAATCTTCAGGTGCTTCTCCAAGAAGGGCTGTGTGGGGAAAAAAGCAGGCGTAAGTTAATCTGTTCTGACAGTGCAAATGATGCTCAAATCTCCTCACAATTTTGAGTGACACTCACAGTGATCACCAGGTAGCCAAACGTAGACAATATCCCACAGAGGAAGCCCACGATGAGAGAACCGTAGGTCGTGATCATGAACTCAGCTGCTGTTCCCATGGCAACGCCCCCAGCCAGAGTTGCATTCTGGATATGCACCTAAGTTGCACAAGAGGCGCAGTTGTTATGTAATGAAGTTACATTTATGCATTTGGCAGACGCTTTTATTCAAAGAGACTTGCATTGCATTCAAGACACACATTGACATTGTAATCAGTTCTTGCTTTGCCTGGGAATCGAACCCATGCCATGCTCTACTGTGTGAGCTACAGGAAAGCCTGAAGTGCTGTAACTTACCATGTCCAGTTTTCCCTTCTTTGCAGAAAGGCTGGATATGGCAAATGTGGTAAGTACAGAGGCAGCCAGACAAAGGTAAGTGTTTATTGCTGCCCGGTGTTGACCGTCTCCATGATCTGAGATGGCAGAGTTGAAACTGGGCCAGAACATCCAGAGGAAGAGGGTCCCTGTAAGAGGAAACATCTTCAGATAAAGCACTGGATTTTTTGAAAGTGGCTCATGTAAGATCTTATCAAGGGTGAGTAACATATAAAAAAAGTCATGACATACCAATCATAGCAAACATATCAGAGTGGTAGACAGAGCTGGCCAGACGCTTGCTTTGTTCTAGCTTTGGTCGATAAAGAATCCATGATATCGTCAGACCGTAGTACCCTCCAAAAGTGTGGATGACCATGGATCCGCCAGAGTCACGAACCTGTGAAACGAAAGAACAATTTGTAAAAATATGATTTCAGGATGACGGCTACTCACCACAGTTATCATCAAGAACTAAAACTATTTAAAGGGATAGTTCACCCCATCATTTTACTCGCCCTCAAATTGTTCCATACCTTTATGGATTATATATTTTTTAATAATATGGGTCTCCAAAAAATGTAATGGACATTTATTTATTTATTTTTCAGTCAAAGGGGTCCATGAACTGTTTAGTTATTGATATTCATCAAAATATCTTCTCTTATGCTCATCAGAAGAAAGAAACTCATACAGCTTTGGAACAACATGAGGGTGAGTTCACCTTTTCTTGGTGAACGATCCCTTTAATTGTAAAATATCAGTGTTAGATTAAAAAATCTTGTTTAATAACTGCATAAAAAATTGACTAAATTGACTAAATAAAATGGTAAAATAAAAAACAAGTGCACATAATAAACAGTATTATTTTCTGTATCATTGATAGACTATAATAGTTTTTATTAATAGCTAGGTTTTATTTTTATCTTAATTTCAGCAAAATACTAATATTAACTAACTAAATGGCTACTCACATGGAGAACACTGAGAATGATGTGTTCCTCAACGGCAAACAGTGTTATGCCAAATAACGTCAAGACCATCAGTTGCACTGGACTGACTTTTCCCAGGAGAGCACCGTATGCAATGAGACATCCCGCCACGCAGAAGTCTGCATTGATAATACTGGAGGACAGCAAGATGGGAAATGAAACAGTGTTACATGAGTCACCATGAAGAAAGTCATACATGCTACGTGTGCAAGAGTAACCAAGGACTTTAAATAAGCCACAAGAAGTCAAGAATGTGAGGCGCAAAACGTACTTCTCAATCCCGATCTTGATTTTGCCATCTAGCGGGTCTAGAGAGTGGAACCAGCCCTGCATGAGCAGAGCCCACTGCAGACCAAAGGCGGCGATGAGAAAGTTGAAGCCGACCCCGCCGAAGCTGTAGCGCTTCAGGAAGGTCATGAGAAAGCCAAAACCCACAAAGATCATCACGTGTACATCCTGGAAACCTGAGAAAAGTGTCGGAGAAGGTTTAGGGATGAAAATATAACAACCTCCGTTAACATTCCACCTACTGAACCCTCCAAACATTATTTTACTCATTACAAATTTGAATGGCAGTAATTGCCCAAGCTCTGCAGAAGATGAGCACTCACTTGGGTATCTGAAGTAGAAGTCGTTCTCGATGTCACTCGTGATGTTGTTCTTATGTTTGTGCTCAGACCAGTGGGCATCCGATTCTTCATCGTAACGCACAAACACCCCGAACAAGACGATCATGGCGATCTGCCACACAAAGCAGACCACAGGCAGGCTGATCCGGACGTCAGGGTTTTTGGTTCGGCACCAGAAGCCTCGGCAGCATTCGACCAGGTTCCCCATGATGAAGTTCAGAGATGATCTGTTGGGTGAAGCTCTCTTGTAAGCTCTGAGTCAAGTGCAGCTGTATTTATAACTGGTAATCTGGAGGTGTGTCGCCGCTCACCTTTTGCAGGTTTGTCTTCTGGAAATGAAATCAGGGTGGCTGTGACACTCACCTGACAAAACTGATCCATATCTTCTCTGGTGTCTTGACTTTTTTCTTTTTTTTTCTTGTTCTTTTTTTCAAAGAGGTCATACTAGACAGCTATAATTTCACTTGGACTAAAGACTATTCAGACCATCTTCTTTGACAGCTGCAATTCAAATTATTTTCTTTGCGTTATTTTTTGTTTTTTCACGTCTAACCAGAAGTTTTGGACTCGTATAATCTGATTTAGACTGCTGTGCAAACAGTCAAAATCAAGAAAATCAGGGCAAACATGTTATGAGTAAGAGTAGGAAACGTTCAGTGCATCTTTTTATTAAGATTCATTTTTCTTGTTCTGCGGGGAAAAAGGTGCACTTCCTTTGAGTATCTGAATAAATCACGACTACAGGAACGAGTGAAGGCAAAAACATAAAAAAATTTGAAGAATGTAACCGGCATATTGATCAGTTATAAAACATGTAAGTGATGCTTCATGCATACAGTATGTCAATTGATTAATTGCCATATTTTTTAGGCTGCATAAAAGGCAAACTGCATTTTCTGCAAAATCTTTTTATCTTTTTATCTTATAGAGATAACAAGTTGAGCATGACAAGTTTAATAGTTATTATCAAGCTTCCTTTGGAGGCATGCGGCTCATGAGTCATAAGACACGTATAAATAGCTAATATCTCAATGATTGACATTGTTCTCTGTTGGGTACATACCAGATTCTATCGGTGTTTTCTGAAGTAACTGAACTGCGGTATTACATAATTGGATGTAAGCATAAATCTACATTGTGAATTTTTTACATTATGTAAGCATACATAACCTGTATCTGCTCTGCTCATTATGTAAAGACTACTGATGATAGAGTACTGATACCTATATATTCATTGCATTTGTCATTTTTACAAATAGTTGGTAGAACTAAAAGAATATGAATGACAATTAGTTGGCTTAAAATGTATTAGCTTCTGTTACTTTCACTCATTGTTATATTTCTCTACCATATATTATCATTATATTAAATTATAGTTTAATAGCACAGTGAATATTGCTCTTATAAATTTCTTAACTAGTCTGCTTGAGTCAATGGTTCAAATATTTAGATATCAGTGAAATATCACAATTTTCAGGCACATAAATTGAATAAAGTAAGCTTATGTAAAATAACACTGCATGGTATTAAATATAGATGATTCTTTTGCCAAGTTACAAAGTGTTTCAGTCAAGAGCAGTGTCTTTTTTTTGCTGTATGAAAATGTATGGCAAAAACTGATTTTTTTATTAGGCTGCTGTCAGAGCTGCACACTGTTACACACATTCACTTAAGTCATAACTGACTATGTTTCACAAAAATACTCTGACAATGACATAATAATACAATTACATAATTCTGGATTTCCACATTTGCATATTGTGCTAATTCTGCAGGAATTATTTTGCTGTTTTATGTTTATCAGCACTGTCTGCATTCGCTCTCATTTTATATCATGAAATGTATAAATGCATTTCAAAAACAAGTCTTTATATGTTTTGAGACTCCCAAATCCCATATCTTTTAGCAGCAAGTTGTATTTATTATTAAATATTTTAAACTGCATTAAGAATTAATTTCCATTACCTAGACCGCCTCCACAAGCTGCATCTCATCTAATCTAAATATATGGAAAAATACTAATTGTTTCTTCTTCTAGGATTTATGAAACTTGCATAAAAACTCTCTGGCATCATCCATTCAATAAGATACAATATGACTCGCTTAACATTTACACTACTTTAAAATAAAATGATCACAATTGTGAAATAACACCAATTCAGGAAAAGTAAGTAGTTACCAGAAATGTTAAAGGTCTTAATTTCTTTAACATACAACATTAATTTCAAGCAAAAACATGTTTGTGGTAGAGAACATGTGACAAAGTGCGGCCCTCAGATTGTTATCAAGTCAGCATACCAAGGATAGCAGGAATCACATGATCATTCCTGGCCTTTGCAATCTGTCACTAGGACATTCCATTGCTGATGACAAATGGATATCACAATTACTGTCAATCAAAGACAAGTCAAGCCTTCATGTACAGCTGATTCTACACAAAGATACCTTTTTTTAATATAGTGGACGATTAATGTAAAATGTGTATGATAGAAAGCCATTTTACAGCCAACTTGTCAATGACTAAAAATCAAAAAGTGTGCATTATATTATAATTTCATGTTATAGTGTTGGAGAAAGGTACTTTTAAAAGTCATGTGTTACAATATTGCATCACTCCCTAAAAAGGTAACTAATTGTGTTACTTTTAATGGAAAGTAATGCATTGTTCTACTTTTATTCTACGTTCATTATATTACTTTAATGCATTATATTACTTTATTTTACTTTATTAATTTATATCACATTATATTTGTTTTTTAATAACAAAAAAAAGTTACATTTTGTCCAATGTATTGTTTTTGTCAAATGTATTTTTGGCCTGTACAGTAGGCCAAGAGGGCACAGTTAAAAACTTTTCACCTGTGCTCCCGTTTTGGATCAAAGATGAATAGAAGTTCACTCTTTCAGCAATTAAAAAAAAACCCACAAATGTGATGTTTATCTAAATCTTGTTTTGCTCATTAGTATGGTTGAAATGGATCATCAAATCTAAGCATTGACGACATCGGTTACTAAAGTGAGATTAAATACAAAGTATTTTTTTTTTGTCATTTAACATTTAATCAATGCAGGTTTGCATAATATTCTGAGTTTACATTTCTGTTTTAATAAATTTTTCTATATGAAAAAAAAGAGTTCTCTCCTGGTTGAATTAAAGCTAAATAAAAATTGAGTAATACTGAATCTATTTTGTTTTTTGCAAGTGAGATGAGTAAATGCATGCTCACATTTAGTCTAGAACTACAAATATGGACACATGTCAGTCAATAAACGAGAAAAAACAAAGTAACTTGCGTTACTTAATTGGAGCGGCTTAGGCCCGGAAATATTTGAGTGTGCAAGCCTTTCATTGTTTGTTTTCAAGCACTCGCACTTGTGCTGTTGTATGCGCACCATCCACGCGGTCCCAAAAATTGGGCTGCATGCAGACCATATGAAAGAAATTCTTCTTGCACACTTGCACCGATGGAAAACATATGAGAAAAGACTCTTGGACACATTAGGGCGATTGAACAGGCCATTCATGTGGATTTCAATGAAAGTTTTTATGTCGTTCCTGGTGGACGGCATTTAGCCCTTTACAGTGGTGTAGTGGATGGGAACGCAGGGCATAATAAATTATTATTAGACTACTTTTACTATCAAATTAATATTACAATTAATTTCCCCCGCAACAATTTCACTGTGCATTACCACATAACTGGCGTGCAGCGAGAATAATATTAGTTAGATTAGCTTACTTAGCAAGTTTAACACTAAATACTTCCTGTGTCACAAAAACGTATTTTTTTCACGATGGGCCATAAGAGAAATATTAAGAAAATAAACCTCTCATTGTCTCTAAGATGATATGCGCCATTAGTGCAGCGGCAAATGTCACCCAGGAGTCTTGGAAGTCACGGGCAGGACTTGGAGCGGACTCTGGAACAGGGTCATCAGCTGGAGCTGAAGGCTTCACTGGACTGTGGTCAGGGGCTGGTGTCGACGTGTGTAGAGCCCACACACACACACACACACATAAGAGGAGTTGACTCTGGGGCTGGAGTTGCTGTTGGGGAGGTCTCAGGAATGGAGTGGACTTGAAATAGTCTCTAAAACAATCTTGGAGGTAGATTTTGGAGTGGAGGTGTTAAGGTCTGATCTAACATCGGACCTCATGTTAAGGTCCGTGGAGGGCTTAGACACAGGCTTGGGGTTTGCTGGAGAGCCCAAACGTTTTCGGGATGGGACTGGATGACAGCTGGGAATGTCCTCATTAATTTCCTAGACATAATTAATATATTAAACCAAAGAAAAGCTGCATTTATCAGGAGGAAGTAACCATTAGATCATAATGCAGTCCCTCCCAAGAACAGGCTTTGAGCATATGAGTGCTTCAGTTCACCTGACTGTAACACTCCTCCACATGTTATTCCAGAGGCCTACCGCTCTGTTGGAGGGAGAAGAGAAGGTGATCTTCGACCAGACTCTGTAGCTCAGCCCATTCCATTGTTTCACGGTCCCGTCGTCCGTCACGTTATGTGGCTGATAACAAAGAGCACGATGAAGGAGATTCCACCAAGGAAACACACAGGAGATAACTTGAAGAACCTGAATAGCACACTAAAACTGACGAGACGGGACAATGAACTTAACAGGGAATACTTAAATTAGAACTAAACAAGGGAACTAATGAGTTAATTAACAAGGGCCAGGCCATTCAGATGAATCAATGGTCAACTAAAAATGAGCAAACAGAAGGTGAACTCAATGTAATCAGACAGGACAGACTCTGACATAGGCTAGGTAAATAAATACATAATAATTTGCTGGTGGTGGTACAAAAATACTTTTTTCTTGACATAAATATATAGACATATATAAATACACACGTGCACACAGTTTCTCAGATAAAATTAACCAAGGTAACTGTAGTTCATATCACCAGATGTAGTTCATGTGACCAAGATATGATAGTAAAACCATCTAGCAAAACCATCATAAGGAAATATATAAACCATAGCATTATAAATCAATGACTCAATGACAAGCGGAGTGAGGTCCATTTGTCAAAAACACACCCACAAACTGGGAAGAGAGGCTTGGCGGAAATAGCCATGCTTTGATTAGGATCAGATCTTGAAGATTTGAACTTGTGAGCAGTTTAGAGAATTATCTGGAAAGACGAGCGGTGAAGCGAACCGTCAAAGTTGAACTGCTGAGCTTGTGTGGACGTATTTCAGCTAGTTATCAATCTCATTCTAACTGAGCACCTACTGTGATAAAAGACAATGACTTACTGATGATAGTCAGGCTGATAGTAACAGTGAGCAGTGTATGTTATGTGGCGCGTGCCTGGGCATGTGATGCCATGGGTACTGATATTAAAAAAGAAATCAATCCATAAACAACCAATAAATGATCAAAATAATCTTACACAAATGTCACATGCAGGTTCACTATCACTGAGGGAAATTGTATCATCATGTGGTGAGGGTTAAAGGTCGCTGCTCCTTCTCTACACATTCTGTTTTACACGTTTTTTTTCAAGGTCTGCCCAGTACAGGCCTCGGCTTTTGCTGCATTCCTCTCATTGTGCTGCCTTCACTGACAGAAGCTCAACAAACATGCATATAATATACAGTGGAGTTCACTTATCTCGAGTCTCGGTTAACTCGCCAATCCTGTTATGTCGACGTTTTTGAAGTGGAATCACCAAACTCCCTATTTGTCTTAGCATTTTTTTTTCCGGTAATGTCGATTCTTTTATGTCGCCGAACTCTAATATCTCGAGCACAAAAGAGGGACAAATTCGCCACTTCACATGGCTATCTCGTAACTAACAATCGTACCTAGTTCACTGCGCATGCGCTGAGTTTGTGTTGCACGTCGCTCTGTCAGTGACGCTTCTCTCACAGCGCTGCGTAGCACTCTCTGAAGTGAAAGCACATATCGTTCTTATGCTTCTCCACGAGCAGCGAGTGCTGCTGTGGGTCCCACCCCCATTCCAAAGGCTCATCCGGTTCTGTGTGCACATAAAGCCCGCCTTCTCTGATTTGATTGTTTTTTTCAAATATTTTGACATTGGTCGGTAACGAGTGGTTACTGCTCAATGAGTATGAGGCTTAGATGAACACACACACCTGATTCTGTTCTGACGTGTGCTCTGCTCAGCACCACTGCGGATTGAAGAGCCGAGGTTGTTAAAAGACGGGACGAAGCCGCATTTGTTGAGAAAGCACATTAGACAGGCAGAACGCAAGAAGGTATATAATCTAGTACAGCATGATGACCCCACGAATTATGTTTACGCTGTGAGCGAAATTGTGTTTGCAATGTTGGAGAATATAATTAAAGGTTTGTATGGAGAATCGAAGGTGTTTTTTATTGTATACTGGTAAATCTCTGCTGTTAGTTGGGGCACATATGCCTTTTGTTGTTAGCAAACATATACAGTGTATGTACATTTTTATAGCATGCCGATCGCTTCATCAAATAAATCGCCATATTGGCTGTTGGTTATCTCAATCCTCCGTTATATCGATGCTTTTTTGCAACTCCCGAGGCCATCGACATAACCGTATTCCACCGTACTCTAAATTGCACAATACACTCAATACTCATAATACAGGATTCACACCTTTTATTACCAATGAATATACATGGTTCCAATCATTCATGATTATACGATAAGGTGTGCAATTTTTATATTTATAAACACATTTCTGGCCAATTCAATACTTCTCATAGCTAGAAACATTCATATCATTCTAGCTTTTTCCATAACATTTCCGCCAAAAACAGTAACCAGTTTTTCCAATACGGTTTAAAAACTACATAAATGTTTTTGAAAGAACACATTAAAATAAAATGTCTTTTATTTTTAACAGTGCAAGCTGATTTTGAAACTTATTTTGTCTTTATATAATTTTAAGGCATTTTGCTGTCCCCTTGGGCATGTGTCCAGCCCCTTGTCTGAAAACAAATGTGTTTCTGAAAAAATACATTTTTCCATGTGAAACATCTGTTATTCCAACTAAACCAAAAAAGTAGCCACCTGCATCTCTCTAGTGTTTAGTGCAGTCCCAAGGCCTTTAAGAATTAATGTCAATTGTTCACTAAATGCTAATATCTAGTCAAAGTCAGCTTTATTGTCAATTCTGCCATAGATACAGTACATACATACAGAGAATTGAAATTCTATAACTCTCAGACCCTAGATGCCTACAGGTAACAACAACAAAAATGTAACAGTGACAACAACAGAAGAAAGATAACAAAAATTTAACAGTGACAACAGTATAAGAAAGATAAAATAGATGGATAAAGTATAATCCAAATAATCAATGATAATCAATCCAAGGAAGCAGAATTAACACTGCATGTGTTAATAAACCACTTGTAGAACATAAAAATTGAAATGTCCTGCAAACTGATGCAGAACTGGTATGACTGATAAATGTCCAGCAAATAACATCTTATTAAAGGTGTAATTTTCCCACAGATCTGTCAAAAACTCTGAGAATCTGCCGCAGGCACTTCTCCACACAATGGCTTGAAACACCCTTTTTAGAAATGTGTCCTGCTACATGCCTGTCCAGCTTATAAGGTCTTAACCCCCTCCTAGGCTAATTATACTGTTAAGAGTTTAGCTGGGTAACTTTGTCCAGTATGCCGTTCGAAACCCATGTGATGTCTTATGAAACTGCTTTTTTTTTGTTGTTACATAAACTAATGTGTTATTTTCTGCAAAAAATGATACATTATAAAACCCCAATGCACGTGGTAAACATCAAGCATTCCAACCTGTGGGTGTTGTGAGGAGTCAGGTGCTCCATGCAGGAATACCTTCAGGCCTTTTAAACAGTATTTGCTGTATTGCACGACTGTGTCACGAGATGTGTCTGCTGACTCTCAACATACCACACGTCAATGTCATCCTCTCAGAACACCGGCGACGTCTTTAACGCTCCATAAATTGAACTTGGAGTTTCTGTGTCAGGTGCATTGCAAAGACAAAAAGGGAGGGAAAGGCATTTCTCCACCCTTTAAAAATCACAGTACTCTATCTTCATTTCTCTCATCATGTGGCTGATTATTCTGCGCCAAAAAACTGATATAGATCAGAATGCGTTTATTCTCTCGTCATGTGCGTTGAAATGGTTTCATTCAAGATGCTAAAATATGTGCCACAATCAAGTTTCAACGTCTCCAAATGTATCACACACAGTAAATGTGGATTTATGACAAATTTGAAAAATTGAAAATATTTGGATAAAGATATATTGGTCCAAAAAAAAAGGGATATATGTATTTGTTTTTGACAGATCTGTGAGTAAATTACACCTTTAATTCGCTGTTATTTGCAGGATATATATATATATAGGGTTAGGGTTTAATATATATATATATATATATATATATTAAACAAAATTAAAAAAAAATTGTCGCGCACATTTTTACTGGAAATATCCTAAACACAGCAGTTACGCGGTTCCAACCCCTTGATCACCCCTTCATTCGCTTGGTTTGGCTGCATCATTCACCACAGTGATACTTTTATAAGTGATTTACAGCGCTTTTACCTCCTGTTGTTAACTAATTAATTGTGATCGCTATTGTTCACGTAGTGAAATATACACGTACATTACCTCTAAGCAGTAACTGTCATGGTTCATGAATTCACTGTCTCCTAGTTCTGCCTGAGTGTGTGTGTGTGTGGTCACTGAACACCTGATTTTCAGATCATCTGCCTATCTCCCCGCTCTCATTCGTGTGTACTAATGTTCGTGTGTACTTCCGTGTGTTCGTTCGTTCATTCGCTGCTCCCGTCTCCCATGTTCCATGACCTTCACTCTGGATTATCACTTTGTTTGTTTTCTGCACTATTATAATAAATTCACTCATTTGCACTTGAATCCGGGTTTTGTTTTCCCTTGCTTTCCCCGCTCTCCCCTCCTCTCGTCTCCTCCACACACACTGCTCAAAGCTGAAGTGCATTACAGTAAATTGTCAAGTATTTTTTTAGTTTAATTGTCAATTGTTACTTAGTATTTATATGAGATCTTAATGATTATGATTATAATTTTAACTTCAATTAATAGGGTAAAACCAAAAAAATATTTAAAATGGGCATTTGTGGTCGTGTGGAACGAATAGATTGATTTTTAGTGCATTCCTATGGGGAAATTTGTTTTGGTGTACAAGCATTTTGGTTTGCGAGCTCGCTCTTGGAACGAATTAAACTCGTAAACCAAGGTATTACTGTGTATATATATATATATATATATATATATATATCAGACAAACCGTTGTTCTGTTCATAAATAGCTGATATATGGAGCCGTAACTTCAGTGCGGACAATTTTACTTTTTTTTCTATTTATTATTATCTTTATCTTTTTTTGTCCTACACCTGATGCCAAATTGAGTTTAGGTTGCACACACCTTTTTGTAATTTTTGATCCAAAAAATGTTAGACATTTAATCCACACTTAAAGTATGAACATCATTGCATAGATTAATAATTATTATTTTTGTGAAATGTTTTTCTAGTGTGCTTGTCCCATCTTTTAAATAAATGCATGTTTTGATGTTGTTTTATAGTCTATTTTTAAGTGTCCTAATACTTTTTAGGGCAGACTGCAGAGTGGAGTTTCAAAACAATGGTTATTCTCTTGCAAGAAACTTGTATATTCACTTGAGTTAAGCTCCAATTCTCACTATTAACTAGTTTCTTATTAGCACTATGATATTGGCTGTTTATTAGTGCTTAAGCACATATTAATGCTTTATTCTGCATCCTTTAATCCAACCCAATACCCAAACTACCTTGCTAACAGTAATTAAGAGTTTGAACCAAGTCATTGATAATATTTAGTTAATAGTGAGAATTGGATCCTAAAGTAAAGTATAACCCATTTTTTCATACCACACACAATTAACCCATATTGAGCATTTTTAGTACATAAAAATGAAAAACAGGGTAATACTCAATAGTGCTTTTATAGTTTGCAGTTTGACAGTCAAATACTGTTCTGGACCCATGTTTATTAGACATGTTAGCAACTAAAGTCTCTGATCTTGGATTATCTGTGACTTGTCCAAATAATCGCAACCAGTTTTCTAAGAAAAATTGACCCTGGATCAGCAGACAGCAGAAATTAAATTCTAAGAAGTATCATATGATAGTCATGCAATTCACTTCAGCTATGCAACGTTTTAAAGACTTGTGCAGGTTTAGCCAGGAGTGACGCGTCATATCTTTTCCTTTGTCTCCAAGGCAGATAAGACACATAAACCTATTCACACCTGTATGGGTGTGAATTATGAGTTTTGCAGAGGAACATTATATAATTTATGGAATCTATCCAGAGTTTCATGAAGAAACTGCAGGGTTTCAAACATGAAGCTTTCATGAATGAAAGACTTAAGATCTGTTCACAGCAACAAACAAAAATTAAATTCCCTCTAGGAAGATTATGTTAGCTTATGGGGTTTATATATTATTTCTTATCATTATTAATGTTCTTATTATATTCATATTATCAATGTTGAAAACAGTTGTGCTGCTTCATATTTTTAAGGAAACCATAAGGCATTTTTTCAGGATTATTCGTGACCAGAAAGTTTAAAAGAACAACATTTATTTGAAATATAAATAGTTTGTGAGATTATAATTGACTACTCTCACTTTTGATCAGGTTCAATGTGTCCTGCTGAATAAAAGAAGTAAAAAAAAAAGTTACAGAAATTTGTATTCATAATTATTAATTTATTTACAGTATTTTCAGACATTTTCAAACAATGAATATACAGTTTTATATACGATCACATATGTCATCTGCAAAAAAATAATTTATTTATTATTTAAACCAATAAAACCTTTGGGAACATATACAAATCAAATATTCTTAATTATCATTTATTCTTATCAATAATACTGAAGGCAATGATGGTGCACTTTAAAGTTTATGATTTTTGATTTTTTTCAACTGTAGCACACAAATTTGCTTTACCCTCGTTACAAAACAACCGCACTTACATGTAAGCATGTGTGTGTGGGTTACCGACTTAAACCATACAGATCTGCCTTCAGTTTGCGAAACGAGGGTCGATTTCTTGGATCATACTGCCAGCACTGACACATGAGGGCGTAGATTTCATCTGGACAGTTACTGGGGGCCGGCATACGATATCCTAAAAAACAAAAACATGACATAAAACACACTTCATTTGTAAAAAGGGCTATGGTGTGATGTTAGGGGTTTATGTAGAGCATGTGAAGTACCTCTCTCCACCTCGTCTCTGGTCTGCTGGTTATTCATGTTATGTGGGATGGTGTACGGTGTGACCCCTCTGGAGAACGTCTCCCACAACAGCACTCCAAAACTCCACACATCACTCTCAGTGGTGTATCGCCCTGATCAAACAACAGAGGGCAGCAGTGAGACATAAAACCCTCAACCACGACCAGTCAAGCATAATGCACATGTCTTTTGGGATACTCTGCTCTGGGTACAGACTGACCCCCCATAAAATACTAAAGAACCAGAACTAAAACAGTGCATAACATCTGTTTTAGTTCTTGTTTAATGGATTATCATTATACAGAGTCTTGATTTTGTTTTCGGGGTTTGGGTTCTTTGCCACTGTGGTCTCTGGCTTGATTGGTTGCAGCCACTAAATATTCAAAGATATTATTGACCTGACTGAACTGATGCTGTTGAGTGAGAACTGAGCTGGGCAATGACATTTTTTTTGTAGAAGTTTCATTATAGGTGAAATTAACTTAATGATTGATGATCTTTACAATAGAACTGAACAAACACTGAACTGACTTCAGCAGAACAACAGCCGAAATGCGTCATGTTCCTGTTATCTCTGTAAAGCTGCTTTGAAGCAATCTGTACTAAATAAAGCACTTTATAAATAAAGGTGACTTGACTACAATCCCCCCCCCCCCGTTTTCTTTTCTTTCTTTTTTTTTTGCATATGCCTTGGGCTGGAATTATTTAAATGAGTAAGAAGAAAAGTCAAGTTTCCAGAAGAAAACTCAAGACTATAATGGAGGCATTTCCTTTCAACCATCCCTTTGGAGTGACTTTTTCAAACAGCAACTTTACACACTAAAGAAAGTTGAAAATAATAGGACTCTACTCAAACAGTAGAGCGTGGCGCTTGCAACGCCATGGTCATGAGTTTGATTCCCAGGGACGTCAATGTGTGCCTTGAATGAAATGTATGTGGCTTTGGACAAAGGCATATACAGTGGAGTTCACTTATCTCGAGTCTCGGTTAACTCGCCAGTCCTATTATGTCGACGTTTTTGAAGTGGAACCGACAAACTCCCTATTTGTCTTAGCATTTTCTTTTCGGTAATGTCGATTCTTTTATGTCGCCGAACCCTAATATCTCGAGCACAAAAGAGGGACAAATTCGCCACTTCACATGGTTATCTCGTAACTAACAATCGTACCTAGTTCACTGCGCATGCGCTGAGTTTGCGTTGCACATCACTCTGTCAGTGACGCTTCTCTCACAGCGCTGCGTAGCACTCTCTGAAGTGAAAGCACATATCGTTCTTACGCGCTGAGCCCGTTACCAACCAATGAGTATGAGGCTTAGATAAACACACACACCCCTGCTTCTGTTCTGATATGAGCTCTGCTCAGCGCCGCTGCGGATTGAAGATCGCTGTTATTAAAAGACGGGACGAAGCCGAATTTGTTGAGAAAGCACATTAGACAGGCAGAACGCAAGTATGCAATCTAGTACAGCGTGATGACCTCATGAATATGTTATGACTGTTGGATGCAATGTTGGAGAATGTAATTAAAGGTTTGTATCGAGAATCAAAGGTGTTTTTTATTGTATACTGGTAAATCTCTGCTGTTAGTTGGTGCACATATGCCTTTTGTTGTTAGCAAACATATACAGTGTTTGTACATTTTTATAGCATGCCGATAAATCGCCATATTGGCTACTGGTTATCCCGATCCTCGGTTATCTCGGCGCTTTTTTGCAACCCCTGAGGCCGTCGACATAACCATTTTCCACTGTGTATGTAAAATGACTCGAAGTGATAGTTGGTACCGTAATTGAGAGCCTCTGGTGCCGTCCACTTGACGGGGATCTGCTTCATTCCTCCCGTAGCCGAATAAACACCATCCTGCTCTTGACGAGACATTCCAAAATCACTGATCTTCACCACACTCTCCTCTCCCACAAGACAGTTACGGGCAGCCAGATCTCTAAAGAGAGAGACTCGGAAAATTAGAGAGATTTATTGTAGGTTGCTCTGAAAGAAAGCATAGTGGGGAGAGAGTGAGCGAGAGAGAGAGAGAGCCTGAGAGAGAGAGAGAGAGAGAGCCTGAAAGAGATTAATACGAAATAAAAAAAGAAAGTAAAAGAATGACAGACTGAGAAACATAGAATGCACTGGCTCTATTAAAACTCAATCCTCCAGAGAGAGACACTGAAGCGTTTGATACAGCATGAGGGAAACAGCCATTATCAAGATGGAGCAATGAGATTTCATTTCCTCTCAGTCTCATTATCCCAAAATCTTCCCATCGGGCATTGCTTGCAAAACGCTGGTAAAAAGACTTAACCATAATAGAGAAATACCTAGAGTCTACTTATTCGATTCAATAAAAACCAGCTGTGAGCTCTTTATGAGGTCTGCTAGTGCTTTATGGATCTACTATAGTTGTTCAGCATTGCAGTATATCACTATATTTCATTTTCAAAACTCTCACCGATGAATGCACTTCTTGCTTTCCAGGTACGCCATGCCAGACGCAACATTTTCTGCCATTCTGATCAACATTTTGGGTTTCAAGTTGTGGCCTTCTGTGCGCAAAAAGGTTAGAAAGTCCCCTCCTGTCAGGAGAATACGCCATCAATAGACATTTTAACATTTATTCAATGATTTTTAATAACTGAAATCAAAATTACTTTAATAATAATAAGCAAATAAAAATGTTCACTTACTAATACAACCATTGTAATAATAATATCACCTCATGGTTTTCAAAATATGTTTGTTCATATAGATTAAGAAGGCTACGTTTATGGTGCTTGATGTCATTTATTGAGCTTAAAATAAATCATGAACTACATAAAATGATTTGAATGAAAGTTTCGATGTACCTTGGACTATCTCCATGATGATATATATGGGCTGTTTTTGTGTGCAGACGCCGATTAGCTTCACTATGTTTGGGTGGTCGTACTGTTTTAGGATCCTGGGATAGAAATGGAGATAGGTTTAGTTGAACAAGACCGTGAATGTGTGTGTGTTACTCAGTGTATAAAACCAACCTGGCCTCCATTAGGAACTTGTTCTTGTGTTCTACGGGTAGATTCTCTCGGCAGGCTTTCACAGCGACTGGCGTATTATCTGAACGCAGGCGGCCACTGAACACCTCACCAAAGTTGCCCTAATAACATCCAAAACATTATAAAGAGCAACATCATTAATAAAAAGATGATTTTTAATCTTTACTGAATTACCGAAGGACTGAAATTTCAATCTTTTTATATAACACAGAAGATATCTGGGTTTACCCGACCAATGCTCTGTCCAAGGATGACATCATCATGCTCCAACACCCACTTATCCTATATAAAAAAAACACCAATTAATCTATGCAAACATAATAATGGCTGGTAAATCACAGCACTCAGTGGCACTGGTCGACTTATAATAGTATTAATGGACAATGAGCATATCTAGACATCTATAATATACTCACTTAGTAGATAAAGAAACTTCAAATACACTGTCCGGCCAAAACAAAACAGTAGCTGGTTGGATTAAAATAGGTTTAAGGGTCTATGATTGGATCATTATTGTAGTGGATATTATGTTTCTAGTATATTATATGTTTGGAACAGTTCTTCCAACCCTACTTGATGGAGTGTGTAGCTTTTTATGTCTTAAACAACCATATAGGAAGACACATTATGGCCATATGCCAGTATGGCAATTTCAAGGTTCAACAGGTTCAAACTGTGAAAGAATGGTTGGGAAGGAGCATGAAGAATCATTTTCAGAGATTTAAAGTTCCATTGAAAGGCTTTGGGATGTGCTAGACTTGATATAGTGCTTCACTCTTGCATTGCCAATACAAGATCTTGATGGAAATAATATTTATAAATATTTATTTCCATCAAGAGATGCATCAGTTCTTTCATAATTTGAGCCTGAATCTTGACTTTGTCATCCTGGAATAGAGCCATCAAGTACGATTTATTTAAATCTAAACAGTGATTTAATTATTTTTTGGCCAGGCAGTGCATACAGTTCAATTATAAACTTTTAGCTATTGAAAATGTTAAAAGTTAATCTTCCAAATTGTATAAATGTCCTTTAATGTTGTTGCTAAAGGTTCTTTTAGAATCTTTGTGTAAAAAATGGTTACCTTGTGACAAAAATGAGTTCAATTATGTACTTTTTCTAGGTGGACCTTAAAGGGCAATAAATAAATAAATAAATACATAAATGAATCATTATTATTAATGTAATAATGTCAATAATAATTATTACTATTATTATTATTAGTAGTAGTAGTATTGATGCATTAGAAAATATTATAATAACAAAGTAATATTAATATAATTATAAATCTATTTCTAAACGCTACTACTATTATTTTTGGATTGTGAGTTATGGATATTAATAATAATATTTGTATAATAATATCTAAAAAATAAATATAATTAATATTACTTTGTTAAACTTAAATTATTCAAATAATAATATTTTAATAATGATAATAATATTTTCAAATGATATTGTTATAAAAAAAGAGATACTTTTTGGATTGTGGGTTTAAGACTATTTTCAAATGATATTATTACAAAAAAAGATTTAAAAAAAATTATCAATAGTTAATCAAATTAACAGAATCCAATGAAGACATGAAAAGTCCAAAAATGACAAATGAAATGGTCTAAGTATATTGTAGAGACCACTAATGCCCAGATGGTTAGTATATTCAGAAGTGGTAAGGGAGAGGGGAAGAGAAGCTATTATTTGGCCAAAGGGGAACTGATCCCACTCAAAGTGCCAAAAAAAGTGTTCAATTTATTACCTTGGCTAATATATATCAGTCTGTCACTACTCAGCATTAAAGTGTATAGTAATTGTGAGAGTGATTTGGGATCAGTGATAAACCTTGAGGATGGGTCTCTTCAGCAAAATGTCTGTCCTCTTTGTGATGTTTTGTTTGGAGCTGAGGAGGTGATTTACTAGCAGCGGTACAGAGGCGAAGCCCTCACCATCAAGACGATACAAACCCTAAATACACACATAAACATGCTTATAATGGCCAAGCACCGCATACACCATGTAAAAACGCAACTGCAAAACACACTCACATCTGAACTCTGAATGAGAAAGTGCCGGCACTGGCCGCTCCAGTGCACAGACAACACATATTCTTGTTTGCCCTGGCTTTCTCTAACCAGGAAGTCCCCATCATTTTTCAGCAGTTCCTGAACCTCCAGACGGGGAATGGCACCGTGATACCAGCCCTGCTGAGTCAAGGGCTTCTCTGCTTCAGGCACCGGTGTCAGGGCAGGGGGAACCTGTTGAGATGTATAAAATACACTACTCTACAGAAAGTCGTAGACACAACAATGAGCAGTGAGCAGGGAGGAGGTGAGAGAGAAAGACTGCCACCAAACACTTCACTAACCATATACTTAGGCTTGAACAAGCTGCTCAGATGGCTCACGATTACATCCATGTTGAGGTGCTTATGCTCTTTGTCCCGCTCCTGCATGAAAACAACAAGATGAATAACAATGCACTTTTGTTAAAAGTTCTTGCACTTCAGCTCATGATGCTCAGTGAGGAGGGACTGAACAAAGTGATTTGATGATCTCAGATTTGTCACTTTACACTTCCGGTTTCCTTCCCTGTGTTTCCAGTGTCATTTCCTTCACCTGTCATGTCAATCACTTCCTTGTTAGTCTCGTCACCTGTCCCCAATCTCCTCTTGTATATAAACCCCCATGTTTTTTCTAGTCTTTGTCGATTGTTACCTACGTTTACTCGAGTGTGTGGATGTTCTTCCCATGTATTCTGTGTTTTGCATAAACTTTGCATAAAGTGCGCTTCTTTTGTTTATATATTTATAGTGTTTTGTTTTTGTTTAAATAAAGAAAATTTTCCATTGAACCTGCTCTCCCGCACCTTCAACATGTATTTCTTTGCTGTATTTTATTTAATTTATTTATTTTCCGTTTATGTATATTATATATATATTTCATTTTCAAGCCTTCTTGCATTTGAACCAAAAATAAATTCACTATTTATTTTCACCTTACTGTATATGCTCGAAATAGTTTTTCTTTTAAGCAATGCACATCTGACTTAATGTTCTGATATACGTAAGAGAAATAACCATATTCAGAAAGGTCAACTAGCAGCATGTGAGTGAGTCCCAGGAGTTCAAAGTCAACAAGGTTGAGCAATTCTCATATTTCAAAATTAATGTAACACAGCATGACTGGCTTTGATACTTTACAGCACATCTTTATGGTACAACTTTGTTACAACTTTTTACAGTGGCCATATCACGTTATATTTTCGTTGTATTGTAATTAAAGTTTTTATGGACATTTTCTTCCTATCCCGTATAAATACATATTTGTTCTTGTGCCTTTAATACGTATGTACATTAACCACCTTTTCTGCAAGTTTGACCAATTTCCTCACATTTTACTATTATCATAATTTACTAGAAATAATACTATTATTTTCTACCTTGACTAAATGGACCAAGTCAACAGCTGTCAAGTCAAGTCACCTTTACTCATATAGCACTTTATACACGCTTTACACAGATTGTTTCAATGATGCAAACAGAATTCAATTCTGCTGTACAGCAGCTCTAAAAAAGATGATAATGTCATCATTTACCTGAAGTCAGTTCAATGTTGATTCAGTTCAGATCATGAATTGTCGTGTAAACAAACATGAAAACATGTATTGTGTTGACCTGATCAGTCTGACCTGACGTCAAAAAGTTGCAGATTTGTTAAAAAAAAAAAAAACTTTCTTCACTGGGGAGGAAGTTTTAAGTTATGGAAGTTAACGTATATTTTCATATACTGTAACAATGAACTTTTATTTCAAAAGCTAAAGCAATCTTATTGAGATGAGAGTGGACTCACTGAGCAGTTGGAGGTGAGAGATATCCGATCATCATCCAGGCCTATATGTGGGACCTCATTACTGCCAAGAGACTGAAGTTTATCAGCCAGAACCCTCCGCTGTGCCTCCAGACGAGCGCGAGCCACCATGGACAGAACTACCTGCTGCCTGCTGTCCTCCAGAGCATTACGCTTACTGAACTGATACACCCTAGAAAGACCAAGGCAGGCGGACAAGCACACATTAATGCAAAAAGTGGTTAGAATTTGGTGAATTCACATTCAGACTGCACATGATATATTGCAGAAAGCTTCAATTAAAGGTGCTGTAAGTGATTTGAGAAACACACTGTTGAAAGCGGATCAGAACGAACACCACATCACACTTCTATCCAATCACCAGTAGGGGAGTGTCCTGATGTCATGATGGGGGAGGAGAGAGAGTGAGCAAGAGGGAGATTTGAAAGAAAGAGAGATGGCTGAGAGACCTTACAAAAGAGCAAAGGTCAATGGAATATCACTGGAAAAAGAAGGCTTATAATCAGGCAAGAGCTTTAGGACCCGCATTAGTATTAAAAAAACTATTCAGCTCTGGAGAGACTTAAGCAGGAAGGCCTGAAAACAGATGCAGAGCTTGAATTGTTTTTTTCCCATACGTGAGCAACATTGGTTTTGCTGTTTCACAGAACAAAGATATGCTGTTGTTGTGATTTTAATGTCATTGTTTGGCTTTTCAACTATTTCTTCAATATGCAGTAATACCTTGAGATAAGAGTGTCCTGACATATGAGTATTCTGAGATATGAGCAAGCCCTTAAGCATTTTTTGCTTTGAGATATGACTAAATATTTGAGATACGAGCAGCTTACAGATGCCGACACCAGGTGTTTAGCACTCGGAGCAGTTCAAGCCGCCTCATTTATGGGGTAATTGCATATGATCTCCACCAGAGGGCCACCTTGGTTTTACAGCGGGAGGTTACTGGGGGCGACGAGTGATTCATGAGTATTATGCTTTGAGCAGGAGTAGTTATTTGTGTTCAGTAATAATAAATATGAGGTTCTAGAATGGATTATGCTCGTATCTCAAGGTATTATTGTACTTTATATTTTTTTGCATCCATCAGAAAGATGATAAAAACACAGATGAAGTAGATTACTTCCATCACCCCCAGAGCTTGCACAGTCACTACACCTCGTCTTGGGTCAACATCCAATGATTCTCTACTCTTTCATAAGATCTGTAATTTTACATTTACATTTATGCATTTGGCAGACGCTTTTATCCAAAGCGACTTACAATGCATTCAAGAAACACATGGATATTCTAATCAGTTCCTGCTTTCCCTGGAAATCGAACCTATGACCTTGGCGTTGCAAGTGCCCCGCTTTACTGCACTCTACTAAACATTGTGTCATAAATGCACTTGTAACCATTCGGCTATAAATTCACACAACTATTCGGCTGTTTGTTCAGTTAATGTGATCTGCTTTAGTCTTTGGCCCTTTAAAACTTTCCTGAGAGTCTAACCTGTTTTGTGTAGTGCTGTTATAGAAAACGGCATTATGGGTCGAGATGTTCTGCTTAAAGAATTGATTTGAAATTAATAATTAATAATTGGGAAAAACAATGATCTGGTTCCTAATAAGCTTAAGATGGAGCCTTACGACCAACACACACACACTAATAATAATAATCCAAAAAGCAAACAATAAGAATACTCCTTATTTCCTGCACCTCTAGGAAACACTCATTAAACATTCATATGGCAGTTTCAGAAACAATAACAACATTATGGTTTCCATAACGGAGCGGAAGCATTGTGTCGTAAATGTTATGTCTCTCTGTGTAATTTTTATTTTAGTCCATAAGTGGCATTTTGATGGATTTCCTCAATCCTTGAAAGTGGAGTGACGTCATCTGGGGTTTCTATTATATATTAAATACACTTACATTTATGCATTTGGCAGACACTTTTATCCAAAGCGACTTACATTGCATTCAAGACACACATTGACATTCTAATCAGTTCTTACTGTCCCTGTGAATTGAACCCATTACCCTTGATTATTGCTGCCCCTTTTGAGTAATTTTACATATAATGCTCTTTATTTTCATCTCTTATCAACAAAAAGTACCGCACCTATTTTTCAGCAGAGGCGTGGAAACGTCACCTGTTTATTTTCATCAGGAATTATGTAAGATCTGCTCATGAGAACAGGTGTAGTCAGGCTGTTTCTCTTTCCTTAGCTGCTGTCCATTTTTTACTTTTCCTGTTTTTTAGTTAGTATACTTTAGTAAATACCTTTTGTGAATCATTTTATATTGTTTGTTGGTTAAGTCGTTTCCTTTGGAATAAATGAAGACATAAGTGCACATTTTCAGCAGCATCATGCGTCTATGATTTATTTTATATTTGGTCGACACCCATAATTTGTTTAAAAATTAAACGAGTAGTATAATTTGGTTATGGCCCTTAACACTTTCAATGGCGGGGAAAAAGTTAAAAGTTTGACATAGACTTATTTTGTTATTTACTCCAGCCTTTCACTTCATAGCAGGAGAGTTGCAATCGTTATGATAATGCAAACTGATGAACCATGCACAATAAGATCAGGAATGTTTATTATGAACGTAAACAGTTTATTTTCATGTTCACCACAGATAAAAACACTTATAATTTCCGTTTCTGCTGTATAATATACTGCAGTGATGGGCATCTGATATTAACATGATGGTAAACATGAAGCTTTCCTGTGGCTCAATCAGTTGGGCATTGGTGTTTACAACGCCAAGGTCATGGGTTTGATTTCAACTGATTCAATGTGTTCCTTGAATGCAATGAAAGTCGCTTTGTATAAATGTAAATGGTTGTGTGTTGCAAAGGTTAAAGTCCAAGAGGATGCAGTACTTTACTGCTCAATGTTCTGTGGCGTGTATGGAGAGGTCACAGACTCACCTCTGGCCTGTGTTTGCAGAGTCTTCCTCATTCTGCAGATCCAACTCCAGCTGGTTGACCGTGGCCTGCTGGGAACCAAGAGTACTAGCAAGACACAAAAGCTCCTCCTCCACAGCGGTGAGCCTTGGTGGAGAGAAAAATATGAGAAGCCATGAGAGCCTATTCAGCTTCATTCAGTTGTGATGCGATAGAAGGTAGTCAAAACGCTGAAGGCCAGTAATACCGAGTCACACATTATGAGGAAATATGTATGTGAATCATGGAGTGTGACTATATTTGCTTGCATGAGCATGTATTTGCATACTGCTGTTGAAAAGTTTGGGGTCAGTATGATGGTGAGTATAATTTTTTTTGAAAGAAGTCTCATATGTTCACTAAGTTTCGAATGCATTTATTTGCTCAAAAACACAATAAAAACCGTACAAATGTTTTAAAATGTAATTGAAATTCAGCATCATTACTCCGGCCTTCAGTGAAATTAAACTTTTACTATTATCATTAACATTGAAACATTTTTTGTGGAAACCATGATGCATCTTTGAGGAATAGAAAATACAACAAATCATCATATGATTGATGAATACCATTTTTGGAGAAAGAAAATTCTTTATTGTCACTTTTGATCAATTGAATGCATCCTTGTTTAGTAAAAGTATAATTTATTTAAAAAATGAATGATAGTGTATTGCATATATAACATTACTTTTCTTGCACTTCAGTATTTAGTGAATATGTGTATAAAATTCACACAACTATTCAGTTGTTTGTTCAGTTAATGTGATCTGCTTTAGTCTTTGGCCCTTTAAAACTTTCCTGAGAGTCTAACCTGTTTTGTGTAGTGCTGTTATAGAAAACGGCATTATGGGTTGAGATGTTCTGCTTAAAGAGTTGATTTGAGTGTGCAAGTAATTGGGAAAAACAATGATCTGGTTCCTAATAAGCTTAAGATGGAGCCTTACGGCCAAAACACACACACACACATTAAAAAAAGATTGTTCCAAACATTCATACGGCAGTTTCAGAAACAATAACAGGCTCCTGAGGGTTTTGATTTCACTTCTGTCTTTTTATGACATTTGTGCTTTCACTTGCACAGAAACAAGAAACAACTCACCGATGCTGGATTCCCTCTACTGTGAGCTCATTGAGCTGCAGATCTTCAGGCTTCAGACCTTCAGCATCCTCCAACAAACTGCTATCAAACTCCACGCATGTAGGAATCTCTCCTCTTGACCTGCAGAAAGATGTGCACAGATAGCGCCAATTTTAAATGGGTCATGAAAAGACATTTACTAAGTACTTAATACGAAACTAAATATGTATCAGGAAATAATGCATAGAAGGACTTCATTTATGATTTTATTGGACTGTAAAAACTGGGCTATGATGTTATTAGTTATATTATGTAGCCCCGCCCACATGACCTTAGTTAAGATTTGGGCAGCTGCAAGAAAAAACATTTTCATTCTATATTGACAGACATTTAGTATTGTGAAAATGTGACCATTTCTTTTTGCAAGCAATATGTATAATATTTATTCAGAAACGACTTATTTATTAGGATTGTATACAAATATTTCATGATTGCCAGTGACCATTTATTTTTGGAGAACTCTTAAAAGCTTAAAATCAACTTCTTTTATGTTATTTAATGTCAAACTTAAATTCACAGCTCATGCATAAGCAAGGTAGTTCCTAATAAAAGGCCTGAGATTGTAAACAACTCTATAAATTTTCTCTATAAATAATAAGTAAAGAATAATTGACAACTGGCCGTTGAATTATTCGAGAAATAAAGCACACCTGAGGTGATAGTGAGGCCACGACGCAATTAATTGATGGCCTGGAGTCAATTATTTCACTTATGCCACTTATTACCACACCTCTTAAAAAATTGTTCAGATGATGCATTTCAAGACCTTTATCAGGTTTGTGTCCTTAAATCGCTTGAATGTCTTACACATCTAATCCCAAGCCTCCATTGCTAATTCGAAAAACGTCATTTTAGAGCTAGCCACTTCAGCCAATGATAACAGTGTAATGCAGTTATTAATGCAGTTATTAGAGAGAGATATTAAGCATATGCGAGTCAGGTCTACCTGAGGCTGTGCGTATCATCGGTGTTCATCAGCAGCGTCTCTACTAATAATAAAACTGCTCCAAAAACATTGTCGTTATTACATCGCTAGTGAAAAATATCATGTAGCTTTCAAGATGTTAATTATTTTACTGATAAAATCATCAGAGCAGAGCCGACAACAAGCTCCTGTTTCCGTACTGACAGGAACGATTCGGAAATCAATTGCCACTTGAAAAGCCATATACCTTTATTTTTCTTATTTGTATATATTAATTTGTTTTTCTTATCTTAATGATTTGTAATGAGTGATTTATAATCAAGTTAGGGATTTTGTTTATTAATGTACACTTCAGTCTATTGCCTATGTCACCAATCATTAAAGACTTTCTTTTCTTTTCTGAATCTTTCCATACAATAAGAATGAATATTATCTGCACGTCTCACCAGATAGAACATGTTATCAGAGTTTTGAGAAGTCTCTCTGTTGATAGTTGGAGCCTGAGCCGAGTTCAGTCTTGGAGAATCTGCTGTGTATCTGTGTGTGTGTGTGTTAATATGGTCTGTATTGGTGAGGTGATTAACTGGCACCATAAGGAAATGGAATAACTTGTTCTCGACAATCTGATGCCTAGAAATGCATTTCTGCCATGTGGAAGGTCACTCAACCCATCAACCATGTGATCAACGAAGATATGCTTCTGATTGTCTGAAAATTACTAGTTTACCTTAATTTCTTCGCCAATCAGAATCATTTAACCTTCAGCAATAACATAGTTAGTACCCTCTGTTAGAGTATAATTGCTGTAACAATGTTATTGTATTTGGGGCGGCCTACGAACGGCTTCTGATGATGAAACTGCAAACTAAACTTCACTAAAATTTCTTCAACTTCCGTGTGCTTCCCTGAATTGCAAACCTTAGAATGTAACATCCTTTGTTATTCTGGTCCAGGTTCCCATTGCTTTCAACAAAAACTGGGAACAAAAGGGAAAGGTATATATACCTGTTCTGCTGAATGAAGCTCTCGTACTCTTTGTGCGGCTGGATGGCCTTCAGTGCATTGGCCATTTCAGTGTGAACGCTCACCACCTCTTCATGAAGCATAGTAGACAGATCAAAATATTCTTGCAGAATCTCCTTCCTAAGAAAAAGCAGGATACATAGGGCACTCAGAAAAACTACTTCTTCTTTTTAACTAACTGTAGCAACGACTGTTTACATTGGTTGTGTGACCTGAACAGGATGACATGTCATTATTCAAAAAAAAGCAGAAGTCGGGAACAGTCACTGAGCTGTCTCTAGAAATAAGGCATTTGAGTTTCACTTTTGTTCTTTGGGGGGCACGACGAGCAGGCAATCATATTCAGTTATGAATTACAGAAATTGAAAGTAAATGATAGCATATTCAATTCAAAACAATTAAATATCAGAAGTTGAGTACCTTGCATCCTTGGATATTAATGTCTTGTGAAACAGTTGTTATATATTAAATATTTAGATACTTACATCCTTCCTTGCACTCTTTCAGCGCTCCTATAATTGTGGGTTTATTAAAAAAACAATGACTACACATTTAGCTTAGTTAGCCTGCTATTTAGCATTAGCGGAACGGAAAGTGTCTTATTTGTTTTTCAGTATAGTATTTAAAAATGATTTAGCCTTAACTTACTCATTCTACCCAGTAACATACATATTATGAATACTTAGGCCAGTAAGTAATCACCTTATAAGTAACCCATGTTTAACATTGTAGAGCTGATGTTATTACTGTTCACTCACAGAATAAGCACCATTTCCTCCTGCAGCGTCTGCAGGGCGCCCAGCAGGGCCGGCTGACTTTGTCCATAGTGGAGCTGGTGATGCACCTGGGCGGCCTTCACTGACAACACATACTCATTGTGGTGCTCGTGCAGTTTTAGAGTGGCTTTGATGTAACGCTCCTTTGCTTTTTCACGTTCTTTGTCTGCACAAAAGTCACGCACAAACAAACAGGAAAATGCAAGAGAAAGGTAGCATTACAGGTGGATCTGTAACTCGTTTTGTTTGTAACTTGTTTTGTTTGTGTAACCTAATGTATTTAGGTTGATTCAATAACGGTAAATAACATTGCATTGAATACGTTTAAATAAAAGCAGTTCATTTAGATGTGACCACATGAAACACATTTTTATTTTATCTTGGAACTTTGGACACAGAAAAAAAATAAAAAAAATAACAGTTTTTATTTAGAGATAACTTTTTAAAAACTTTTTTGCTTGTTTTAACCGCTCCCAATGTGGGGCCTTTCACAATTGCGGCACTATTTTGTGTTATTTCAAGGATTGTATAAGAAACTTTCTTCTTTTGTTCTATTTATCAGGCTGGTTTAGCTAGTAATTACCAGAGGAGTCTAAGAGAATTTGTCTATTTTTAGTTATCACATGTAACAGTAGTTAAAAAAACGTTATTTATGTGATTCATGCCGATGTTTTTTTTTTTTCAATGTGTAAATTTAATGACAAATATTTAATCGAAATGCATATTTTTGTCTAATTATTGCACACATTTCTCTTGCATGCACACTTCTTTACTGTTGCATTGCAAGTTAATTCATTTTGCTCTTCAGAAGAAAAACCTGAAATTGCATTTATATGATTTAAAATATCAATCTATTAAAACACATTAACAAGCATTCTATTACTACTTCTACTTATTTCATTGTAATTGTTTCATTTCAATCTAATACAATTTTTAAATAATAATAAAAAGGTATAGCCAAGAACTTTAAATAAAATCATTTAAAAAATAATAATAAGATAATAGATAGAATTTTATTCACAATTTTTACAGTATTTTTACTGCATCAAACAAATGCAGTCTTGATGAGCATAAGAACCTTACAAACATATTTCAAAGAGGAAAATATTTTAATCAGTAAATATCGGTAAACTCCCTCCATCTGCTAAATGCTTAGAAGAACTACTTGGCCTATCAAAGTGTGATAAAAATTACCCATCTATTACGGTACACTGACACAGTGCAAATACATATACCACTGCTTTTGTGTATATTTACTGTACATTTACTACTCTACTCATTTTGGTATATCTAAGACAGCTATCTTCTGAGCATTCACACTTTGGTCAATGGAGGAACCACGTGTAGTTTCTCTCGTTTCCTCTGTAAGTAGAAACTTTGTTACATAGAAACAAGTGTCTTGGTGTCATGGTTTTTCTCCTATAGTACGAGTAGACAAGCGCTTTGTTTTCACATAATATCATAAAACCCTTCGTGTTTAAACATGAAACAGTTCCTCTTACTGTATGTGTATCTCTTTCAGCAAAAAGCACCCTGCACCCTCAGTCAAAATGAAAGAAAATGGCCATGACTTTTAGAGAACTATAGACAGCATGGAGGCATCCTACCTTTGCTTGCTTCCTGATATTTTCTTCTCGCCTGGGCTGCGTCCCGTACCAGTGGTCTGTAACTGGACTTGAGCCGGTCCAGCTCGGTTTGGGTGACCTAACCTTCCACAACAGGACACAAAATAAAAACAAATAAAAATCCAGGTTTGTGTATTAAAATGAGACATGAGCAATGAAAGCATGCTGGATTAAGTTTGCAGCCTGGTTTAAATACAAGCCAGACAAATATAGGAAACTTCCTGTATTTTTTGTTGCTGATGTTGCAGGCTGCTTAACAATAGCAAAACAACTGAAGGTTACTTAAAACACAACCATCATATTGGGTTGCTGTTTAACGTCCAACACAAATGAGAAGGCATTTTTCTACTTCCTGATTTTTGCTACTGCAAAGGTTCCCAACGTTAAACCATTCACAGAAACCATCTAAAGACCCACAGGCAGCTTGTGCTTTGGTAATGGCTTCATTATAGAGAACAAACTAAAAATAAGCTTCGGTATGGTGATGTGGAAACCACTCCTGTACTCATTAAACAAATTTAAGAGTACAACAAGAAGTGCTGTTTTATCACTTACATTTCCTCTATCTAAAATAAGATTATGCCAAACGTGTAGTCGGATTCGCAGAGCCAAATGTGTGTCAAGTTCTGAAGAAAATGTGAGTGGTGCTTGTATGTAAAAAGATAAGCAACATGTAGAGGTTTGGTTACGTGGTTTCTAATGTGCTCTGAATTATTAGCATGTTATGAGGTTGATTACCAGACCTAAAAAGAGCCTCCTCACTTTGCTAAACTAAACTGATCAAAGGTGACAACAAAGACATGTATAATGCATTGTTTAAAGACATTTTTAAAATCTCTATTTCAAATAAATACTTTACATTCATAAACGAGTTCAGACAAAAAAGTATCACGGTTTTCATAAAAAATATTGAGCAGGACAACTGTTTTCAACATTTATAATAGATGATTTTTTTCTGAGCAGAAAATCAGCATCTTAGAAAAATTTCTTCATGTTACACTGAAGGCCTGAAATTCAACTTTGCATCAACAGAATAAATTACATTAGATACAAATATATTAAAATAGAAAACTGTTCATTTAAATTATAATAATGTTTCACAATAATACTGTTTTTACTGGAGTATTGGAGAGGAAACTCTAAACTAACCTAACCCAACCCTAACTTAACCCTAGCCCAGTGCTTCTCAATTATTTTCTGTCACGCCCCCCCTAGGAAGAAGTAAACATTTCGCGCGCCCCCCCCCTCCCCCTATTTTGGAACTTTCGCTTTATTGGTTCCATGGCAACGCGTCATGCTTGTCACGTGACAGACCGAAGTCACAAAGAGCGCTGTTTGATAGATGTTTCACATTTATTTAGTTTTTTTCTTTTTTATTCAAAATAGTCACCAACTTGTTGGCTCTGTTATCAACTACCTGATATTCAGATTCTCAGATATGTGGAAGTGAATGTTTGTCGCTTAAAAAACCTTTATAATGATCAAGTTCTCTGAGCGCGTCTTTTTTGGATCAGTGCCAGATAGCGCGTGAAAACACTTTACAATTTAGCGAGTGATCACGTGACACATGAACACCGGTGTGATCGTACACATCAAAGGGTGAAGGGTTTGTTATCTGAACTTCATATCTGCTGCTCTTGTTCAGTGCAAGAAAACCTACTCCCTGACAAAAAAAGTCAGGGAGTAGGTTCAAAGTCACGTTCCCCACGGTCACGCGCGCCCCCCCTGGCATCGCTCCGCGCCCCCCCAGGGGGGCGCGCCCCACTATTTGAGAACCACTGCCCTAGCCTAACCTAACACTAACCCAACCCTAAGTTAACCCTAGCCTAACTTAACTCAACCCTAACTTAACCCTAGCCTAACCTAACCCTAAACTAACCTAACCAAACCTGAACTTAATCCTAGCCTAACCTAACACTAAACTAACCCAACCCTAACTTAACCCTAGCCTAACCTAACCCAACCCTAACCTAACAGTACACTAACCCAACCCTAACTAAACCCTAGCCTAACCCAACCCTAACTTAACCCTAAACTAACCTAGCCAAACCCTAACTTAACCCTAGCCTAACCCAACCCAACCCTAGCCTAAGCTAACACTAAACTAACCTAACCCAACCCTAACTTAACCCTAGCCTAACCCTAAGTTGACCCTAAACTAACCTAGCCCAACCCTAACTTAACCCTAGCCTAACCCAACACAACCCTAAGCTAACACTAACCTAACCCAACCCTAACTTAACCCTAGCCTAACCTAACACTAAACTAACCTAACCCAACCCTAACTTAACCCTAGCCTAACCTAACACTAAACTAACCCTAAACTAACCAAACCTAACTTAACCCGACTTAACTTAACCCGACTTAACTTAACCCGACTTAACTTAACCCGACTTAACTTAACCCGACTTAACTTAACCCGACTTAACTTAACCCGACTTAACTTAACCCGACTTAACTTAACCCAACCTATAGAAATAGGTGTACATAGAAAATTATTAATATTGAAAATTTGTCATGGTAACCACAGTGTCCACCAAATTATCAAAATTACAACAATTACTGTTCTGCAGAAATTTTTTACAGTACACTCTGTACAGTATACAATAAAATTATGCTTTAAAACAGATTGGAACAGTAAAACCTTGCCTAAGGAAATTTGCATATACAGTATACAATGCTAAATGCAAACAATGAAACTAGAACAGAGGGAAAACGCAAAAACAAATAAGACGTTTGCTGCAAGTTTCATTAAGTGCCTTTCAGCCACACTAAGAAGAAACACTTCTGCATATGTGTGAGACACTGTGAAACTGTACTGAGAGCATAATTGTGAAGAGTGATGTGCGTGTGGCGCTGACCCTGCACATCTCTTGGTTGAGAAGGTTCCACTGTTCCCCATATGTCTTCCTCAGCTGCTGTTTGTCCCGGACGAGGAGGGTGAGTTTGCTGAGGGGTCCCACCATCAGATCCTCCGAATGCTTGCGCATGATACGACTGAGGCTCTCCGTCTGGCTGACCAGCACGTTCCACGACTGTGAGAGCAAGAAAATGAATGCATGATTATATTTATTGTGGTGCACTTATCTCTGCTTGTATGTACTAGATTGCAAGCAAGAATCAACAAAGTTTTGCATAAATAGATACGTTTTGGATTTGCATACTCATATCCTCATTGAGCGCTCAGTTTTTCTTGTTGAAAACAACTGAACAAAATCTTATGAAATAATAGATGAAGTGAGATGTTTAAAACAGTATACTGGCTACAACTAGATGGCAAATACTAAGACACTATTCAAATACAAAAAAACTAAGAAAACACTGTACCAACCGGTTCTTTATTTACCTTTTGTATTGGAAACAAGCAAAGATCTCCAAACTGTGGGCGGCACTTCATTCAAGATACAGGCGGGGCGGGTTATGAGGTTTGATTGACAGTTTGAGGATCCAATGGAGTTACAAGGTTTAGTCACAAGCTCTTTTAAATCCGTTTCATTGGTTACCGTAAATACTTGTAAAACCCATATAGAGGCTTAAAGGATGACCAATAGCAATGATTAAAAAAATAAACAAACAAAATGATGAAATATAGTGATATGAGCTTTCCACCTGACAGCAAATATATATTCTTAATTCTATAGCATTTATGTTATTTTTTGGCATTTTGGTAATTTTCCACAGCGCACCTGACAACCTGTCACACATCACTAGTGTGTCATGGCACAGTGGTTATGAAACACTGTTCTAGGAAAGAATATTAACGAAAGCCTGAGGGTTTTTCACAAAAGTTTTTGTATTCCCAGCATGTTTACAGTCCCGTTTCCCATATCAGGGACAAAGCACTTTCTATGCCTCTTCACTTCTCTTTCAATGGCACATTAGTCTCTAAATATCTTAACATCATGTGGAAAGTAAGGATTCAGACTCAAACCAGTACCTGAGACTATATTAGCGTGTGGATATATCATCTAAAATCTCCAATACACATTGCAACGCCAATGTCATGGGTTAAATTCCAGGGGAAAGCAAGAACTGATTAGAATGTCAAAATGTACCTTGAATGCAATGGAAGTTACATTTAAAACTACCAACCTTATTGAACTGACTGATGTAGTCGAGACCTCCTCCGGGCTGGGAGCCCTCCAGCTTCTCAACAATGGCTGACATCTGATGCAGCTGAACGGAGAACTCGCGATCGCTCTTGGCCCTCTGCGTTATCCATTTCTTCATAACTTCCATCAAACGCAGCTCAGAGTCTTGTAGCTTCATCAGGGCGGCGTGACCCTGAGGGCACCACAGGTCTTCTGCAAAGCCCATGCCTTTAACAGTCTGGGGAACATACGGATCATTAAAATCCTTGGGATGTGTTGGTGAAAATGTCAAAAACCGTAATAAAGTCAAATATTACCTACAGTTTGTGTCTGTCAGCAGCAGTGCGTTGGTGGAACAAATTTTACAGTCAGGTCAATGAGAAACACCATAAACCAAAATCTACGGAAAGAGGAAGAATATTTTAGACTTTCAAAATATTTAAATGTGCATTTCCTCACATAATTGAAGCATCTGTCGCAAAACGATTGCAAAAACGTAGGAGTTTTAAGATGCTTTCATTTCCTCAACGGCAATTTAGGACAAGAGAGTTGTCTATATTGACCACTTCCCGTATCGCAACGGCATTTCAGATGTGAAAGGATATTCATAACATACAGCTCAGACATAAGGAACAATGCTGAAGAAATCTACACGCTCCATGTCAGAAAAATGATTTGCATCTCTTCAGTTAAACCTCGCGCTTTATTAAAACTCAACAGAGCCGAGACGTACACTTCAATACAAAAAATTGACTTAACTTTAATGTAAAGTCCTAGTGCACTTTATAGGATTACTATTTAAACTAATAGTAGCTCAACATATTAAATAATTATTTTTCCATAGCCCATTTTTGTTTGTGTAGCTATAGTTTTACATAATTGAAAAAATTGTCACACTTTGTTTACTCTAATAACACGGAAGACAGAAAATATAACTCGGATGCTCAAAGATAAAACTATTTTTGTAACACGTTATATCGGTAGTCCACATCAGACATTATACTACAACTTACTTTGCAACTACATGTCAACTAGCAGTCATTAATTAGTAAACCGTCTGCTTGAATTCGCTTTATTTTGATGCTCCACCAACAGTAATTTTACAAAAACACATGAATTTATTCTACTAACCCTAACCTACTAATACTGAGACACTAATGAAAGTTAGTGCACATGCACTTGTAAACTTACTTATAGTAAGAAGAATGTCAAATGTGAATCATCTAAAGAAAGTGGAAGTATATATATAGAATAGAGCTGAAAAATATTTATAATCCTGAAGGGGACGTCGTCGTGACGTCACAGATAGTCTCTTTTATTATGCGTCTATCAATGAAACATTGATACAACTACAACAACATAGTCTTATATAGATGCTATTAAATCAGACAAACATATATTTTTGAAAATAGATCAATTATGTAACACTAGAGCTCCGAATATTGCATTGCAGAGACTTGAAAGGATGTGAATTCTCACCTCGGATGCGTCCGGCGCAGCGAAGCGTCCTGTCAGAGCGACCGGAAAGCGTAACGATCCATTCAAATGAAGCGATGAGAAGAAACGAGCGCGTCGGAACGGAACGGTCGGTCCCGGGGACGGAGGAACAAACAGGGCGACACTCGAGCTCTTGTTGCCACCGGCGGCGGACTGTCTGTCGAGCTGAAACCAGGAAGACGCAAACTCACTGCGACCAACAGCACTAAACCTCTGATGCGCGACAACACCACCATCTGATAATTTATTTATACATGGACATTCATTAAAAAATATGAACTATATGCATAAATAATTCTTAGTATAATTACAAATAAAAATAATTTGCTATTGCAGGAACAGCAATAATTCTGGAAAAAAATACATATATAAACTGTGTAAGAGAGAGTTATATATATATATATATATAGTGTGTGTATTTTGTTTTGATTTTCAGCGAGCATGTTTTGCTGAGAATTAGTCATGTTACACCGCTTATAATGAAACATTGTGCGAACTGAGGGAAGTTGTCTGGAAATACACTTTTGTTGCGAAACAGGAAATACCTGACATGTTTTATTCTAGTTTCATACATTTTAAGTAATTGGCAGAGTCGCTGACCAGTCAGTAGATTGCCCCGTTTCTCAGTTTAACATCTTTTATGTGCAAAAAAACTCCTCTCTTTGAAGACAATGCTAGCAACACTTCAACCTCAACAGGATGCTCAACCTGAGCAAAACAGTTCCAGAAACCTTTCAAAGGTCACCTTTGTGTGAATGTACCTTTGATAAGAGAGTTTCAGTTTAGCCATCTACTAGTACCATTATCGATTTATTTTTTAAACCACAACAACGTTTAGTTCAGACACAAACTACCAAAGCTATAGAATTGTCTGACCTTCAGGAAATACAATAAAGAGCTCACAAAGGAAAATTAAGTTTGCATAGATCTTTATTTTTGTATAATCTATAATTCGCATATTGACATCAATTAAATAAAAGAAAAAGAGCAAAACAATCTTTAAATTACATGTAAATGACAATGCACCATATATAGTACAAAAATAGGCCATATTTTTATATTGTTGTCCCGTCTCAGGTAGTCATATAAATGATTGGTGTTTTTTTTAAACTTGTGGATCTACATGCATCAGTTGACTCTTTAAATAAGGGTGAAAACAATTCTATGAGTCCAGAAGGTTCTCGTTTTGCCTGAACACACACACACACACTCAAGCTGTTAAAATGCAACGCAATCATTGCTCCATCAGGGTGAAAGCATATTACGTGCGGCCTACGTGAAAACTGCTTTCACAACACTAACATTTTGACCGCAACCACACCTGCTAAACTGTTTTTCAAAAGCCCATTTGAAGCATTTCCTAATGTATATGACCAAAACTGCAACTACCCTAAAAAAAAAAAAAAAAACACCACCAACCAAACAAAAAACACCCCAAACATTGTTTTTTTTCAGGTCATTTAATTAACTCTAAGCCAGGCAAGTAGATTTTCCTCTTGTGGTCTTTGGTCATGCCTTTGCACACTTTAAGGCTTTCCAAAACACAGCTGTAACATCAAATCTGTAGAGGGCGAACGATCTCAGTGGGGTCAACGTTCCTGTAAAATCTCACGATATTTAACTGCTGTGAAGTTGGATGTCGTACATGAAGATGTTATGAGAGATAAACACAGACATTTCATTATAACGCAATATGAGCCGTGCTGCTGCATTGATGGTGTAAAAAAATAATAATTAATAATCGGTTGCACTACCCAACCTAAGTTCAAGGGAGGCTGAGGATGAGGATGGTGGTCGTTTCCGTATTGATTTATTTTCGTAAGGAGACTGAACAAAACGGTTTTGAAAGGCTGATCATGTTCACCAGTTCTTGAAACTCACCGTGATATGATTTGATAAAGTAAGCATAACTCTATTTGGTCTCTATTGCACAGATTCGATAGATAAACATTGTCATTTCGTAAAGATACTGCATAAGAGCAACATATGTAAGAGCAGGAATATGTGATTCAGATAAACAGAGTTGCAGATGAGCTGAAAAGGGCAAGCAAACTACTTATAATAAAAAGTAAAAGGCAGGGAAAATGACCTGATGAAATATCGTTTTGAGCAGATAAAACAAACTGATATCTGACAGCTGCTCGGGGTGGTGATCAATACAGCCCTTTCTCTGATTTATTTCAAAAAGACATCCATACTGTGCAGAACAAAACCTCCAACATATCTCTATATATACATCTATATAAAATCACCATAAACATGACAAAATGGCAGCCAGGTGCTTTCAGGATGGCCTTAAGCAACAAGCGTTTCTAGTGTTTCAAACCCTTGACTGGAGGACAAAAGAGGCTCCCCTACATACAGTCAAAGAGAGCAGGGATACTGCAGTTTGCACAAACTTACTCATGCCATTTCATACCTGCATGAGATCTTGCTTAAATGAAACAAAAAAAGGATTTTTTTTAAGAATCAACAAAGCAAAATTTTTCAAAAAATAAAATGAGGATGGATGCTGTCGGGAATCAAAAAAAGAAAAAGACAGCACCATAAAAGTGATCTATAAATCTTGTGCACTATATCTAAATGTTTCACTATATTTAATATCAGTGAAATTGAAGTTGCTATTTGCTGATAATATCGTCTTGCACAGCCATGAATCGTTTTAAACGTCGTTCCTGCTCATGTTAATTTAAAATATGATTTAGAAAATATAAACGGCAAATATAACGGTTTTACACCATGATTTTGACATTTTGAATATTGTGCAGAAGATGCATGAAATACCTTTATGGCACACATTCAATTTGCATAAATATAATAGAATTTACTTCAATAAACAATTGTAATGTCATTTTAGAGATTGAAAAGCCCTAGTCCCAACTAAGAATTGGAGATGTGGACACAGAGCATTTAGACTTAACAAAAATCCATGCAGGTTTGCAATGACAAGAGGGTTAATAGAATTTGCAAATAATGACAGACGTTTTATCTTTTGGAGACACATTCCTTAAATGAAAAATAATAAATTCAGCAATTTAGTTGCTCCAGGGGGAGCAGTACGCTCTATAAATGTGTGTAAGACGACATGCTGCTCTTCTCTCCATCTCTAACCATGTAGAAATAGTGATATGTTCTTCTAAAAGGCTCCCTGCGGAAAGCCAGTGGATCCGACCCACTGCAGCACTGACTAACTTCATATATAAACGGTTTCACTCACTCACTCACTCACTCAGAAAATCTTTGTTTTTCTCGTATGCAAATCGTATTTTTTCTTAAAATCTCACTAGGCAAAAGGAAGAGAGAAAACAATAATCATGTTTGTTTATTGTAGTTTCGGCTCGTCCTCGTCGCTTGTGTTTGGAAGCTTTCCATATTGAGGCACCGAGAGGTCAACGCCCAGGTGAATCATGGCTCATATAACTAAGAAAGGTGGGAAAAACAAACCAAAATGCCCCAAAAGTGAGATCTGTTCAGACAAACCTCAGAGTGAAAAAAGAGAGAGACAACAGTGCAGTAGAGGATAGAGAGGGGAGGAACGTGGTTAAAGAGCACTTTGTGTTTTGATGAAGGCAGTCCTCTCGTTGTGGATCTCGAATTCCTCATTCTCGGACTCGGAATTGCCCTCGTTCTCCTGCCATACGTTTGGGATGCCCTTGTAGGCAACTGCAGTGCGGTTCAAGCCAAACCCGACCAGAAATCCTGAGCCTGACCCCGCTTCAGTAGCGTGCAGTTTGCTCTGGTTGCGTGTGTGCAGCTGCAGCAAGCTGAACACACCCACAAACGTAGCCACGATGAAGGCACAGCTGAGCACCGCCACGGTAACAGGCAGGTGAGAGGAGAGCTCGGGGCGGAGTATTCGGGATGAGCCGACGCCTTGGATCTGAAACAGTCCGCCGTCTGGAGACTCGCGCAGAATCTGGTTCTGATGCAGACAGGAGCCGGTGACTATGTCCAGGTGGCTGTGAGGCGGGCAGGAGAGGCAGTTCTCGGACCCCGTGCCGCTGCAGGTGAGACAGACGGGGTGGCAGGGAAGGCAAGTGGGGTGTTGGACGGAAAACACCTCGTTGTTGGGGAGGAAGGTGGATCGGGAACTCTGGGTGAAACCGGCTGGACAATCTCTCACACAGCCCTTCTCGTACAAGTAGAACCCAGGGTTGCACTCTGCAAGAGGAGGAGGAAGAAATGTAAACTTTAATCATTGATAAACGCTTCAGTACAGACACAAAATTGTTCTAGGTTGAATACAAACTGTATTGCTAATTTCACAAAAAAATCTATTTCATTCTCTTTCATCCTCCTCTTTTGTTTCCACTTGGATGGATGTCCATGGGACCAACCTTCCAGAGAGTTTAAAGGCAGAAATGCAAAAAGCATTCTATATAATTGAATAGTTATTATACATGCGTTTATCTTCTCATCACTTACAGAGAGTCTACCGCATTTCCCGCATATAACCCGCAGATAAGCCGCACCCTCATATAACCCGCGGGCTTTGTGTAAAAAAAATTGGCGGCATAACACGCACCCTTATATAACACGCACCCATAGATTGATGAACTTTTTTGTGTAAGTTCACATTTCAAATTTTCCTCGCATGACGTCAATTATCCATAACTGTTCAGGCTCGGTACACAGTGCTTGTGCGCGAAATTCACACAATAAGAAAACAAACACAAGTCAGAATCAGAACAAAAAAAAAAGGGCAGTCTCTCCCGCTGTGCAGCAGCACGTCCCTTTAGAAGCGATTCTACAGGTGTTGATCATCGGATAAGATGAGAAGAGCCCGCCCTAACGGCAGCACAGCCAATCACGTCTTCTTGCATGATTGACAGGTCAAACAGCCAATCAGCGCCAGCTGTCAGAGTGATGGTACAAGCGCCAGAGACGACAACCCTCGCAAGGAAGAAAAACAAATAAAATACCGCAAAAAAAAAACCCTTACGTCCTTGGGAACGTAACAAATATATTAAAAAATAATTTATATAGCCCGCACCCTTACATAACCTACACCAGTTTGTAAAATCTGGTGTAACCCACGGGTAACATGCGAGAAAATACAGTATATGGAATACAATTTTGTTTTCAATGATGAAATATTTTTAAAGTAATGGTTACCAGCCTTTTTTAATGCTTTTCCTTCATAAAAAAAGATTAAATAAACAAATAAATAATATACACTAAACAAACAATCTTGATTACACTACAGGACCGTTTTAAACAAACTAGAGAAAGTAAAGAACCTATTTTAATGTTTACTGTCTTGCCCTGTGGCTTATTAAATTGTGATTTTTGCTTTCTTTAAATTTAAAACAACAAAAAATAATTATTTTAAGGTAAATCAACATTATGTGTGTGAAGTGTAATAAATTCTGACTGCAGACTGAAGCTAAACACTGCATCGATTTGGACACCTTGGGCTTATTTACACCTCAAACTCTGCCTAGCAAGCAAATAAGAAATACAATTCAAGAAAATCAGATATTTTCAAGCACAGGACCCAGATTTGATTAATGTCAGTCCCATTTCTGGAAGTCAGCATCTTCTGACAACTGCAAAGATTAATCTGCTAAACGGTCCTTTTTTAGCCAAACATCTCTTTTTATAGGCTGGAAAGGCATGTTTGGTAACAGTGCTTAACACCTGGAGAGGGCTCAAGCCGTGGAGGTCTGATTTAGGACAACACACATCACATGAGGACAGTGGAACTAGGATGTGATCCAAAGCATTATAAAACAATAAGGAGGCAGCGCTTTGCAGTCATTTCAACATAGCTAAGAGTATTAGAAGCACAGAGTGAAGAAGGGAGTCTAAACACGTTGAAAGTTATTGATATTTAGTTGTCCATAATTGAAACAAAGCTGAAATAAAATAAAAAACATTAGTTGATAAACTTAATGAAAATGATATGTATATAAAAATTATATTATATGTATAAATTATATGTATATAAAACTTTTAACTCTTTCCTCACCAGCTTTTTTTCTACTTCTTTTTAAGTTAACAGTTACTTGTATTTTTGATAATTTTCCACAATATTTTCATGGCTTTTAGAATGTTTTGTTGGATGAATATCTGATTATGCAACATATTGAAAAAGAACAGACCCTCTGCTTTTAAACAATTTTTTTTAAATATAGTTTTATTATGGCTTAATGCATTCTCCTTTTTTAATCAACACTTTAATAAAAAAAAGCAACTGAGTAAAAATCCAGTTTTTAATCAAACACTTGCGGTCTTCCTACATTTATTCATTTAGCAGACGGTTTTATACGATTCGTCGTGAAGAGGCAAAAGCACACAAGAAGTGCTCACAATATCAACTTTAACACATTGCTTGGAGCCTGGAAAACGAAAGCAAGGATTTTTTTTTTTAAAGTTTAGGTGCTCACAGAAGAGACATTTTCAGCTCTCTTTTAAATAGTGACAGGGAGATCGGCGAACGAAAATGTTCATGGGAGTGATTTTGTGCCTCTCTGTTCTGGTGCCGCGAGTCTTCGCTCGTTAACTGATCATTTTTCTGGTAGGTGTGTAGACTCATAGCAGCGAGGGGAAGTATGGTTTAGAGCCTGTGTTATCTCTGTAAGCAAGTGTCAATGCCTTGAACTTGATGCGAGCAGCAAGTGATAGCCAGTGCAGAGATAAAGAGAGGTGTGATGTGGGTCCTTTTGAGCTCATTGTAAACCAGACCAGGATCTGTTGTAGGGGTTTGCTTAATCTTGAAGGAAGTCCAGCCAGAAGAGCCTGGAAATGACCATGGCCTGGACAAGAAGTTGTGTTGCTTGCTCAGTTAAGAACTACGTTTTTATAAAATGGCAGTGATATCAGTGTGATAAAACACACACACACACACACACACACACACACACACACACACACTAACCCTAATATAAAATTACTTTTGTTTTTAATCAAAAATAAATTATTATTTGTATTTTAATATTTTAATTGTTTGAATACTGAGCAAATAATTGAGATATTTTACATTTTCTTCAGAATGAGCATAAATTATTTCATATTTTTGTGCCATTTTGCTGCACAGTCTTAGGCTCACTTATGGCATATCTGCACATCTAGTCCGCCCTACATCCGTTCACTAACCGCCTGATGGATACTGCAAACAAAAATATCAAGCGCTAGCTGAAAACCTATTTGTTTGGGTAGAATTACACAACTTCCCGTAGTCACGTTAGTAGACTGAAACCTATAGTGTTAATTTTGCTAACGAAAACTACGACAAAAATTTATTATTTTGTTTCTCTCCCAAGACAAGACGATGAAGATAACTGACTATATCCATATGCAATATCATTGAAATGTAATTTAAAAAAAAGAAACTTCACCAAATCGTTTTATGTTTGTTGATAAAAAGAAGACAGAATTTTACAGACTGCGCTTTCATGCTTGCGGTTGCCAGATGTCAAGAGTTTAAATCTCCCTATCAGAGCTTTTCTGTTAAAAGGATCATCTTCTGCCTGGCATTTTACTCAATCTCTGCAGATGATCTGAAAACACAGACAAACAAGTGACCTGGATTTTAACCATCTCCATTTTAGATATTCTGCTTTAAGTGAAAGTATCATTCAGTCGCTCTGTTACGAGCCGCCTGCGCCATATACTGGGACTAAACCATCTGTGATGAATTGTAATAAATCCAAACATGGACCTTGACTATATTTTTGCGATTGTGGTTGCAGAATAAATGCATTTACAAAAACAAACTCTTTCAATGATATTATAATTTAGTGGACTAAACAAAAACAGAACAAGGTTGACCAAATATGATAACTAAAAAGTACATTTGACACAGGACTAAGACTACATAAAAAATAAAAAAAACGGATGAAATGAACACTATTTTTATAGAATGTGCTTTGTCAAAGCTGGTACATTATTGCAGAAAAACCCATTCTTATATGGCACGCAAAAACAAAAACTCCCACTTGTTATTCAATGTATCGGTCAGACGGTCTCTTCAGGTCTAAGTGGGAAGTTCTTGGCCAGATTAAGCTAGCTTGAATAAGAGGCTAAGCTGCATTACACTGTGTGTAAACAGGCTTTAAGAAACAGATTTTCAGGAGAGAAATCAAATACATACTCTTCTGGCCATCACGGTACATGCAAAAAAAATAAAAATAAAATCTTTTCAGCATTCGTAATGCTTAAATGCTTCTAGTATGTTATCCTTTATAGAAGGACGGGAGAGGATAGGCCAAGGAGAGCTGATGAAAGGAGGAAAACTGCTGAAAGAGTAGTGGTAGGGTCAGTGTATGTGTGTGTGAGTGTGTGAAGAGGTAAGAATGAGCTGGCAGTGAGTGGCCACATGAGGAGCGTAGCCGCAGGCTAAACTGGACAGCTGCCTTGAACACGGCTGCCAATTCAGCTGGCACTGTCTACTGATTCCAGGATGGAGTTATGAACACACAATTTAACTACTAAGACATGACCAGCAAAACACTCAAGACTAGCAGAGGGACCTATAAAAAGGGACCTGTAAAGTTTAAAGCTTTAAATTAGTGGGGTCACATTTACAACCCATTATTTATTCATTCATTAGTAGAAACATTTAGTAAAAATAGACTAGCATTCAAAAGTTACGGTCGGTAAACATTTTTAATAGAAGGCCATATGCTCATTAAGGCTGCACCCATTTGATCAAAATAAAATCAATGTATTTTTTGTGAATTATTATTAGAGTTTAGAATAGCAGTTTTCTATTTTAATATATATTAAAATGTAACTTCTCCACCGTGATGGAAAGCTTTTATTATTAATGTTTAAAATCAGTTTAGTGCTTTTAGTGGTTTGTGGAAACGGTGTTACATTTTTGAAAAGAAAGTTCAAAAAGACAATTTTTTGTAACATTATCTTTACTGTCGCTTCTGATTCATTTAATGGGTCTTTGCTGAATACAATTATTAATTATTTAGAAGAAGAAAAAAACTAAAATAAAATGTTATATACAATGTTTAATATTTTATACACACTATAAATATAATGTTAAATTATATTGTTTTGCAAACAAGAAGCGGAAGGTCAAGTTGAGCGCACTGTTATGTGAAATGTAATTTACAGCATATTTTGGCAGATCGTAAATCGGGTGAAAATGTGCACAGTTCAAATGATATAGAAGATGTACATGTAAGATTGAAGTGAAAACTATCTAAAGTTCCTGAGGAAATGTAGTAAATACCACTAGCAGTTGACAGGGGGCACACTTTCACCATCATTTACACTTACCTGAGCAGATCTGACTGAGGTCGTAGGTTTTGCAGCTGCTGTCAGCGGTCTGGCTGGAGTCTGCAGATGAAGGGCTGGATAAACTAGAAGCCGTGCCGTAGAGGACCAGCGTGAACTGAGTCAGAGTGCCTAAGACAGAGAAAAGAGAGTCTGACTCGTGCACACAAGAAAATCACAAACTGACAACAGCTGACATGTGTGATTCATCATGTCTGTGTTCTCTCTGTAACATCTCTGAATCAGTGGACCGTTTACAATTTACAAACGAGGAACACCAAAAGTGATTGAGCAAAAGCAACAATATTAGCAGAGCCGATTTCATAAGCATGCCAGAGTAGCCTCAAGTTACAACAGAAGAATTAAAGCAATAAGCCACAAGAGTTCATAACTTATAAACTGTTATGTGGGGTCACTCATGTCTTACAGCATTTATAAAAAGCCAGCAAATATGATAAAACGATGTTTAATAAATGAGTCGATTAAGTTAATTAGATCATTATCTTAACTGTACGTGATATTGTAGATATATAGACCTGACATCCAATTCAATTCATGTGCAGACAGAGCGCATATATATATATATATATATATATATATATGTGTGTGTGTATTTTCAAATAGGACATTAGAAATAAGGTTTTAATACACCATATAGGAATAACATAGGGTTTTCTGGAATAATAAATTATTTTTGGTCGATAATTGCATTCTGCATTCAGATGTTTTTGTACAATGACCAATAAACTGCACTTAAAACCAACTAAAAAGCTAATGAATCCATTGAAGTAGCAGAGTATTAAGTAGTAAATTATTCAAATGCAAAATAAACTCCATAACTGTTTATTCTGATAGAAAAACACTATTCTATTTTATAGATAAAACAGGTAAAGTCTGATTGTACATCCTCGACCTGTACCTACTGCTCATTTGTGCCCACTAACATGAATCCCTTAGAAGACAAGTTTGATCATAACGGCATCCAGTAACAGCACACAAAATGTTCAACACAGACTTCTTATCATAATCGTTCAGTCCGCATCGTTCCGACATGCATTAGATTGATTGCCCATTTTGTCTCTATAGTCCAATAAAGTCAGTAGATCTGTAAATTCTTAAAGCAACAAAGAGAAATGGACTAAGTAATGCACTGGACTGACGGTCCATTCAATCCAATATAAAGCAGTTAAGTTTGTGTCTGGGCAGGACAAAAGAATGAGGTTTGGCTGGAAGTCGCTCTATATTTACAGCGTTCAGTGGCAGCTGGAGAGTGTGATAGTGGAAGAGGGAGGAAAAACTCAGTCCTCTGATTTACTTAGCTAGATTTAATTAATCAGATTTACTGCAGGGTGTGGTGAAGGAAGAAAAACGAACTGGAATAAAAGAGGAAGAAAACAGGACTGGATTGGGCAAATCGGCCAGACTTGTGTTATTTGGACCACAATCTGACTTTTTAAATCATTTTAAAGTCATGGCTTATGTTTTTTTTTTATTTGTTATTATTATTATTTATTATCTTTTATGTTTACTACCTATTTTACTGTAGTTTTGTTATTTGTTTTATTAGTAGACGGGCATATAGTAGAAAAGCAAGTGGAAAACTTTGGGGAAGAAGTGACATCAAGGCATGTTGGATTTGAATCTGCAAATCCGTTTGAGCACTTATAGCTCTTATTTAAAAAAAAAATAGATGGACGAGGTGTTACCATAGTCGGTGGTTCCAGCCACATTCTCAATCTCCAGCGTCCATTCTCCACGAGGATCTTCATCCCAGGAGTGGGTGGTCATGAAAGCCCAGTCATTGAAGCCCTCAGAGGAGTAATCATGAGGTCTATGAAAGTGAGAGGGAAAGTTAGACAGTGTGAAATTTCTCACAAAGCAATGTTATATTGAAGTATTTTGAGAGTGGCTAACCTGGGTGCGAGCAGTGTGGAGCGGGTGCCCTGTGGGCTGATCAGGTAGATGGCCAGATTTCCTCTGCGGTTGTAGGACAGGGTGAGCTGGGCTTGAGCGTGTTCTAATGAGCTCACAAAGCTGGCCGTCCCAGAACATGCATCCACACTTTTGGTGATCACCAAATGACTCCCAATATTCCTAAAAACGGGCAAATAGTCGATTGGAGTCAAAACTAAGAGTTTTCAATAACGGATATGTTATGCATGCATCATCCACTGCAGTCTAAAGGTTTGGGGTCGGTAAGAATTTGGAAAGAAATCTCATTTGCTCACCAAAGCTACATTTATTTGATCATTTGACTGATATAAAAACCTTAATATTTTTCTGGAAACCATGACTCCCCCAGGGATCTTTGATGAACAAAGTTCTTAAGAACAGATTTATTTGCAATAGTGAGTTTTACATCATAATTTTTTTTTTAATTTATATATTTTATATATATATATATATATATATATATATATATATATATATATATATATATTATTATTTTTGATAAACTATCAAAAATCAAACTAATGCATCCTTGAGTTAAAAAAATAAAAAATAAATCTTGCTTAGCCCACAGTTTTTAGTTCCAAGATCACCCAAAACAAACAGAACCACCATATAGTTGTAAACAGTCAAAATAATACATATTTTCATTTTTCATCCAGCAGGAGAAAACTGTTAGTTCAACAGCTTATGAAAGCAATTGCCCAAATCTTCATGCAAAGCCAAATGATTCAAAATAGTAAGTTACCCAGAGGTTTACTGACATCTCTTAAGAGACTACCGTATTTTCCACATATAACCCGCGGGTTATATGAGGGTGCAGGTTATACCAACAATTTTTTTACACAAACCCCCAAAACCCGCGGGCTATATGAGGGTGTGGATTATCTGCGCCTGCGGGTTATATGTGGGAAAATACGGTATTACTAGTATAAACCTTTTATGAATTTCCAAACATTGTTTGGAAAAATAGGTATTTATTTCCCTAACTAATTAACTCCACCAGCAACTGACAAAGAATGTAGTTTATGTGATAGTAGAGGCATTTAGTAGAAATACAAAAACAAAGCGTATTTTCAAATACATCTAGCAAACGGTCCACTCGCACACCACCCGCAATGCGTAGCAGCACAATGGCCCGTTCACTTTGACTTGTTAATGACCCGTTTTATCTTTGAAGGTCAAAGTTTTAATGGTGCCTGAGAGGCTCTATGTTTACACTTTTGGGAGCGAAAAATGCCAAGAATGGCATACTAATAGCAGTCAATGAACAAAAAATTTGGGTTAAGAAAATGTATTTTTTTAAACTTTTTTTGACAATTCCCTTTATAATAAAAGTATAAAAATAGATAGCTTCCTGAATCAGGATTGCTATACTGTATCAAACCTTTGCTACAATATTGAAGGGTGTAAAACACATTCCTGGTCCATAAGAAGGTTGGGCCAACCACCGATGAACACTACAGGAGCCGGTAGGCTTTTGGCACTCTAAACCCAATCCTGTAAGGAGCTTAGAGCGGCCTGGGCCTGCTCACCAGAGACAGGGTTACACAGGAAGAAGAGCTTAAATCAAGAGTGAGAAAGACAGCCTACAGCCTCTGACAAGTCCATGAGGAATGAAGCGTAAACCCCCTCTGAGCAAAACTTCAAGTCGGAGATGTTGCGAGCAGAAAAATGGAAAAATATACGGCGGAGCTAAAGCGAGGCAGCCCTTAATCACTTTGCTCTGCGACTTCTGCAACCAGCATGTTAAATTGGGCTTTGCTCCAAAACCTCTTGATCTTTCCGTAACATTGGTGAACCATAAAGGATGACTGCGAGAAGGGATAAAAAGAGGGGGAATTTTTAGAGACCGACATGATACGCTGAGTGAGAGGGCAAGATTGGAGAAGAGGGACTTTGAGGGTCTGTCTCGAGTTCCAAGATGCCAGCAGTGATGGTGTGACGAACGTGGAAGTAACAAGCTTATCTGTAAGTCATTACCTCTCTTTTAAACATGCTCTGCAAGCAGCGGACTCGCTTCATGCACTGAAGCATCATTCAAGTCGCCCAGCTCTAAATTTAAATGTGATGGATCATCAAAAGTGATGTTTCACTCCCACCTCGTTTCTTATTCATGTTTCCTCTTGCACTCTCTGACCTTTTCAGCAGCACTGAATTTAAAACATCACTCCAGTTGGGTAGACCAATGAACCTCAGTTTGTCACATGCTAGTGTAGAATCAATTAAGACTGCAGTTTCACATAGTATGGAGGGTTTATTTCACACAAAAAATAAAAAAGGTCATCATTAATTCATGTTGTTTCAAATCTCTACAACTGACATCCTTCGGTGGAAGACAAAATAAGGTTTGCAGAACGAGTTAAGAATTTTAATCATATCTTTAATGCACACTGCTATTCAAAAGTTTTTCCCCCAAAAGACCTTGAATTCATCAACGATTAAATCAAAAAGATTTATAATGTTACAATGGATTTCCATTTTCTTTTGTGATTTGATAATTGGAGTAAAGCAGAAATATAATTTTAAATGGATTGTGTGGCCATACTTTTGATTAAAATGGTTCAAAATGTTTAAAATTCTCTGAAATACAAAGCCATTTTTATTTCAGAGCTTCAAAAATCATAGGGCTTGATCGATTCAATGAAAATTAATGCAGACTAAGGCTGTTAAATGTTTTTTTGTTCAAGATCGGTATCCCCTGATCACTGTATGGCTTCAGTGTATGGAAAACAATAGAATGAACATCTCCTAAAATCTCCTAAGGGTTTGGATGAACACGAGGGTGAGAAAATGATGACGTAATTGTCTTTTTTTGTGTGAACGAACCCCTTTAAGGTTGTGATCCAGAATGGAGGGTTTAACTTACATTGGCTCAGACACCAAGGAAAGGACACACTTCTGCTGAGGTCCAACATTTGTCCAGTTCTTTGCCAGAGACACTATAGCTCCAGCATCCAGCAGACCATATCCATAAGAATGGCTTACTGTAGGAGAGAGAGAAAAATCAATACTGTTGAAAGTAACTATAGAGGCAGTTTAAAAGACTGACATTATAAGTAAAGAGGTGAATTAAAGAGGTTGATATCATTAAAAGATCAGGAGCTGTTTGCAGATTGGTGAAGCCAATGATAACGTTATCGATCACGTCACAAAACGTTCAAGCAGCTGGAAAGTGGAAAGAAACATTGGAGGGAAAGGAAAAGGGAGGGAGAGATGAAAAGCAACGAAATGGGCTTTTACCTCGGCGACCCACTCCATTTATCTTCCAGTCATTGGTGGTGAGGTGGGCAGGATTGGATGTCCTCACAACCAGATGCTGCATGTCTCTCCAGGTTAGGTTTTTACTAGCGAGAGAAGTCAAAGCGTTAGTGCCTTTCAAACATGTGAGATGCATGGTGGAACGAAACACAAAACTGCCTGCATGCTTCACAGCTCTCCAAGATAATCTCTTCTGCCCTTTTAAAAAGGTCACCGATAGCTACAGGTAGAGTCATAAAGATTATATTGTTACTGGTGAATTAATTTAAAACTATATAAATGAAAATGCATGCATTTGATCCAAATAAGAATTTGAAGGTTAATCTAGCGAGCGACTATTTTATTTCGAAAGCCTCAGGTCACTCAAGGCGTTGAAGGAAATATGACCTTGCTCGAGGACAGAGCAAACTGGCTTTGGACAACTTACTTGGCTTCAAGGGCGAGGGCGATGATTCCTGCCGCCAGTGGGGCCGAGGCAGAGGTGCCTGTGTGGGAGTCTGTGCACTTCTGCCTGAGGTCTGTAGTGACCTGAAACAGGAAGTAGAGCGAGACAACATTTCACATCACCCATATGATGGGAACATCAAATTATTCCAGACAGGAACACAATTCCAACATCTCACTGACATGAGAATGAAGTCACTGCTGAATCTCCTGTCATTCAGCCTGTCTTGACATTTTTATCAATTATTCTGGTCTGTCACAGTCAGTGCACATCCTATGACTCCTGGCTTTTTAAGAGCGCAATAAAAATATAGATGATAGATTTACATCACATTGTACTGCATATTTCATTTTAATAAACGCAGCTTTAGGGACGATAAGAGACCTTTCAAAATAATTGAAAAAATCGTAATTATTCAACTGAGTACGTCAGAAAAATCTGGGGAAATCTTTCTCGATTCATGACTCCTTTAATAATCTTGAAAATGGTTTCTAGCATCTCTATTATTATTGCTCTAACTTACAATCAGGAATTCGACCAAAACGCCTAATAACTAGTTGTATTATGCTTTGATGTGATTTTTTGCCTTTTGATTTCAGCAAACAAATTGGGTGAAGAAAAAAGCATAGACTGGGGATTTCATAACTTGGGAATTGGACTATTTCCACTTGGACCAGTAGGCAACCACCCAGAACTTCTTAGCAACTGCATACCAATGCCTTGGCAACCACAGCAGCAGCATCTGCATGGGCAAACAGCACTCACATATTCTTCAGAATGAGTAACACTGTTAAGTGACCCAGGTGGTTCAGTTAAACGCTTGACATTTTCGACACTTCAGGGTAAAAAGCACAGCATCTTTAAACCCTTAGGGTCACAAAGACAAAGCCGAGACAATGCAAACACAAAAGGGTTGACGGGTGACACTTAAAAAGCCAGGAACCACAGGATGTGCACTGACTGCGACTAACCTCCTTATGAGAATAATTGATAAAAATGGCAGACGGGATGATTGACAGGAGAATTCAGCAGTTGCACATTACAATAAATACAGGGAGAACACAAGAGAGGGATATTGCCAGATAGAGTCTCTGCTGTAGTGAAAAAAGCGAGTATCAGGCTTCTGTCCTTTAGAAGCACACCTCCATTGTGAATGGTAGTGTCTGTCTTGAATGCGGGACAATGGATGACTCAGTCAGGCATAGCCAGTTATGAGAACAATGCTTGGGTGTGTGCCTCGTTGGCACTGAGCCGGGTAAAGAAACAAATCCGAAAAAAGAGCAAAGAAAATGTCATGCTATGACAGCGAGGTATTGTTTTGAGTCACAAGGATATTCTTGTTTTGAAAATAGACACACAAGTAAGTTGTTTGCTCATGTAAATGCAATCGTCCCTATGCCACGGGGTTGTTCCGGATTCACAAAAGGTGTTCCGGATTCACAAAACATTCTTAAGAACTAAATTATTCTTAACAGCCATTTTCTTCTTATTTCCTAACTTAAGAAAAAAATAAAATTACAGTAATCCCTCGCCACTTCGCGGTTCAAGTTTCGCGGTCTCAGCGCATCATGGATTTAAAAAAAATATTCATAGAAAAATAAAAATGATTGTTTTATCGTCATGCACGAGAGAAATGGTTTCCCAGGATGCCAGACAAAGAGAGAAACTCTCTCAGAGGCTTTGTACACACCCACGGGCACTCAGACAAGACACGTGATCTGTTCCTGGCGTGAGATCGACCAATGAGAGCACAAGTGGATGTATGCCGTGAGCTGATTGGCTGATCCTACTTCGTGGATTTTTGCCTATCGCGGGGGGTTGCTGTTCACATTAACCGCGATAAACGAGGGATCACTGTATACGTTCATAAAAATGTTCTTTTATCTTCAAAAAACAACGTTTCTCTTAAGATTACTCTTTAGACAAAAAGCTTTGTAATTAAGTTGGATAACCTCCAACTTGTTTTAAAATCCCTTAAGTAAGATATTTTATGAATTTACAGAGTTGTCATCAAATTTAAAAAATGACAACATAACACTAGCAACATATACATATTACTTTTACTAGTGGTGAGCACAAGAAATTTGAAGCGACACCAATGATCGATTACGTAAACAAGGATCAATCAAGACTATGTGCAATTTAACATTTTGCTAAACTCTAAAATGTATAAAATTACAGAATAACACCGCAAGAAAGATGGAGGGAAAATTAATACAATAGCCTGTCCATCTTGAGACCGGGTCTTTAAATAAAACTATTTAAACAAGGCACATTAAAAACTGTGACACTGAACGCTCGCCAAGCCAGTCGCAACAAAGATAGTGTGTGTGCGATTATTTTGATTATTACAGTAATCTGTACAGCAGTGGGAAAAGATGGCATTGAGTTGATGAGCGAGTCATCGGCAAGAACAACCATACAATCAAAAATCACCACAACTCATTTTGTTCTTAAGAAAAACAAGATAATCTTATCTTGATCTTATCTTATTTTATCTTAATTTTATCATCTGACAGTAGAGCTAATGATTCTTGTTAAACTGAAAATCACATTTTTGTGGTTGTTGTTTCAAACAGAAATCATGATTCTGAACAGACAACTAAACGAAACGTAATTTTTGGGCATTTTGCAAAACATTTAATTACTAGAGGCAGTAGATGGTGACCATGGCTGTTAGCCTCTAAACATTTACAAAATCATAAACATCCTCCATATGACCTGTATTAAACATTCCAAGTCTTTTGAAGCCATAAAAGAAAGCAGAAAATATGAGAATTTATTTTTCATAAATGTTTCATTATGTCGCAGCCCTCAATTCTCATTTGTTTGAATTGTCAAACTAGGGTACAAATTCTGTTAAATTTTAGGTCATACAAATTCACGACAAAAAAAAAGTTGCAGTTACGACAAAAAGCTGCAGATGAGTTTAAGCAAACAAAATAACATGTAATTTACTAGAGGTTCTGACAAAATGTTAATAGCTACAGTAAATTTAAAATGTTAGGAAAAACGGTTCGAATGAAAGACTCACTGACTCACACATAAACTGCAATTAGATGAATCTGCATATATGAACAAATTTCTTGAACGAGTGTGGCATAACGATGAAATGTACTGCCAACTTACTTTCAAAAGGTGATTTGATCTCTATCTGACAGGCCAAGATTGTAAGTCTGAACACTTCAAGTAAGAAAGCATCTCTCCCCAAGAGGCTGCACAATTTGATTTAAGGAAGAGATACCGATAGTGTAACTTTTATGGCTTGTCGCTTTGCCTGGTTAGAGCACGATGAAATGCTCAGGGCTGGAGTTTATTGAAATCCCTAAGCACAAATAAAAATTGTGATGCTTGACATAATCACCATTAATAAGCGCAAACACAAAGATTAAACCAAGCCATGTGTGATAGTGAGAGGTTATTGGTTTTGAATCACAAGAACATCCATGTTTTTTAAGGCTTTAAACAAAGCACAAGGCTTGGAAAAGCATTCGAAGGGCCATGAAGACGAAAACATCCATCTTCCCCCTCACTAGTGACCGCAGTATTCACTGACAGCCAAAAAGCCTGTAAGAACTTTAAAGGCGCTGCAATTCTTCATAAATTGCCTTGGCAGTTTATCTTCTGATCTCCAACTGTTTTCAGATCCTTTATTTTTGGATTAGATTAGCTATGCCACTTCTTCAATTAAAGGATAACTGTTGCTGATTTTCTGGAGGCGGAGAGAAAAAGAGAGAGAGACTCACAATCTGTTTCTCATTGAGGGCTCCACTGCTGTAGGTTGTGGCGAGGGTGGATGAACAGGCCTCGCTGTACCAGGGCACGTTGCCGTTCTGTGTACTGCTGCTGATCGACAGCGTATAGATGCTATTGGTGTAGCCATCACAATTACAGCTATCCTTCTCACGGCCGCCGTTCCCCGAAGCCCACACGAATATGGAGCCACGTCCTCCACGGCCCTAGAATTTGGGAGAAGAAACAGTCACTCATAATGCATTTCCCATCATGCAAACCCAACGTAACGCTGTTAAAATGTTAAGAGCCAGATTCGAGCTCTGCGCTGCCAAATCTGAGATGGAAGGATTACCGGTGACAATACTCAAAACAACCGGATAATATTTGTGATGAGTGGAGTTTGGAAAGGAGTTTTTCAAAGTGTCATGGACTATTAAAGCACTATCATGGTTTCCATTGTCGGGCCAGATGATTTTATAAGGACCTTGTGGGACAAAGCTAATGTTCTCAAGTCATTTATCATGCATGTTTATTTTCAGGCGCAAATGAAAGACACAAACAGCACGGGGCTTTTGCGGTCTACTTCTCAGATGAAGCACAGTAATACAAAAGCAAACTGTCAGAACCGATAATGAGCTTGTGAAAAATGCACGCAGCACATTAACGAGGCATATTTCAATAGCCGTGCGACTTTCATTTCACCATGTTGCCACAAGGAAAGGACAACAGCGCAAATAATTTGATTCAGATGCTGTTTGCTCGTTACCTTTGATCGTTGCCTTTCTTTATACGGCGCTTTACTGTTCCTTACAATTTCAACAATGCACTAAATAAAAGTCTGCAGTGCAAAGTTTGGCTCTGTGCTTTATAGTTTGCTCTCTTACAGCACACACCTGCTTGATTGTGGGCATCCATTCAGCGAGGGTGTTTACACAGACCAGAGCCCAATTTGCATTGGCCTTTTCCCCACGCAACATGGATCCTATTTCCCAAACAAATCTGACTGCTGGCACACGCATGAAAATATAAATATGGTTGGGGAAAACCACTATGCTATTGTGTGTAATAAGTTCAAAAATGTGGTCCTTTTGTGACTTAATTACAGGAACAGTGACAGGGACATTAGATAAAACTCATTGCTCCACCATCTGTTTTTCAAATTACAGAATTATATTTTGTTTTTAAATGCGATCACTCATATTTGCGAAAATTCTGCACAATGCATCTATGCTATGGCATAAAAAAAAGAGTAATGGTAACACTTTACAACAGACTTTCATTTGTTAACATCAGTTATCATGAACTAACAATGAACAATACTTCTACATTTACATTTATGCATTTGGCAGATGCTTTTATCCAAAGCGACTTACATTGCATTCAAGAAACACATTGCCAATCTAATCAGTTCTTGTTTTCCCTGAGACTCGAACCCATGACCTTGGCGTTGAAAACACCAATGCTCTCTACTGCTTGAGCTACAGGAAAGATACTTCAAAAGCATTAATTAATCCTAACTAATGTTAATCTCAACATTTACTAATAAAGATCAAAAGTCGCATCTATTAACAGTTAATGCACTGTAAAATAACACGAACAAACATTTTATTATCGAACATGAATACTGTAAAAACACTGCAAAAGCATCAATAAATCCCTTTGAGAATGACTGAATATTTAAAGAATCAGAATTAGTAGCATCTTAACTCTCACTAAGACATAATCAAACACTAAATACAGAGAAAAAAGAATGACTGATCACTTTAAAAAGTTGTGGTTAAGATTGGTTGCACACTAGAGTTTCCCCATGTCTGCGATCGCAGTGAATCTACTGATATCAATGGAATCAAGGATGTCTCAGAAAGACGTTTTTGTCACAAGGCTATTGCGGTTGACCAATGATAAAATAAAGCAAATTTTATGACTCAGGGGCCTGTTTGATGCTTAATGTTAGTATCTTTGCCTTGACTACAAAATAGTCTTTTTACAGTTGCAGTATTTAATCCATGTCATCAATTATTCACCCTGACGTCGTTCCAAACTTTCTATCATCAAAACAGGATGCTTTGAAGACTATTTCCACTGTTTTTGCAATTGCACAAGCAATGAAAGTTAGTGTGGTCAAAAAAAAAGAAAGAAAAAAGTTGTTATACCAGTTCCACACAAAAACAAGTCATACTGTCTTGATACGACATAAATGATGACAGAATTTATTTTTGGGAAGAAGTATCACTTTAAACGATGCACATCAATCTGAAATACTAAGTCCCAGCATTTTTCTATAAAAGGTCTGCTCCTATAAAATCCATACACGGCACACTGCGGTAGGTAGCATCTTGGCACGGCTCTTTCCCATTGTCCTTTTATTGGGCCACAGCCAGTTTTACAACCCCAGTGCACGTTCATGTGTGAGCGAAGGGCTAAAACTAATGCCGTTCCGTTAGCCAGCGAATGATAGCTGTTTAGTTGAAATGGCGTTAAGTAATTAGGTATTAAGAATGTCAATACAGTTCACCCTCTGGAAAATCTGCATGAAGATGTCCTCGGTTAAAATTACCATTTAATGTGACATTTAAATTAAACAAACTTCGCTCTGACTAGTAAGTGCTCTTATGACTCAAGGCAGTCGCAGATGAAGTGTGGCAAAATCAAATGCAGAGCATCCCTTCCACAGCCCCCCTGACATAGCTAACTTCAAAGCAAATAAGAAAAAATCCACTTAATTCATTTGAACCACAAATTTCTACCCTACTAAATGTTGCTGCTGGTAAAAGTTCAAGGTTAAGAGGCAAATTCAGGCTCAGATAGGACCATTTCAGCACAAGAATATCAATGAAAACGCATCTACTGCTTTTGGAACAGAATGAATGATGTAGATAATGGCAGGAAACAGTAAAAAATAGCTCATGAGTCACAGAAGCAATTGTACATGTCATAGAAAACAGGACCGCATTTTTGCTCTTTGGGGTTTGTGTAGAGAAGACCTTCACAGAGCAAAACGTCCTCCCTGGTTCGCACCAATGAAAAATCTAGGCACTGTCAAAAAATAAACAGCCTCAAATTGATGTAATTAATTATTCTCCTAAGCATTCAGAAGGAAGTACAAATGCTTAAAGGGATAGTTCACCCAAAATTAAATTGAAAATGAGATGACATTTACATATACATACCAATCAGATAAGTCTTAAAAGTTATAGTAACACAGGCCAATTTAATTCCAATGCGCAGAGAGGTGTACAATTCTCAGGGAAGTGATAAAAATAGCCTTCCAGGAAATAATAAAATGAGACAAAAGTGTAGAATATAACTCCTTTCAGTGCTACAAGGAATGTTTCTGGACTACATCAGCTAAATGTCAAAGAACTGCCAAAAAGCTCAGATTAAAGAGAAGCCAAACCTCTAATACACCACGGAGGAAAGCCTCTTTGGCCAACTTTGCAGGCCCGTCCACCGTTTTGCCGTCATCTTCGGGTCCCCAGCTGGCGCTGTAGATGTCGATGTGCTGTGGGTTGAGACCGAGAGACTGAGCTTCCACCACATCGGTGACCTCTCCATCCAACATGCGCACACCTGCAAAACAAAACCTCATACAGTAAACAGGGATGCATAAATACAATTGCAGACTACAAACTGCAGTCTGATTATTGTAATGCCTCTGTTTAGATGAGATGATTGTTGATTGTATACAAGCACTTCACTTTGGATGTTAGGGGAAAAATGCATCAAACTGACCCTCCCCTAAACCCTGTGCCCCTTAGTTACTGTTGCGAATGCTTTTGAGTTTCCTCTAGCGCTGGAAATGGATTCAGTCAGATCTAGATTTACAGTGATATTAGTAGAAATGCAGAATAATCTGAAAATTATTTGACAAAAAGTGTCTCAGAGAGCTACATTAAGAACTGGTAACATGTTTTACATATTTTGTAAAAAGATTATTTGATCAGAAAGAGTAACATTGGGAAATATTATTGTGATAAAAAAAAGTTTTTCTATTTTAAAATATAATTTAATCTAGTGATTGAATGCTGAAGAAATACTTAAAGTTGAATGAAAACGGAGATACATTTTTACAGGATTCTTTGATAAAATAAAATAAAAATTACATTATAAATGTTCATTTATGAACATGAACAATCCTACTGAGGCCAAACTTTTGGACTGAAGTGTATGTTTGGGAATTCACATGACTGTGTAAAATAAACGCATTTTATATAACATACTTTAATACTTTCATTACATTTTCAGAATGTGTATTATTTTAAATAATGAAAAATATTATGGTGCCATTTTGTTTCTTATATTGCCAACCCGTAACTGCCTGCAATATTAGAGCTGTTTCAAGAAGTTATTTATCGGCTCAATGCCAGAATCTATATTTTCTTTGAGAAGCAAGTCAATTGATTACCTATGCGTATAAAAGAATGCGCAGAGATGTAACAACTAAACATACAGAAAAGCCACTCGGAATAACTACTAAAACCCCTATATGAGATATTTTTGCTGTTTTTGAAGATTTACCATCTAATGCTCGCATATAACTTGCAGCATGAAAAGAAAAAGGTGCACAAACAGACAGTGCTGCATATAAAAGTTCCTTTAAAAGGAAAAAGGATGAGTGCATGCAAGCTCGTGTTCGAATTTGGAGTTCACTCAAAGGTGACAAGCGGCTACATTCTTCTCTTTCAACATCCTTTTACAGATGCTTCACAACAGAGGAGACCATCTTATCTTTTTCCACTTCCCTGTACAAAAGGGAATCTTAAACCGAATTGGGGGTTTGGGAACAAGCCAGAGCGTTTGGTCCAAAATGTCAGAGGTGTTGAGTTATTGTGATCCCAGCTTCAGAACGCTATCTCAGCCTTGAATAATAAAAAAGAAAAGAGAGCACATTCTGCCCACAGCTCTTAGTTTTTAAGTGGTAAAGATGAGAAATCAGAGTCAAACATCTCAAAACAACGTGAATCACTGCTTTGATACACAAGGGGGCGAGGTTACTCAAGGTTGCCCTCATACGGGTTTAGTGCAAATAAACAAAAGTTCAGTCGTTTCAGGTTTTCCAAAGCAATCCGAGAGCATTGGTGCAGACAGTACTGCAAACAAACCGACAACTACAGAACAAAACTGCACAACATCTTGGAAAGACTGAATGTTTTTATCCCATATCTACATTCCAAAAGTCCTGAATATCCCTACAGGACAAAGAGAGAGCTGGCTATGATTACTTCCCAGGAAATGAGAAAGGCATAACCGATATACACGGATGCACTGTGGTAACAAAAGAAGGGATTTTGTAAATACAAAATCGACGTCTCCTCAAAAATGCAACATCAAACCTCAAGGTTTATTCTTTATAAAGCAGATTTCAACAATGGACTCGGTTTCCTCCAAGTCTTCCAATACAATATTCTCTCATAATGAGTTCTGGCAGAGGAATCAGCTGTGCTGTGTGCCATCTCTGCTATTATGCTGCCATCTCCACATTCAGCTTTCCTCTTGCAGAAGGCAATGCTTGCAAATTTGGGTCGATGCTATGGGTCAGCTATCCAAAGCCCCTTCAGTTCTCTCTGCCTTCTGTCCATACGGTACTCCGTACTACATACGGAGTAGAATGTATACGGGTGCCACATTCATCAAACATGACTGACAATTAGTATACAGATTGGATAGGAAGTATGGTTCTGTTCTGGGCAAAAACAGACTAGCATGGATAAGAGCAGGGAGAGCAGTAATAACCTCAGAACCAACATTAATGTATTGCAAATTTCATTAATGATCCGAAGAGGAATATAAAAGTCCTGACTGGATGAGAGGAGGAGCTGGGGATGGAGGAGGGTATTTAGCTTCTGAGTAACGTTGATAATACTGAATGGACATTATATATAGGGATGCTGTGATAACCATTTCATTAACTCAATATTACAGGTCTTTACTATGGTACTTTTTAACATTTTAACTTTTACGATGGTAGCTTTTTAATGTTAATCTGCTTTTTAATGCATCTAATTACGGTCGCAGACGCTCAGTCAACTCAACACGGACCAGCTTTGACTGTTCCAATATGGCGGACGGTTTATGTATAGTGGCCAATAGAAAGAGTATCTGTTGCTTATTAAGCAAAGATTCCCCTCTGGATTCAAGGTGAAACTGGGCTCAGGAAGGCTATTTATCCTCCACTGCTTCTCATTAGGAAGCTAATTCAAAAACAGCTGCTTTAGAGAAAAACAAAGGCAGAACTGACAAAAGAGAAAAATGCACATTACCCATAATGCATTATCTACCTGAATAAAAGGGAATATTTGACATGTAGCATATATTTAGTGCCTGAAGAAGATCTGATAAAAGAAAGAAAAGCCTATGTAAAACTCGGTTAGGTGATTGCTAACTAAACCCATATCAACAGAACCACCCAAAGTGTCGATAACGCAGGGGCAGATTCATGACAATCATGAAAAAAAACTAATATTTTAAGAAGTTTTTCTTATGAAGAATATGACAGACTTTGGTGTTTTCTGACAGTATGGCAGACTTTGATGAGCCCGAAAAACGCATCAAAAGTAGTCTTTTTCTGCTCTCTGCCAATTACCATAAATGTAATCCGACCAGACATGGTTTTTGGCACATCCAACTTAATCATTCACTGTACTTGTGGACATCCCATGTAATATTAATATATATCAACTCAACCATGCATTAAAGATCATACATGAAAACTTAAGGCAAATTGGAACATACTTACAATGATTTTAAGAGGGTTTTTTGTTTTGTCTTTAGAAGAAATTTAAGAGCAAAGATAAGAACATTCTTAAGAAATGTTTTTGTGAATATAAAATTCTCTAGCTACAACGTTTTTGTCCATATTTATTGACCAAATTGCATAATAAGTTCAAACGCATCATAAAATAAAAGCATACACCTCTCCTAAAAAAAGTATAGGGTAACTAGCATTTCTTACTTGGATCTAGGAATCTGAAAAACTTCTAATCTAAGAATAATAAATATACCATTTATAACAAATCACCAACACATATTATAAATGGGAGAAAACATACAAGGTAGAACGTTTCAAAGTCGACATTCAGAAAGTCACATTTTAAAAAATATATAAATCCCCTGGTGTTGTTAAAAGCATTTCCCCTCGTTTCAAAAAGCGTTTGATCAGTCAGTGTTTGAAAATGCTACGTATGGCTGCTGCTGTATAGAGACCGAGTGACCTCATAATACACATTATAAAAAAGAAACATAGGTGTTGTTCTGCCAGTTTACTCAACCTCATGTTGTTTCAAACAAATATGATTTTTTTTCTTCCATAAATCAAAAAATAGGTTCAACGGAGGTTAAAAAACAGCTTGGGTGCTATAATTCTTTTGCAGTCATATTGTAGCTTTAGATGAAGAACAGACCTCAAAACTACTGCTATGAAGTTATCGTTCTAGAAAAGAGCAGTCCATAAATTCTGCTTGTCCTTGTGGTAAACCCAAGAAAGAAAATCAAACAGCATTTTGCAAAACAAGAGGGTGACAAAGAATGAGGACAAACTGTGAATTTATCCTGTTAAGTGAACCATTATATCATATTGACAATCTAGATTTCTTCCAGAGAATGTGGAAAGCAAACCATTATCAATGACATTTATCCCTGAATCCAAGAGCCTGTAGACAGCTGGCAGCATAGAGAACCGCAATGAAACAAAATCTGCTCCAAACAGGATATTAAAACACCTCAGCCAATTAAAAGGATTACATATGCTAGCATCCAAATCGTTGGCTCAAAGGGACCTGTGCTGGAGCCTGTGATAACTGTCCCACTTGAGCTCATGAGGCCATCGCTAATGGACTTCCTCTTCCGAAGCGCTTTCGGTACGGAGTGAAAGAAGAGTTCGCATGCAGTTTAATGGATAGAGACAGGGCTAATCTGAATGCAAAGCTAATCTGATGATTCACTGAGGTGTTTTGCAATTCAAATATTAGAATAGACAGGGGGTGTGTGCCAACAATAGACTGTACGTGATAAATTATGACAAATGGACATTTAGATATACCAACTCACCTCCGATCTTGGCATTATACGCCACTCCGACACCACAGATGCCGTTGTTTGCAACTGCAGCAACTTCTCCAGCACAACGTGTCCCATGTCTTATAAAAAAAAAAGAAAGAAAAGAGAGCGAAATTGAATTATACACTTTCAAAACATCTGTACTACTTACAATATTTTCCTAATATAACAGAATAAATAAAGAGTATAAAGAGTTAAATAAAAATAACTGAATATAATGCATCTTATACACGCAGAGAAAGCAGGAGCAAGCATAAATGAAAGAATGAAAATAATGTATTGTCCCTGAACAAATTAAACATTGTCGGTACTGCCAGAGACGGCTGGCTTTGAACAGGATCAAACTACAATGCTGATGACAAGGGGCGGGCTAAAGGATGCCCCAAACCTCATTCACAGCAGGTGACTAAAGACTCTCATCCTGCAGGACTTACTCTTTTGCATGAGTGAAGAGCTCCTACTCGGTCCTGCAGTAAAACAGGCAGCTATCTGTTAAATACGATAGCAGGTGACACACTGATGACAGTGGCTTTGAGGAGTAAGATTACAGTCTGTGACAATGTGCAAATGCAACTGAACACAGACATTTTGCATCAAATTTTATATTTGGCCTAGTCAACACAAAGCAGAAATACTACACATTTTAAACTTCTTTGAATCTGCATTATTTTTCCATAATAATCTGCCAGGTCAGTAGACATAAAAAACCATGATGGCAATGGAAGCTAAACAGAGTTAAACGGCACGGAGGAAAGATCAGTGAAATCCCAGGGGAACCCCTGGAGCCATCAGTCCATTCAAAGGAAGCATTAGATCAGTGAGGCTAATGTCTCAGACTTACTCCATCCTACAATAAGGAGGATCATGGGACCGAGATTAAATCCAAAAAAGGAGGAGGTGGTAGGGAAATCGAGCTTGCGGGTATTTGTGTGAATGAATCCAACACTACAAAACAAAGAGTGCAAATGATGTAAACGTTAAAGCCTGAACTCAAGCTATCATAATTTGTGTTGAATTCCACACGAACCGATTGTTTGTAGGACAAAATATGAGTAATGTATTAATATTAATATTGTATTTTCCGTCAAAAACATTGCTTTATATTACACCATTTTGTTTTACTTAACTTTACATACACTTGCAATCTGCTCAGCTCAAACATCACAATGTGATGAAGATAAATGTGGTGAATGTTCACAGTTCTTCAACGGTCCCCGGTGACGCATGGATGAGTGGCATGTCTTAAATGAAAAACTAGTCCAGATGCTCCTCGACACATTTCTAAAATGCCAACGACTGAATTTGTGCAGAGATCTTGCACACATCTACACTTATTCACTGACTGAACAGCAATGTGGTCACAATAACCCGACTTGCCCTTTCCAACTAAAATCCTCTGGCTCGAACCTCGGAAAGTGCTGTTCTTGTGTACGTGATAATTGTACGTGACTGCATCTAAATTCATGGTTTGTTATCGTGGCAAACTTAAGTTTTAGTTTGGTGAGACACATTGAGTTACCATTCCCTCCATGACTCACTTTAGAGCTAAACACATGCAGGTTTCTGATGTTGAGAGTGACATATGACAATACCAAACCGTCCGATAGAAGCCTGAACAAATATAAATTGTATTCCCATTTCACGTTTACCTGTAGCACCGAGCATGTGTGCTCCTTTGCAGGAACTACTGTATAGATTACATCTAGTTTGTGCAGACTTTTGCATTTTCTGCAGTGATTTGGTTTTTTTACACTAAACATTAAACATGCAAAAAAAAAAAAGAGCATCTAAAATTGTGAGTAATATTTTAAGAAGCCGTTTCCCATTTGATTGCATTTATTCCTGTGACTGAATAGCTGAATATTCAGTACCAGTACTCCAGCATCCAGAATTGATGCTCAAGAAACATTTCTTATTACTAACGTTGAAAGCCGTTGTGCTGCTTAATATTTTTTGTGGACACTGTTGAACATGTTTTCAGAATTCTTTGATAAATAAAAAGTTTATTTGAAGTAGAAACCTTTCGTAAGATTATAAATGTCTTATAAATGCAGTCACTCGTAAAAGGTTTAAAGACTTAAATAATAAAAAATATATAATAGATTTAAAAGAAATATAGACGTTTTAGTTTAGTTTAAATCCTAAACCCCAAGTATGAGCAAAATTAATAATGATGTTTTAGCAATTAACACTAAATGCATCAAGGAATGGTTTTGTCTTTTGAATATTATGAGTACTGCATACAATTAGCAAACACCTCAATCAGCACTAACAGCAGATGTAAAATAAGAGTATTTCTGCTTCATAAAACAGAAGACGCGCTAGACCATCTGCTTTCTCCAACACCACAGGCATTTCAAGACACACTGTTTGGACCTTTATATAACCCTGAGAGGACTCAAACCTGCAAACACATTGCTCTTGACATACAGCTCAGTTCTTATAAGAACAAGTTTATTCTGGGCTGGATGACTGTTTGGCATCTCCTTCACAGGAAGCCATCCTAAAAGTTTGTAGACGCAACCAAGCAAACTATTCTTTACATTAGGAAGAGATAGTGAGTGAAGCAACTGGAACTGTATTTTAAATAGCTTTTGCTGGAAGAGAAATGCCATTCAAAACATGTAAAGACAGCAGTTGTGATGGGCAAGGGTAATAACGGGTTCATTTAAACAGAAAATGACAAATACTCACCCCCGTGTTAATAAAATTACATTTCAGAAATGCTATTTTGACCATTATGTTGACACATTGAAAATATCTTGGGTGCGAAAATTATTATTTTGGGGTAAACAGCCCTTTTAAGTGCGTATCTGTTCTCGGTTATCTATTTTTTAAAAGGACTGTACAATCTTGTCTTTTTTTTTTTTTAAACGGGGGAAAAACAACATTAAAAAAGTATATCTGATTCAGACAACTGACAAGGATTCCTCACTGAAAATGTCCCAGTATTCGCACTTTAAAGGGACTATATTAACAGTTTTGTGAACAGCTTGTGACGAAACTTAAAAAGCGAGACCGATTCCCAGACTTTCTAGGTTGTAGACTGCAGACTGATTAAATGTGAAGGACTCACAAAAGATGGGGCGGTTATGCGCACTCCCGAGAACATTCCCGTTCAATGACACATGAAATGAATGCTTATACAATATTCAGGATAATGTTAAAAGAGATATTCTGTACTGTAAGGTCAATGTGTCATGCAAAGAAAAGTATGGACTAGTATTCAAACTATATTCTCTCAGTCAGATCTACACAGTCTATAGACTCGTTAAATTCACTCTGTTGTGATAGTTAGAATATATTTACCTCTATTGTCGACATGATGCCAATGAATTGCAGAGCTGGTGCAAACAGGCACATGGCTATGATCTGATGCTTTCTTAACTGCTGCTTTCTCACCGTTGTCATTTTTGTTGCATGTTTATTTGGCTTTTAAGTGGATTGCATGGATCACATATTTACACATTCATCTAAATCTAAATTATTCATCTTAATAAACTGCTGCAAAGCAATTTCCAACTTCTTTTTACTTCTAAGCAAAGAACAAGTATATCGAGGCATTGAGGTTCCGCATCTTGTGCTTTACGTGAGCACGAGCAGTAAGTTGCTGGATAGTTAATTTAAATGGCCAGCTGTGTCACTAATAACAAGGGTTGCTGAATTCTACATTAATCCCCTTTAAATGAACGAAAACTTCTACAGAATGCATATTTTTATCTACAACCCTCGCTGTAGATTAAACCCCATGATATACTGTGTTAATCGGAGATTACCAGAAGTGAATGAAAAAATATAGTAGATCACATGTAAAGACAAGATGTTTAGAAAGGTTTCCTGCAGAAAGCTCAGCATGTTCTGTTTGAATTAGCAGACTAACGTTACACATGTTGAGTGTTTTAATACATTCAATACAGATGTATTCATAACCATCTTAAAATTGGATTAGGCAGTATTTCAGCTGGCGTTATCAGAGTCCCAGGGAAATAAATACAAAGGAGTGCTTCAGTGTTTTAAACTAGGGAGAGAAACCAGGCGCAAGTCTAGAGACCGTCAAGTGGAATCTTTAACGGAAGGCTCACTTGCCTGTGCGAGTTATGATTTTATGGAAGAGCAGAGCTGTTCTGCTTGACTTAACACTACATATTTCTGTCTTCTCTCTCATATTGTGCCTGATGAATTAACAATGACAGGACAGGAAAATATACAGTCCGTTTTGAGCTGCTGCTAAGCAAAACTCACTTGACTGGCTAGTACAAACACATTAACTATGGGAACTGTGTACGAGGGAATACTTCATCCTGCCTTTGTCTGAGCAAAAGGCATTTCCAGATGTGCAGTTTTAACACACCAAACAACACAGCGTGTTATGGTAACCTCTGATGTTTTATCAGCACACGTTTTGAGCCGATCTTGATCAGATTACACCCTGAGAGAACAGCTCTCTAAAGTCATGCCAAACACCCATAAAGCACTACATTGCTAAAGACAGCAATCTATAAAAGATAGGATTTCTAATACATATTCATCTTTGCTATAAGTCACTGCTGGACATTTTTAAGAGCAGAGGAAAGCTTGAGACTCAATCTGTAATTGAATCAAAGCCAACTGATTTTTTAATTTTATTATTATTTTTTGTTTAAAAACATATGGCAAGAGTCAACACAGAACTTCACATGAGAGTTATTAACGTATTAAGGTTCTTGGCATAATAAACTTATATGTGTTTATCGATTTAAAGACAAAGATGAGCAAATTAAACACTTATATATATATATATGTACATATACACACACACACATACATACACATACACACGCATACAAACACATAGCTTGAGAGCTTTTGAGTCTTTCTAAATGTTTTCTGCTACTGTTGCAAACCTGAAACCAGCTTTGTGGTTCTGTGGTAGAACATACAAGAACTAGATCGGTGCAATGATAAAACGCCTATCTAGAGTGCAGTGTGCTATAATAGAGAGGAATAAGGCAACAAAAAGAGATGGCTTTCTGAAAAAATAGTGGATTAAAGAAGGGGAATTTCACAGCAGGGGTCAGAAGAAAACATGGCAGTTAAATAACGTGTAGGACGAGCAAAATTGCCACTGCTACCGCACTACTGCTACTAATGTATCTCCTGCTGTCTTTGCATTATCAGACAGAGACATTTTAACTGATCCTTAATGTTTTATAGTGACTAGGAAAGCGTTTCTGCATTGCAAAATCATTTACAAAATGTTTCGAAAGTCGAATTTGATCACATTTCATCTAGAGCCAAAGATGTTATTTCATTAGGGTCCATTATAGGAGTCATGCCAACGAGGCATACGCTGTGGGGTACTTCCATTAAGGGAAGCATGGGACAGCCCCTCCAAAAACTACAAAGCCGTGCCATTCAGCCCAAAACCTTTGATTTCAACCCACTCGTAACTATACGCTTTTCTGCCTGTCATCACCAATCATGGTTAGCCTCAAGATAAAAACGGCTCTTTGGCTTGTATCCCAAAAAATCCCAAAGTGAAATAAGGACAGACAAGAGTTCAACTCTTCATTAGATGACAACTGAGAGTTTAGCCGTGAAGGTCAGTCATAGCAATGTCTTCTTTTATAAATGCTGATGGGTTCGATTCAGTTTGGAGGGGTGGTGATGACAGATATGAACAAACCTGACCTTAGAAAGGACTAGTTCACCCGATGAAATGACCATTCTGTCATCATTGACTAACCTTCCTTTCACTCCAGATATGTATGCTGTTAGTTATTCCATGGAACATTTTATATAAAAAAAGAAAACTTCAATCTTCATGTAGATTTTTTGTTTATATTGCCCATAGGCCAAATCAAAAAAAAAAAAAAAAACACTATAAAAATACTAAAAACAGCTCATATCACTCATATCATGTGCATATATTTCAGTTCATCTGAACCCATACATCTCACCTTTGAGTAATAAACTCTACTGTTTTTTTATAAACTCAAATTTTTTACTAAACCTGTTTAAAAGATGATATTTTAACTTATTTAAAAACAATGAATTAGTATTCTAATTCAGGAAGCATGCATTAAAGAAATTGACTATGTTACAAAAAATTTCTATTTCAAATAAATGCTGTTCTTAAACTTAATTCAAAGAATATTTTTTTTTTAAAGTACCACGAATTCAAACAAAAATATTAAGCAGCACAACGTTTTTCAACATTGGAAAGAAATGTTTCTTGTGCGTCAATTTAGAATATTAGAATAATTTCTGAAGGATCATGTGACACTGAAGACTGGAGTAATGTCAAATTCAGCTTTGCCATCACAGGCATAAATAACATATATAAAATTATAAAATTGTTATAAATAGTATTATATTTTAAATAGTATTTCACAAAATTACTGTATTAGGGACCAAATAAATGCAACCGTGGTGAACATAACAGACAGCAAAATCATTAAAAAATCTTACTGAACCCAAAATTTGTATTCATTTATTTTATTATTCATCTATACCACTAATCATCCCCACTGCAACTCTAGAATCTAATATGCCGTAAGTTGGACGTCAATGACAAAAAAACAAAACTAAAAAAACCAGTTGCGAGCTTCAGAGGAGGTAAATAATTAGGGATTTTATCATTTCTGGTATGTCAAAAAACTATCGTACAGTTTTAGAAGTGCTCAAGTCGGGTGGATTAATTTGAGTTTTTCTGGAGCTTGAAAGTCCAAGGTCACTTAGCTGTCTATATGGAGATATTTATTCATTCATCCTCTTCCACAGAATACAGTTTCAGGATGACATGGAATGACAGAATCTTCTCCTTTAAAGTAACCTGTTCTCAACACCAACCTTCTTCATAATGTAACATAAATCCCTGGTGTTTCTGGACTAGGTTCAAAAATGGCCAGTATTTTGAATGGCCAAGGCAACATTACACAATCCATGGAGGGAAGTAAATTCACAACACATCAATCACAGAGAAACTAATTTCCCAGCAGCAAAACACACAACACAGAACGCTTCTGCTGTTGCCTACTGCCTACTACTACAAACTGCATGCTAGTCTCAAGAGTATTACATATAAAATTATTTAATTTACTGTAAAAATATGCTAGCTCCAGCACTCCCAGTGACCCAACATGCTGTAGGATAAACATGAACAGAAAACAGTATGCAATAGAGTAGGAACGCCAAATGCAGTGTGTGTGAATGTCACTGAATGTGCACAACTAATATATCAAGTAACGTCTTTTGTTGCATGTTTTGCATCTTTCAATGAACATAAACAGCAAATATTGCAGCAAACTCATTTATACAGTAAACTGCATCTGGCCAATTGTGACGTGTAACAATTACATTTGTAAATGGTGCTACAAATGATGATGAATGACAAATGAAAGTCAACATTGCAGATTTCTTAAAATGACATTTGCTTGCTAGGGAGGCAAAAAAAAAACCTCATTAGCAGAAGCAGTTCCAGTCCAACATAAATGGGCTATGGCCTCAGCACTAATCACACTATTTCACAGGCTGTGTATTCCTGTACCCATCTCCACACTGCAGGGGAAACCTTTGGCCTCATTAAGTAAAGCAGTAAATGTATAGTAGTATTCATACTTCAGCTGGTTTTATGCCAGGAGCTTCAGGCTTAGGCACAAAATACAGTGCTGGCTAAGATGGGGGAAAAACAAATAAAAACAGTTTGAGCTGCAACAGCCCATAAATCACAGGGTTTGCAAAGGAGACCTAAACTAGGTTTGATTCCATCAAGTAAATTACAGTAAAATACATGAACGGGTTATCTCGTACACTATACCTGTTATCGTTGAGCTGGGTGTATCGAGGTTGAGGGTCTGGGTCGCCATCGTTAACATCATAGCTGGCATCTGGATCCTGAAAATATGAGGAAGGATTAGTCAATTTATTTCGTTTTGTTTTAGGTTTCGTGTCAAAGGTAAGGCTTGTTATAAGTCAAACTCACATAGTTTTGAAGCAAATCTGGGTGGTTTTTTTCAATCCCATCATCTAATATGGAAACAACGACACCTTGTCCAGTGACGCCCTGCTTCCAGGCTTCCTTCACGTTTAGGTCACGATGATCTTCATTGTTCTGAACATAATAAAAAAAAGAAGCAGATCAGCATTGATGCCACTTCCCTCAAGCTAACTAATCAGCTGACGCCGAACAACCCGTGTTTGAAGATCATGTTTTGAGGATTATCTTTCACAAATCTACAGTGATCCCTCATTTATCGCGGTTAATGTGGACCGGCACCCCCTGCGATAGATAAAAATCTGCGAAGTAGGATTGCCCCTCACTAGGAATTTCAGTATGTATGTGTGTAGGTACCAGAATGTTTAAAATATGTAAATTTATACTTTATATTTATTTTTACTATATCTATTTAATTATAAAAACTTATTATACATTTACTCTCTCTCTCTCTCTCTCTGCTCTACACATCAATGACTGTAGTACCTTGAGACTCCAGTAATGACGACGATGACAGACCTGTGCGGTTCGATGAATGTGATGATGGTGTTACTGCACTGGTATAGTGAGGCCTTTAAATCAGTTCTGGAAGCACCTCATCGTCAGATATCGGCAAAATTTGCTTCTGAGAGAGGAGAAGAGGCTCCCACTCCACTCGTGCTCTCATTCATCGATCTCGCGCCGGGAACCAATCGCGTGTCTTGTCTGAGTGCCGTGGGTGTGTACAAAGCCTCTGAGAGAGTTTCTCTCTTTGTCTGGCATCCTGGGAAATCGTTTCTCTCACATCACGATGAAACAACGCTGCTTTCCACAATACGGCTGCCGATATGGCGATATTATTGAATTTTTATTTTTCGATGAACATTTTTGAGAAATCCGCAATGCACTGAGACCGCGAAACTTGAACCGTGAAGTGGCGAGGGATTACTGTATCACTTTAAAGCGCAAATCAACTCACAAGTTCAAGGCTGCAGACTGCAGTCAACTCAATAGCGCATGACATCCTATACTAGGCATGAAAGATGCTGACACTCTAGTATGCCTTCACAACACCTTGCCTCGATTATAGAAAACTGTACCCTCAGGCCTGGACTTTATAGTTCTCTTGTGGTCCTCTTGCTGTTTTAACTGGTAGAGATTTTGCTGTAATGTTTATATTAGTTTTATGTTGCACGATTTTATGTTATTTCACATAAACTAATATATAAAATAATATGAAGAAGATTTTTTGTAATTAATGGCAGACAAAAACCCATCCAAATGTCGAACAGCAGAGTAAAAGGCGATGTGAGGGTGAACGTCCAGCCACCCACTGTCTGACCGCAGAGATCTGACTTCTCCCCATTTCACACGTCACTCCACTGCAGAAAAGAACGTGGCCACCAGAGTTTATCTGAGCAGAAAATTGAATTTATTTCTCTGCATGGCTCTTTGAATCTTCTCTTGGTCACAGCATCACTGCTCTGCTCCCCAGGGTGGTTGCAGGGAAAATGTAAGCCAGTAAGGTTCAGTCAGGTCTGATGACGGCAAAATTATACATTCTCTTGAATATCCTGAGATTGCAAGTCGGATTGCGAAGACAACTGACGTTACTTGGCAGAATGATGCAATCTCGTCTAAAAGGTCCAGTAATAATGGCGGTGGGGCTGACAAATTGCCGTTGATGACCTTTGGTCAACTTTCTCAGCATTCCTTTCTGCAGAAATCTTATTGAGCGGCTGTACTGATAAACATGATTGATAATGCTGCCGTGAAAGAGGGGGAAAAATTAGTTGAAAAAGAACTGTAGCTCAGAGAACAGTTTTTATTGTTGCTTTTATTGTTATTTGCTTCTTGGTTCATTAGCTGGAACAAAATGTCCTTGTCTGGTGAATCACCACTGAATGGACAATGACTGAGCAATGACTTAACACAAATTAACTATTCTCATTACGCTGCACAATTCTCCAAAATAACAGATGTGTGGTGTGTGGGGCTCTCAAAACCTAGTTAAATATTAATAAAAATACATATATTTAAAATAAACAATGTATACATATTAAACAACACACACACACACAAACTACAGGTCATTGCAAACAGTCGTAAGGCATAATTGAAGTAATCATGAGGGTTTTAAAACAAACCCTGCATATTAATGGTCTTTTAGTAATAATGAAAGCAGAAAAATAAGAGGAGATATAAGAAGAAAGAAAAAGCCTGTCTGACACTCGGGATTACAGTACCAGAGCTGATACATAGCACTCTAAAACCATCTTTAAAAAAATATTAGAATTGAATCATGGCTTTCCAACCTTGATAAATGGCAACTCCTCACATGAGCTACACTAAGATGCAGCCTAATAATGTTAATCTAATAGCTCAATATGAAAAATGCCTTCGTCAAACACCTCAATCAGGGTGAAAGTGAATGGTGTGAAAGAATGAATTAGTGTGACTTCAATTAAATTTCTAATTAAAAGTATAATCTATAATAATGCACACTGATGAGCCAAAACAAAAAGAGCACAAGCCTAATATGCTGTTGGTCCTCTGCATGCTGCTAAAACAGTCCCGACCCACCTAGGAATGGAGTCTATAAGGTGTCCTGTGGTATCTGGCACCAGGACAAAAGTAGCACATCCTGCAAGTTCTGTCGATCGCACTTGCCTCCAAAGTCCAGATCCAACACTTGCATTCCCATAGTAGCAGCTTTGGCTCATCATAGCCACTCTGATTGGTCTGCAGCTACACAGTCAAGTTCAAGGTCAACGCACTGTGTTCTTCCCATAACCATCAATACAATTTTGTGCGACTTGTGCCACAGTGGAACTTCTGTTGGCTCAGACCAGACAGGATAACCTTGGGATCGCTGTTGGTAAATTCCCACCACTGCTGAGATCAACCCACAAGCAAGAGATTGTTTGACCCAGTCACAGTCACTCAGATCTTTATTCCTGCCAATTTCTCCTGCATCCAACACATTGATTACGAGAACTGATTGTTTACTTGCCATGGAAATCTTCCCAGACCTGAGTATGTGGCCTTGTTAGGAGATGAACAACGATATTCACTTCACCTGTGAATGGTCATAATGTTTTGGCTCACCAGTCAATGCCATGATGCGTTTCAATCAGAAACATCTGCACAAACTTATCTCTCTTTCAACTATTTTTCTTACATCCTTTCATCCACAGATGTCTAATTATTAAAGGAGGTGGACCGATATTTGCGCAAGATGCAATTGGGATGCTGCTTCGAATTCTTATGTCTTATGTAAGAAGCAGGTGATCAAGTACTCAACGGACTCGGCTGCTTTTTCAGAGCATTGCGTTCTTCACATTTTATTATTATTTTGGTAGAGCTGATACTAAAGCTGCTCATTTCTCATGAAAAAGCGTATTTTCATCAAACTTAGCTTTGTATTTGAATATACAAATCTGCAATTGGAATGAAATGAATTTGGATCAACAAATGTGAATATAAATAGCTATATTAGTAAGTCATTTCAACTTCTCACTCACTCACAAATTAAAAAGGGCTACTTTATAATAGTGACACGGAGAGACTGACATTTTAGGAGAAGATATGTATAAAGACTGAAGGAGAGTGAAGACCAGCACGTCTGGAAGAGCCAAATCACAACCGGCTGATTAAACTTCAAGCTCCACCGGATGACTATAATGGCAACAAGTTCACGGTTACACAACGTCCCATTTAAAATGGGCAAAGGGAATAGAACTCTATGAATACAAACAGAACATTACGACAGCCCACCCAGACCATCCGATCTGAGCGGGAGGTATCGTGCTTGCAAATAAACAAACAGTTTGTGAACAGACGCATGCACACAAACAAACCGTTGAGCCATTTACTCACCAAGTACCACTGCTGTGCAAACTTCGGGTCGCTCGGCTCATTGTAATTATCCCTCTTCTTTCTTCGTTTTACCACCTGTTGTTCCGCCCACATTACCTTAAAAAAAAAAAGAAGCCATTAGGGACATACAAGAAGTATTTGTTTCCAATCGGTTCAGTTCTAAAGATCTAGAATCATTCATGGATCATGACATGAAAAATCAGTTTTGACAATCAAAACATCTTAGCTATAAATAAAGCATTTATTAGGCACCAAAATCAGCTTGTTTTGATAGTGCAGAATCTGTGAGGACAAACAGGCAAATACATTTGCATATTACGCCTCCTTCCAGAGCAATACATTGACGAATAATTATACAATTGCACCATAGGGACCACCCAATGGCAATCAGTTGCTTAACGGCTGGCATTTGCCCACACTGGATGTGACTGTTGTCGCATCAAAAACAAGTAGAACCTATTATACATCTCTTTCTACACTATTTATATACCGTATATATATAAAAATCTATCTGTATACTATATATAGATATCTATCTCTCTCTCTATCTATCTCTATCTATCTATCTCTATCTATCTATCTTTACACCGTGTGCATAATTATTAGGCAAGTTGTATTTTTGAGGATTACTTTTGTTATTGTACAACTACAGTGCTCTTGGTCAATCCAAAATGTTAACAAACCCTCAAATGTTAACATTTAAGTAGTAAAAGTGAAGTTTTGGCTTTCTTAAGAGAATATCTAGATGTACACCGTTATTAGGCAACTATTTGTGTGCAGAATTATTATGTATTATTATTAATACACAAACTCAATTTACAAATAAACACTTCTGAAATTTCCACACACACAAAAAACCTCAGCCCTCTTTTCGATAACAGTCATAACCCTTCCATTCAGACAATCAGTCAGTTAATTCATCTGGTCAGAATCAGCTTTTTGTGCAGCCGCAACCACAGCCTCCCAGACACTGTTCAGAGAGGTGTACGGTTTACCTTCACTGTTAATTTAAGAAGGCCCCAAAAGTTCTCAATAGGGTTCAAGTCAGGTGAAGAAGTGGGCCATGTCATTAGTTTTTCCATCTTTAAGGTCTTTACTGGCCAGTCACGCAGTGGAGTACTTTGATGCATGTGATGGAGCGTTGTCTTGCATAAAAATCACAGTCTTCTTGAAAGATGCAGACTTTTTCCTGTACCACTGCTTAAAGAAAGTGTCTTCTTAATATTGCCAGTAGGTCTGAGAGTTTATTTTGAGTCCATTTTCAACTCGAAAAAGGTCAAACTAGCTGATCTTTAATAATATCTGCCCATACCAGTAGCCCACCTCCACCTTGCTGCCTGAGTCGAAGTGGAGCTCTGTGTCCGTTAGTGATCACTGATGATGGACCACTGGCTCATCCATCTCGTCCCTCAAGAGTCACTCTCATCTCATCAGTCCACAAAACCTTTGAAAAACTGTCTTCAGATATTTCTTGGCCCATTCTTGACGTTTCAACTTGTGTGTCTTGTTCAGAGGTGGTCAGGTTTCAGCCTTTCTTCCCTTGGCCATGACTCTGAGAACTGAACATCTCATTCTTCTTGACAGTGCAGGTAGGTTGCAGTTGTGGAATATGGGAGCACTGGAGGATAATGGGTTCCTGGTAGACTCATGTTTGATTCTTCTCAAACATTTGCTGATTAAGCTGCGTATTTTCGTCTTGACGCATTTCTTGCGACACTGTTGACTATTTGCAACAAAATGTTTGATAGTTTTGTGTTCTTGCCCCAAAATCTTAGGTATTTCAAGAGTGTTGCATCCCTCCGAAAGACTTTCACAATTTGTAACTTTTCAGAGTCAGTTAAATCTCTTTTTTGGCCCACTTTTCCTGAAGAGAAGAATCTGCCTAATAATTCTGCACACCTTGATACAGGGTGTTGATCTCCTTAGGCCACACCCTCCCTCATTACACAAATACACATCACTTGTTATGCATTATATTCAATAAGCATTCAAGTTTATACAGCTTGGAGTTGGAAATTATGAATAAAATGATATGGTAAAAATAATCACTTGCCTAATAATTGTGCACACAGTGTATATACCGTATCTATCTATAAAAATAACATTCTAAGTGAACATCAAGGAACATATTAAAATAAAATAGTCACGATAATGGTACCAAATCTGTATAATGCAAATAAACATGGAAATAAAATCCTGAAAAAGCATTCAAAATGTATTTATCTTCTTTAACATGACATATTTCTAATCATATTAAGTTTCTCTATTTATATATTCTAATGGGTATAATGTAATGACTATATATTATTATACATTTCTAAGAACATTGAATTATATGAATTGAGCAGGATTTGATTTCATTGGTTAATATAATTTTTCCCAGGCCATTGAGCCTTAGTAATATCTGCAGAAAAAAGAAAGTGAATACGTTTTGATGAAATATTCTGAAAACAATTAGAACAAGTCAGAAAAGCAAGTAACCAGGAACCATTTGCAATAAGACCAGAAACATTACAGTAAATATGGTCAATTTGGATTTCATGTTATTAAATAAGAGCTGATGAAATCTGCTGACAGACACCAGCCTGTTTTCCATCTCACAATCCTCCTCCACTCAACACAAAGACAGAGAGGCCTGCTGAAATACGGGAAGCTGTTTCTCTGGGGCAGCGACTGCTGCAGCAGGGCAGAAAACGCAGACGGTGGCAGATTATGTGACTGACAGCTCAGTGCTGCTCATGCCAGAGTTCACTGCTTGCTGTCTAGAAAGAGTTTTTGTAAAGTGGATGAAAACAGACAGACATGTGACAGCAAAGTGAAGAGAACGGTCCAAAAAAAAGAAAGAATGATGGGCCAGTTTCACGGTCCTGAAGGACAACCAGGACACATTGCTTCATCCACCGCTCAGTCAATTTTGCATGATGAAATATATATGTAAATGAAGCATGATTTGCTGTTAAGCTACAGAAGTGCATTATACTGGCTTTTTCCAGATGAATTAGTTAATAATTAACCAATCATTTGTGTAGTGACAGCTGTTCAAAGTTTAGGTTCTTTATTTGACTTGACTAACAAAATCAAACATTTCCACAAACACTCCAGCGTTAAATCAAGCATCACTGTTAACGTGGCTTATACTTGGAGTCAGTGATTTATTCAGTTTCAAGGTAAAACTTTGGCTTGTAACACATTACCGTATGCAAATAATCTTTGAAGTCAAAACAAAATTACATTTCAAATTCAAAATGTCAGTAAGATAATAAAAAGAAAGAGAAAAGAAAATACTAAAGACTTTCTATAAAGCCTAGATATATAAATACAAACGCAATTCTGAAAGCATTATATTACATGCATAATGCCTTATAAACAACACTCATAATATGTTGTATCATCTGATAATCATAATAATTACAATAAATTATAATAAACGTTTACGAGTATAAGCCCTGCATTAATAATGCCTTATAAGGATATTTTTAATGCATTATGCCTTAACCTTATACACAACACATTTTGAGCGTTCATGGAAGAAACACAAAATGGATATATAGCGGCACCGTGGCTTGCCAGGAATCACCCCTCACACATTCTTGGCCGCCTTACATATGACATTAGAAAATACAGCTTACACGAATGAGGTTAACCAGACTGTAAAAAACAACAACATATTTTTGCTCTTAAACTGTATATAACACTATATTGTACACAACAAAATGACCAATAATCTGGACATAAATAAAAACAACAGTTAGCTGCACTTCTAAATATCAATTGAACATTTTTGTTTAAATGGCATTGACCTTCTGACTTCTAGTTTTTTTGTATATATAAACATTAAGCTACCTATTAAATCTACATGTTTTGTTTCTATATTACAACATTGGTATTAGATTCGGTAAAACATTGCAATTTTATTTGCATTGTGAATGTATTGTTCCTTTGCACTTTTCCACACAGCTTTGATTTTACCTTAAGGGAAATGTCTTATAACCACTTCATGATATCTTATGGTTAACTAAAAGAAAACTTAACTTGTGTTATTTTATCATTCTAAAGCTTTTTAGATGTTTAAAAAAAGACTTTGCTTTTGTCACTGTACGTTTTTCTGCAGCTCTTAAGTAAACAATGTCAAGATAAGAAACTACAGGATGTATAACCTTTATAACTTAAGAGGATAAAATTGTTCATAGTGTGTAATAAATCATCATACTCTAATAGTTATAACAATAACAGTATTACCTTGAGATCCAAGCGTCCCGACATGAGTATTCCAAGATACGAGCAAGCCTTCGAACAAATTTTTGCTTTGAGATACGAGTAATGATTTGATATATGATGGAATTTACACTCACGCAAGCGTCAGATTTGCACTTGTTTCTTTTTGCCATGGATTTGCCACCATAGTCGACTTCCGTAAGCATCTCCCACGATTCTTCCGTATTGTGTTTGCGTTATCTACGCTATTCCTCCTATTCCTTTTTTTTTTTCCTGTTATTTCTTATGGGAAAATTTATTTGAGAGCACATCGAGTTACGAGCTCAGTCCTCGTATCTCAAGGTCTTACTGTAAAAGCATGATGACTGTTGTTGTTATCATTCATGCGACAAAAAACACACTATAAGGTTGTTTATTTGGCAATATATGCATGCATTATAAATGCAGGTTTCCTCTGGTGTCAATGCATGGTACTCTTAAAAGTTACATAAAGTTAAGTATAATGGTTTAATGGTATAATGTTTTAAAAATCATTCTTTTGATTATTTATCAGATGACAACACATAAGGCATGTGTTATAAAGCATTAAGATTACCCTTATAACGCATTACAGCCTTAACAGAAAAAGATACCTAAAAGTTCAATTCCATTTCAAAGCTCTGATGAAAAAGTATTTTTGATCAAGTCCCTAAAGTTTCGGAGTAGATATTTTTAGTCTCTTTGTGGCAAGATCTTTTTGAACATGCAAGATAAAGTTCAAAACCCACTGATAGCATCGCTGGAACACAGATCCAAGAAAACGCATGAAGCGCGCTGGATAGGAACGCACATTAATATCCGAGGCTGTCTGCCTGGCAAGATATTGGGGAGAGACATGTTGCCTAAACATTATATCACTTTTCCCCCTGTTGATTAATTAGCAAGAGTAATACAATAATAAAAAAAAAGTAGCACACATAAGCATTTCTAACTTTTAAAGATCGACCTCATCTGAAAGTAAGCTCAATTAAAGCCCGTACTCTTTTGGCAATGGAATGCATAATGAATAACCTCATGACTGATGTTGCTACATCTGTGACAGCTCTGATGTTTTGACTTGAGCCAAATGAATTTCAAAGAGAATATGAATGCTGCCAAAAGACTCAGAATAAGGAAATGCATTTCTGAAGCTCTGGAGATGGACTGAGTGATGGACAGAACAGAGATGCTGATGAACAGTTGAGAGTTTTAATAAAATATAAAGGCAATCTGGATGGAAGTCATCTGAAATATCTTACTTCTACTATGGAAATGCAGATTATGGCAGTTGCTAAAATCTATTTTGCGCAAAACATTTAGCCATAAAGGCTAATACGCGTTTTTTTTTTTTTTGTGATATACAATTTATTAGACATACATGACTTTACTTAAAACTTGTCCAAATGATAAAGTCAAGTAAAACATGATGCATGAAGACTACGTAGTATAAATAAAGTAATTAGCAGCCTCTATTGTTTATGATAAAACATGGAGTGAACGGGAGCGAAAGAATTCGACAACAGGAAGCAGAGCAGGGCAGTCAGGGGAAATGCCACTGTGACCCGCTGAGAGAGCAGGCAACAGGACTAACATGCTTTACAAGGGCAACATCTTCGCATGACTGCAGAGTTCACTTCACATGGAGCGATTTCTGTCACAATAATAATTGTGTCCAAAAGTACTGGCACTTTGGTACGAAGTCTGTGTTTTAAACTGCATTTCTACAGTAGTGAGTAATGGGTATATTGCCTTTAAAAAAACTTGTGTGTACCTATGTAGGAGCTTTGTGAAGAGCAAAGATTGAATCAGATCACCGTTGAAGATTTGTAACGCTACGTCGCATTCAGAGTAGACAGTATTGCTCATTATAATGGGCAATATCGTCTTCTGTTGTGCCATGCTGCTCGTGACTGATGAAGACCATGCAATTGACTGACAGCTTCAGTGATTATAAAGAGCGATCTTTGCTCGCTAACTCGTATACGATAGTAAACGAAGTAAACGGAAAGGCTTTGATAGAAGGTTAATTCAACCTATAAAATATATGATTTTTTATATAAAACAAACAACATTACAACCTACATTTGCACAAAATCACGAACAGATGAACTTGAACTAAGTTACGTAGTCAGAATGTGTAACTTCTGTTGTGGATGTGCTCTTCGAGTAACAATATGCTGAAACACAGCAATTAAACCTAAAGATTCACAGCGTTTTATTACAATTTTGTGCACAGGTATATATATGACAGTCCCAGGAGTTCCCATATGAGATTCAAAACCATCATGGTGAACAGAATCTGAAGTGTCTCGCTGAAGGAAATAATACATTATTTAATATATTTTAAGTTATTAAAATGTATATTATTATATATTTTTTACGGGTACTAGATGCATTTGGGTGAATGAATTGAACCGTTAGTAAAGCACTTGTCCATGACTGAACAATTCTGAACACTACAAATATTCTTTCTAGATTTTTCTCCTATTACAGTTAGCGCACTGTTAATATAATTTTTTTTAAAACATTAATTGAAATTACTACTAGTGCTTGCTACACATCTTAACATTTGAAAGCCTTCATTGCATTCTAGTTTGCATTGTATTCTTAAATACAACAAACATTTGCAGTTAAAAAATTAATTTGACAACCCTACCTCTCGCTAAATGTTTTACATAATCATTGAATAAAGATTGTTAGTTCACTCGGCGAGCAAGCATTAACAGTCACAACTATTTAGCAGATCCTTTCATCAAAAGTGATCGACAAAAGAGGAATACAAAAAGTGATGCAGTAGCATGAGAAAATCTATAATAGAAAGTTACCAGACTGTTCAAGCGTACAGGCATACATACATGAGAGATATATATACAACTTTGAAATTAATGAACAGATGGTGAAGGTATACCGCAATGAAGACGGCAACTTTGAATTCAGGGATATAATTAGGAACAATAAAAAAAAAGAAAGAAAAGGCCTCCAGCTTTTTCAGATGTGGTTCCCAAGAGACTTATGACTTTGACAATGCATCTAGTGCGTGACATTTGAGGGGACAACTAGCCTCATCGTACCCCAAGGACTAATCATTGAGTGTTCATCAACAAAAGTAACTTTCTGGAAACTTATTCAACATTAGACAGGCTTGGTGCGATGCCTCTCCAACATTGTGTTGGGACTCGGGCAGGTTCATTATTCACACACCTCATCACTTCTGCACACCGGACAACGGAGTGCTTTTCCTATCTCGAGGGAAGTAGCTTTGCTCCTGGAGGCCATTGGCGCTGATCGAGCGTGGCGTTGCAGCCATGTAACAAGATGGACTTTTTTACCTCCTCTAAAAGGTGAGTAATGGGCCATACGGGTCCAGTCCGTGATTTCCATTAAGGGGGTTTCTAGCCCTTAGCATTCCTCTGGCATTAAAATTGCAGGGTTTGTGTTTCACATCTTCTCAGAACTTACCATCTGGATCAGAGAGGCACGGTGAACGACAAATACTAAGGCTGTACTGAACGAACGCAGATGTCAGGTTAACGCATTTGTGAGCAACGCAACTAAACCCTCGTATTTCACACCTGTGACAAGAGAAACCGAAAGAGTTTTATTTGGTGTTCTTAAGAGCAATGTACATGGGAGGAAAAACCGAGGCGTTTATAAGATATATGCGTGTATGTGTGTATGTGTATATACGTGTACTTGGACACACACACATTTATAACCAAAACAGTGTGAACCGAATAGATTCACAATAATAATAATAATAATAATAATAATAATAATAGACAAGTCAAGCAACAGAAATTTATAGAAAGAGATAGAAAGAGTTGAGGGAAAAAAAGGATTTTTGGACAAATATAAAATGTCTCCCCTTAATCCTTTATAAAACAAGGACAAAAACTAGAGAAGAGAGGGTGCTGTAGTGTCAGTGAAATTATAACAAAGATGAACGAATGGAAAATTGATTGTGCTGGTTCTGGTGCTTCTTTAAATTCCCAACAGTGATTGGCTCTAGTTGGAGTCCCTAAGGAAATGTAACGAGGTCTTTGAGAAACCAGACAAACCTAAAAACATTGAGAGCAAAAACGAATGTCCAAAGTCACGCAGTGTCCTATTAGCTGAAGCTAGGCTGGATTTAGAAAAAAGGGGGGTACACTGCACAAAATAGTCAGATAGTCCAATGTCATAAATCAGTACAAAGCAAATAACTTCACTTGCTTCAAGGCACTTTCCATGAATGGTGTACAAATCAGAGGTTGAAATTCTTACAAGACCTGTTAAGGATGTGATTACCAACCTTATGAGGTCAAACTAATTATTATATGAATCATTTCATTTTAGGGCTGCATGATGTGTAGTTTTGCACTGAAATAGTGATGTGCGCTTGCACGACAGGTTACGTAGTCAGAATGTGTAACTTCTGTTGTGGATGTGCTCTTCGAGTAACAATATGCTGAAACACAGCAATTAAACCTAAAGATTCACAATGTTTTATTACAATTTTGTGCACAGTTATGTATACGACAGTCCCAGTAGTTCCCATATGAGATTCAAAACCATCATGGTGAACAGAATCTGAAGTGTCTCTGAAGTGAAAATTTGCAATCCTTTCATCCCAAATCATGATGAAATGCTCAATTTCATCAAATTTGATCATGATTAAAATGCCATCTATTTTCCAGATCTACAAAACATCACGATTAAATAGAAAGGGGAATTGGGATAGATCAGGAACCAAATGTTGATCCTAAAATAACATTTATTCAAGCACAGTCGTGTAAACAAAAATGGTTGCATTGTTGAGCATGATGAATGGTATCAACACTTCGAGAGAAAAAAAGAAAGAGGAGGGTTTCTGGGTTTCACAGTTCACAGTTCACTTTTTGTGTTTTCGGTAATACATACATATACATATATATATATATATATATATATATGCCTTAAGAAGCTTTTTAGCAGATATATTTTTACAACGTAATATTTACCAATTTCTTTACTCTCTGTCAGACTTATTCAGATCTCAATGCATTTAGTGATTTTGCTTTTTACATGTCATTTAGGCAAGGTTTGGTCAACAAAACCTTTGAATTTGTAGGGGGAAAAAATGTCTGGAAGGGGCTGATCCGAATTCTACATTTCACACATACCTGGGGTTCTGTGTGCAGACGAATGTGTGTTCCTCTGTGCTCTGATAAAGACCTCTTCACCACTCTGCGGTGCCTGAAGTGATAATAATCTCCAAATACCTGAGAGAGGGAAAAAAACAACACCATAAGGCTACATTTAGCTCACCACATATAGATTTCGTGGAAAAAAAGAAAAATCAAGGAATTCAAACAACAATAAGAAGGCGCCAATAACATTCATATTTACCTACATTTATTTTTAGATTCATATATGAAAAAGCCACACTTTAGTCAGTATTTTGAATGTTTAAACCAAAAAGAACTGATACACCGACATTAACTCCACTTCCTGGTACTTAAAGGATTAGTTCACCCTAAAAGATTTTTAATTATGTCATGATAAAAGTTCAGATCATTCCAAACCTGTAGTAATTTCTTTCTTCTGTGAAATATAAAGGATGATATTTTGAAGAATGTAGGGATCCAAAATAATAAATATTTGAATGAACTAAATCAAAGACTCAAATAAAGCATCTTAATGTCGGGTTGTTCACAGTTTTTGTAACACAAAATGTATTTGAAAGCGAATGTCACTTTGTAACAGATCACCGGTACGAAGCCCAGAGTTGGACCCAAACATGACCTTAATGATCCAGATTGAAGAAATATTAACTGAGAGAAAGGCAGTTGTGCTGTGCATGTCCAACAGTCTCAAACACAAGTAACAAACGAACGAGTCAATGTCAGCTGACTGCACAATCACACATGACAAGATCATCCAGTCATCAAACAGGCACTGGTGCAGATCGATTTTTCTCTCCCTTTGATGCAAGATACACTCCTGTCAGGAGTGAGCAAGAGTTCATGCAGTTATGCTATGGATTAAGACAATAGAAAGGGAAAGATCTTCCAGAGATAAAAGAAAAATAGCTGTACATCAAGCCCAGAAACAATGACAATAGTACAGACAACCTCAGGTTACTAAACAGATTAAGTAAAGCAGGAAACAAGTAGAAAAATAAATACAGAACAAGCCAAATTTTAACTACATTTTTAGACTTTCGCAAAGCAACAAAGTAATTCTTTATTTGAATGGCCGTAACATGTAATAGGAACCCCTGTTAGGATGATCGAGGACAACAGCTCTACATTTATTCTTCCATGACGTCCTCGGTATACAGACCGGATTACAGCATGTTGATGTAAACATCACCCAAACAAAGCCAGTGAGGCAATAAGCCCTTGACAAAGCAAATTTGACAACTGGTGACCCAGTAAAAATTATAATAAACACTGAAAGCATAAAACATAGAAAGGTAAAAATAAAACCATTAAAAAAGGACAAATACAAAGAGATGGAAGACTGAATAAATGATGAAAGGCATTTATTGAATGTTATCAAGAGCCTGGCACGATTTGTGGTTAACAAGAGAACAATGACAGAAAATAACAAGAATCAATCACAAGAATAGATAACTAAAGAGGGATGGGTAATAAGCACAGCGGCGTTCTGAGAGCTTTGTAAGTCACGAAGGAAAAAAAGACTGTGGATAGGTATGGGTGCATTGTGCAAGATAACAGTCCGAAAAAGATGAGCATCAATCTCAGACAGGTCTGAATCCAGCAGCTCCAGGGCGCAGGGGAGCGCAGATGGAGATATGCTAGTCTTGTCATTTCAGACCACCATCAGACAACCATCTCAACTGCCTGGAAACATGCAAGAGGAAAGGCATGTGAAGGAGAAAAGAAAAAAACGAAACTTACATCTACACTAAAACTTACAATCCACATCTGAAAATGATATGTGTTGGTTAAACAGTTGGCATGCCTTTGCAAAATGTGTTCCTTATGTCTGGAAGCAACCTACACATTCCAGCTCTACTCTTCAGACCACGCTACACTAGAATAAATATTTGTAATTATTAACTTACTTTAATTATCAAAAACGTAATACTTTTATACGTCAGTTTTGTCTGCAACCCTGTTAAATGGCATGACTTGCTTTCTTAGGAGACTTGGGCTACAAATTGGTGTCCAATTATACTTTTAAAGCTTTAGAGAGGAATGTTTTTAAATAAACACTATTAAATAAGTTTTAAATAAGCATTTGTTACCAACGTTTCTTCCTAGAATCAATAACTAAAAAGGCAATTCAATTTACAGTAATACCTCGGTTTATGAGTTTAATTCATTCCAAGAGCTCGTAACTCAATTCTCGTACACCAAAACAATTTTCCTCATAAGAATGCAGTAAAAATCACTCGATTCGTTCCACACGACCATAAATGCACATTTTAAATATTTTTTGGTTTTACCCTATTAATTACAGTTAAAATTATAACCATTAAGATCTCATAAATTGCAATTAATAATTGACAATTAAACTCTAAAAATATTTGTCAATTTACTGTAACGCACACTAGCTTCGAGTAGCGTCACTGCTGGCGCGATGGAGATGGGGGGGGGGGGGTGTTACTGCTTAGAGGGAGAACAATTAATGTTAACAACACGAGGTAAAACCGCTGTAAATCACTTATAAAAGTATCACTGTGGTGAATGATGAACCAAACCGAGCGACACAGAGAATGAACGAGTTCAGGGGTGATAAAGGGGTTGGAACCGCGTGACTGTTTTATGAGAGGCTGTCGTTAGAATATTTCCAGTAAAAATGCGCGCAAAGATGCTGAGCGTTAGGACTTTTCCACACAAAGATGCGCGTGGGCGCATTACGTATTACTGTATTATAATCTTTAATCTAAGATTTAATTTAATTACAAAAAAAAATAACAATCTGATATTTTAAGATCTGACTTAAGATTTAATTAATGACTTGCTTAAAAAATAAATTCTGAAATAAAATACAAAATTAACTTAAATATGAAAAGACTGCATTTGAGAAAAGGGCTATACAAACTTGAGGTTTTACAACTCTGACCAAAGAGCATGACCTGTAATTAAAAGTAGCATGCAATAACCACATAATAATGACATGTAAAGAGCATTACTTGGCATTATTAGCCGACCTCAGTGTTTGACCCATAGTTTGGGAGTTAGACCATATGACAGCACTGATCAGGAGAGGTCTACAGTTTCCCACATATATTAGGGCTATTATCTAAAATTAGCCTCCGCCTCACATCGCCTTGAAACTACCATTACCAGTCCTCGCCATCTCTTTAATGAAGGCAAACGCACGTTCAACTCTTGGAACTTGTAAGTAGAATAAAACTATGGAAACTGCGAGTTGTAGATAAGCCAGAGTTGGTGAAGAAAACACAGATGTTTACGGTGGGGAAATGAGCTGGCAGTGGGCAGGCTAAATTTGTGATCATTTCAAGAGCAATTACAAATCAAGGGAACAATCCATCTGACTCATTGAGCAAATGGAGCAATTAGTCTCTGCAAGTGAAATCAGTCTCTATGGATGTGCATCACTGTTAATCATCAGTCAAACGCATCCATAAAGCATCAAATAATTTGGCCTTCGGTGCGTTTCCCAAAGCCAACTACAGACCTTATTCAAAACGGCACCATGACAGGTGTGAAAGTGAGGTTGTGAGGGATAGACTTACTGTGTTTTCAATGGTATCTGCTATAAAAAGGTGTATAAAAGCTCTAAGATCACTTATAATTTCCACCGATTGTTGCCTGGTTTTTGTTCACTGAAATATTTTTGAAGTTTTGCCAATAGAGTTCAATGGAACTTGCAACCAAAGTTGCCCAACAACGCTTTAGGGAAACTTTTTGGGATTTTTGTGACCGCTTCCAAAATCTAAATGACAGCTTTGACAAAGGACGAAACTATAAACAAAAAAATATATACTAAATCTAAAAATATAACACTAATACATGTTAAATAAAATACACAGCAACTGGTTGATATTACAAAAACAAACACAGCAAGTCCATAACAAACTCGGATGATAACAGATGATATACACTTTTTAATGTAAAACTAAGAATGAAATGGTTAAACCATTTCTCGACAAGAGTTGTTCCAGCATTTTTATGAGAATCAACACTAAAAGGGAGCGCTGTGAAAACACAGTTTAATAGTGTCATTTATCTTGAAACGAACATGACCTTAAGATACACAAATAACCACATACAAACTAAATGAGGACAAGGGCAAGTGAATACAGAATACAGAGAACGCTGAAAGAAGACATTTCAGAGAAACTCTATGACACCGGTGACAACAGCAAAAAATGTATACCCCATTTACAGCTTTTGGTTAGAAAAAGTGCCTGTCCATGTTTATATAAAGTCTTAAGACACAACCACACCCCACGTCAGAGGTGCTCATTGGAGCTGAAGCAGCAGCCCAAACCCACGCTGGAAAACAACAGATAACTAGCAGTTTCCCTTAAGACCAGAAGGCCAAACATGCTGCGGAAAATTGTGAAAAACAGTAATGGTCAACCAAAGCTTTTAACTTGGATACAATTACATTTACAACATATATAAAAGGATACAAAACATAAAAGATAAGACAAAAGATGAAAAAAAAGAAATATAAATACATAATTTAATTATAATAAATATACAGTGATCCCTCGTTTATTGCAGTTAATGTGGACCAGAACCCTGAATCAGACCAGATTCACGATAAAACAACGCTGCTTTCTGCAATATGGCGGTATTTTTGAATTTGTATTTTTCGATGAATATTAAAAAAAAAATCCCCGAGGCACTTAGACCGCGAAACTTGAACCATCAGTAAGATATTTTAAAGAAATGCCTAATGCTTACTATTACTAAATGGCATGCAATTAATTTTAAAATGTATTGGTGGAGAAAATGCTGTATTACTGTCATTAAAAATAAAGCTTTTTCTGATTACGCCATGTTAGCCACTTGACAGAATAATGTCATCTCTGAAGCGTGGTACAAACATCACGAAAACGAGATTCATACAATGAGATTAACCGTGATTATAACTATAACAATAGTTGTAACTACCGTGCAACTATATAACAGTACCGGTAGTTGTTTTTCTGTTGATAAAAGTATCCAAGCAGTTGCTAAACTCTCTAATAAAACTCATTATATATTAAAGCGTCTTTGGTGTTTCTATGGAAGTAAAACCGGAAGAGCAAGTGTAACGCGAATATAACGTTATTGATATGTGACGAACTGACATTAGCCATTACACTGGTTAACTTTAAAGTACACAAGTCAACAAAATATATAACATTGCTCTAATGTTTTTGTTGGTCATTTTAATCAAATCTAAGTATTATTTTTTTCTCTTAGGATTCTTTTAGGAATGGAAAGTTTCAAAAAAACATCAGTTTAATGAATCTCTGAATAAAATCATTTTACTGACCCAAAACATTTGAACTTTTTGTACTGCATTTTATAATCCATCCTCAAATAAAGTACATAATTGTGTCTCCTCTTATTGACTCATCTGTCATTACATCTTTTTACCCTCCAATCCATTATACGAAGTCTTCATTTCTTATACTTCACTCCTAATGCTCTCTTTTCCTCACCTCTCAAACTTATTTTGAGTCTCATTCCAGCTCTGTCTATTCTCAGCCAGGGATTGATGAATCACCACAGCCATCAATCAACATTGCAGACCCTTCTCTGAGTCCACCATCCTTCCAAACAACATTAGAGAATATTAGACCGCACAAACAGTTCCTGCAGATCCAGGTGTAAGTGAACATGGAACATCAAGGGTGTGCTTTCAAACTCCAGGTGGGTCGAGACTCTGGTGAAGAGCTTCTCCGCACATCGTTGTAAGATTATTATCATTATTTTTTCTGATGAGGTCATCCACAAGCTTGATTCAGATTTATGAAGAAGGCTAAAAGACGAGGTTCCAGCTGCACAGAACCTTCCCTAGAGCTGGACTAAGACGAAAAGTCCCACAGCTGCCAAAAGAACAATTATAAATGTCTAAACCTGTGAAGGAACCTTTTAGAGGAAGGTTGTTTCTTGCCTGGGTTAACTGAATTTATTGAAAGCATTGGCGTAAAAAAAACCCCTAAAAAGATAGAAAAAGGCTACAAGTACTCCTAAAGGAGCTTTTTGCAACTTTTTGGAAGCAGGTCCATGAGCTGACTTGAATGTTGTTCCCATAGTGGATAATTTAGAGGTATGGGGCAATAAACAATTTTTTTTTTTAAGTTCTTTAAGAGGTGAAGTAAAGCAAAGGATGAATATTTTGGAGAAGCTCTGGAAAACGTATCTGCATGACCCATCATGATCAATTAAACATGGCTCCACTTTTGGAACCAGATCTGTGCATTCAGGTTTTCTCATTAGTAGCTGGTTAATCAATTACGCCTGAAAAACAAACTAGAGCTCTCCAAACATAACAGGTCTACTTCAACTCATGCATTATTAAAGAGAGATTTTGGGAAAAATGTCTTGTGGAGGGTGGAAAAAAAGATAGAGAGGGCATTGACAGAAGATGGGTGAAAAAAGAAATATTCATACCTGGCTACCCATGGTTACTATAGAAACAGCCAATAGTAGGCAATGAATCTGACATCTTGGTTTTAGTAACGGCAAAAACAGACAGACTAACAACCGTTCCAGAGAAATAATATCCATGTTGCACTGTCAAGTGAGCTGACATCACATTTTCCATGCTTTAGCAACTGCTTTCATGCCTACTGTGACAATATTCAAAATGAGCCACACTGAAGTAATTCAATGATGCTCAAATAAATTGCAATGCATTCTCAACACGATTTCCAATGGTGGATATACTAAGATAATAAAAACTGATGATTGGTCAATAAATAAATGTGAGAAATTGTCAAAGTATTGCAATGTGGAACAGCAGGTTCACCAACGAATTTCCGTGTGTTGAACAATGAGACTTGACGTTCTGCGGTAGCAAATCTGCGAACCACAAAGTGCTGAAGAAGTGAAAAGGTTTGAACAGACAAGAAAACCCCTTGTTACAGGTGTGAAAGATAAGAAACCCGGCCGCATTACAATAATGCATAATGGAACAGAAGACGTCAATGCTACAGTATCCATCCAACCGCTTTACGTCACTGAACTTGGAGAAAATCCATTTCAATTTCTCTTCAATCCCATTTTCAGATAAGCTTGTTTAGATGTGGTGTATTGTTATGAAAATGATTTCAATTGCTTGGTTTAAGTTGCCTTTGGTCTAAGATGAAAACAACAGTAGTCAAAGCCGTGCCAAGTCTAAATGAAAAGCGAGACCTTGGAGAAAACAACCTTGACGAAAATGAGACAAGCCAGTGATGTTAGGCTAAAAAGGATCCTTGTATCTGCATGGCATAAGAAACTGTGTTCCTTATTTAACAGAAAAAGTACCAGAGCAAATAAACGTAATGTTCTGGGATCTTAAAGGAGTAATTCACCCACAAATTACATCTGTGTGATGACTTGCTCATGTAGTAGCCAAAGCCAATAGGTCAAACTTTTTGATACATATCTTTATTTTACTTTAAAGACTGAGCAAGATTCCATGCAAGTATATTCTGGTGACTCTTTTCAACAAAAGTGAAAGAGAATTGGAGCTGTCAAGAGGCAAAATTACACACTCACAAAAAAGCACCAATAAAATGTGTTATAAAAACATCTAATACAATGTATGCACTATATTCAAAGCTTTCTAAATGCATAGCTTTTTGTGACAGACAAAAAAGACAAATGGTTCAGATGAAAAAAACACCCCCCAAAAAAAGACTAATCTGGATCTCAATTTCAAATAATTAAATTGCTCTTTGGAAGGAAGCAATTATTAATAAGGAAATTTGGTCCGTTCCTCACATTATTATATGTTATTGAAAGGCTTCAGAAAAATTGGAAAGTAATCAATATATAGTCAAATATAGTTGTATATAAGATATTTTTTATTTAATTTACTTTTATTGTAAGAGTAACAAGGTATTGTTCAAAATGTACTTTTGTTACACGTGAGTGAGGGAGTGAGTGAGTGAATAAATAAAATACAATTTCTTTAAAGAAATCAACGTCACTAAGGTTTTTGAGTGCATTTACACCCATAACAGGAAGTAGCAGGTTTCATTTGTGGTCTCTGAAACGTTCCTGTTGAACCAAGAAAAGCAAAGCACAGTTACATTTGAGGAAAAGCAAATCATCACAGATTCATCAAATCATGTGAAAAAATAGCATAATTGTCCTTGAAAAAATTAAGCTTCATACATTTAAATTAAAATCCCATCAGCCAAATCCCACGTTTTTCTTTTTTCTTGAGATGCCAACATTAAGCAATTAAAAAAAATAAACAATAATAATTTAAATAAATGTTATTTTGTTGAAGTGCTGTCAAGTGGTTGCAAAAGCGTAGGGTATTGTTAGGCTAAAAACACCCAGAATACCCTAGAAAACTAGAAAAGTCTATATAATATTGTGGTCTCTATATATATCCTATATATTGATTAAGCTAAATTTATAAAACTTATTTCACATGTTTTACTGTTGGTCAATAAAAATCATAAGCACAATAGCAAGATAGAAAAAGTAATACCATTAATCTTCCTCAACAATCCAACAAGGCCAATATTAACCTGGTTAGTTCTAACCTCAAGTTTCAAACCCCAAGTATGATCAATAAGTAAGATGCTTGTTGTGAAAAACTTAAAGCACTTAAGTTTGTTGAAACGGAAACCATACAATATATTGGAATTACAAAAACGTATGCACAGACCGTAGCGTTTCATGATACAACAAAGAACTTCCAGGATAGGGTCTTAAAAATAAACGTCATATGCAGTAACTCTTCAAACATTAAAAATACTTGGCATCTGCAAACTGAACCTCCGTTTGAGGCTTGGTCAATGGAGCCTCACATATTGCTTCCTCGTCATCAGCAAGACTTTTATGGGAGCGCTTCAAAAAAAAGGGAAAAAAGGCATGGAGGGAAACTGTAGGGGTATTGGGATGCTATCCATCAGACCGTGGGTGACATTAATCACGCCAAGAGCACCGCAAGTTCATGTGAGTGTGACAGAATAAAGTGGCAAAGTCAGTAACTAAATTGTTTTTCAAAGCTCTCGATAAGCACCTTTTCCAAAAGTTACTACAGCCGATGGAAAAACACAAATGGAGCGAGCGGGAGCAGTGGAAAGTTAATCTTTATTTTCAGAGGAGCCGGAGAAGCTGGTGCAGATGGATCACGAGCCGCACCATTAACCGGCGCCGTGTGTCAGCAAGTCAACAAGCTGCAGTATGCTGACCTCCAGGCTTAAAAGCTGCAGGAGAATAAAATAAAAAAAAAACCTGTTCACCAAAGAAGCTCCACCTTGCTCCACAAGAGAAGCGAGTTTAGGAGAACGAGTTCTTAAACGTATCCATACTCTTATTCCTTGCAAGCTCCTTTAATTTTCCTCACTCAGAAGAACCAAAGCTGCATCTGCATCTTGCAAACAGCACTCAATTAGTTTATCTAAGCCTACTAAAACAAAAACATTATCTGAGGTTCTGGAGGGTCTTTTTTTAAATCAAAATTGCAGTCTGCCGCATGTTTAATGAAAACGTACACATGGTTCTTATTTGTGTCGGAGGAGGCCGAAAGAATGCCTGAAGCACGGACTTTCAAAGAGGTTTCAACATAAGCTCTGAACACTAAATCAAAGTGAGAAGCAGGACCAGGTTACGCAAGCAAAGTTATCCATTTAACACGTCTTCTCATTAGAACCAGCTTTACTTCCCCTATAATACAAATTGTGTCTTTTGTCTCACAAGACCAAAACATTGTCAAATGGTGATTAAAATGACGTCTAAAGCAATTGCGCTTGTGGAAAACAAAAAGGACATGCTATTTTTTTTATTAAGAGGATGATGTTACCCACAAGACCGCTCTGTTGACACATCTGGAATGGAATTATCTGAAGGCCTGGGTCAAAGGTGCATTAATTTGCACAAAAACGCAGAACTGGTTTTCCCATCTGGGCTCTGGCCCAATTACAGTAAGACAGGAGAAAATGATTGCTCAGGTGTTCAAGGAAAAAAACGCATCATTTAAAATCACAGAGGGCTACTCTTTCCCATATCTTTTGATGTTAGATTTCTGTTCTTTTTTTTTCTCCATGAGAATCTGGGCAAAATCATCATAGCGTTACTTGAGTAGCGTTACTTCTTCAATCAATTATTCAATCAAAACTCAAGTAAAGTCTCGTCATCTCATCAAAGTCTCGTTAAAGACTTTACTTGAGCTTTGAGATTGATTGAAGGAACCGAAACATTGTGAAATATTAAAATAATTGTTCTATTAAAATGTATTTTAACATGCAAAGCTGAATTTATCCAGTCTTCGGTCTCACATATTCCTTCAGAAATCACTGTAATATGCTAATTTGCTTCTTACGAAACTTTTTACAGATGTTGAAAATGTTTGAAAAGAAACCAGTAGTTATCTATGAAATCTAAGGGATCGTTCACAGTGAACGTTAACTATAAATCTACTCCTATTTCAATAAATTAAAGTAATAAACATACATTATTAATTATCTAATATTTTATTGTTTTTGAAAGTACAAACATGTCTGGCATGGCCTTTGAAGCGCCCTGAAAAGGTGCGTTTTATTTGCTAACATTTGCAAAGGATTTCATATCAGTCGCATAATTTCAGTTGGTGTCTCATAAGGTTGTGTATGCAGACGGCTCATTAAATTTTCCACCTCCATGACTGTGGCAGCACTGGAAACACATGAAGCAAAGACACATTTCCTCTTGTAAAAACACATCCTCTGAGCCATGAGCCAGCTGAAAGATCCTAGGATCAATACATTCCCTACAAAAGCCTAGACTTGGTATATGGCAATAAATGTCAGGGGATTTCTTTACAGATATCACGATTAGTAATTGATTTAGGATGCCACAGTGACATCCAAACGAGACGCAGGATGAAAGATACTTCTTGGCTGAAGAACTTTAATGCAATGCAGTTCTACTGAAGCAACATGAAAGAAAGACAGGCATTACAATCTGGTTGAAGTACGATAACTTGTGCTTTGGGATTGACAGGTAAAGGATCCATTTCAAATCATTGGCAATAGTTTCTTTACGGCTTTGTCTTGACAGGTTACTTTAGTTATAATTACAGTCAGTGTATTCAAACATCCCCCTTATTAATAAATACAAGTAATCCTAATTTACAAGTAATAAAAACAAGCAAAACTACATGGTATTGTGGCGTTTAAAAAAGCACTCAAGGAAAAAGCAGACGCGACACTGAGTGCCTCAATTTTCACAATAGGCTTGTTACATATAAAAGCGGACAAGTTAATTTCATTAGTTTTATTTGAATGCGTTGACCCTTTCATTGAAAGGACAGTGCAGAGGTCACGGGAAGGAAGTAAGGAAATAAGCCATTTTCAATAAGAAGTCATTGCACAGCATAGAAAGCATTCATTGATTATGATAGGAGTTTATGAGTTTGTGCATTCCTACATGCAAAATAATAGACCTGCCACTTTTTAAAATGTAATGTAATACTTTGCGGTTCATTTTATTGGTAACTTCAAATCAGTCACATATAAATTTACAGTTTAAATATGAATGGCTTTTGTTGATGAATCATTTTTCATTTTGAGATCTGAGAACGGCGAAAGAAAAAAGCGAAAGAGAACTTGTGTGACGTTTTCTGGGCGCACACATCTGAAACCGCATATCTCAGAAAGTGCATGAATACTAAATTGAGTTTTCTTTCAAGTTGTCTTGTGCTTTTGTACAGTATTAATATTTTGGATCTGCGCATCATGTCTTAAAGTGATAGTAGCCTAACACTGCTGCCACAGTCTGTGTTTTTAATGTTAATCAAACATTTAACTAGAGAAATTACTCACTGCTCTTGACTAAAAGGAATAGTCTTATTAAATTTATACAGAAATATAAATTTATATTTATACACTGTTATTTTACATCCTCGCTTTATTTAATTTCAGTTCTTTTCAAGATTTTCAGGTTGGTCTAACCAGACTCATCCTGCCATTCTGCACAGCATATCTATCAAAGACTACTTTTAGCTCTCTAGTAACCATCGAAACGAAATCACTAAGTCTATTTAAAATAAAAGCCTGCTGTTGCAAAGAAAAATCTGCCCTTGTGATCCCTTATGTTTACGTTTTAAAGTAAAGAATAAAATGGATACATTTGCTTGATAACATGAGGTTATTTCTCTGACTAAATGAGAGTTTACATTAACAGGTTTTAATTTGCTCCGGGGAAAAAAAGAGGTTTTCGGAGAAAAAAAAAAAAAAAAAAAAAAAGAGGAATCTCTTGTTGATGGGACACACACACACACACACACACATCATTATGAATAGTTGCAAGTGGCTAATTGTCTTCATATGTTGTTGAATCTATTAAAAACAACTGAATGAGTTCCTAAATTAAATGATTGTAATAGATTTCAAAGTTATAATAGGGGTTTTCTGAAAAAAAGGTTGGGAGCCACTGGTCTAACAGTAGTGATTTCATTTGTATGTTTGCTCTGTTCTTCTGTATATACACAATCACACCCCTAATACACAAACCTTGTCTGGACATTTAGTAGATCTTTGATGACATATAAAATATTATTAAACATTAAATATCAGAAATATCAGAACTTGCCTAAACCAAATGATCAGTGATTCCTATACAAAATACACCCAAACAACTATTCCATACAGTCAGCCTTGTTTTGATGTGTCAGTCATCACTTTTTCAGCACACAGAGGGGAGAATGACGGGGGGGGGGGGGGGGAGACAATGCAGTATGTGATGTTAAACCACACCAGACTAGTGTCTGCAACGGCCAGACCTTCAGATGTTACGACCCACTCACTGAATAATAAGCCGCTCTCACGCACTTGATTATGCATGCTCATTCCACAATGACTCAAATAAATAATAAATAAATAAACAAATGGAGTGAGTAAGAGGAGCCTTACACACCTACTCCAGATGGCACACAAAGTTCTGGTTGCCACAGTTCCCATGGAGCCTAGTATAGTGTTATTAAAATCAATTCAATATTAAATTTGCTCACTCAGTGCCTCCGACATGAAATTTTATTGGAAAACAAGTAGTAGCTAAGCTTGGCAATTTTCTACAATGGAACAGATGCTGCATCACCTGGATGGAAATCATGTTTTATTGAACAAAACGGACGGACGATGAATTGCTGACAGCTCGTGATAAGGCATGCCTGAACCTAATTGTTCCTGCTGCCATAAATCCAGCACTGTGCCTCTTCCATCCTCATGCATGCCCTCCGAGTCCAGGTACAGCATGATACAGTCGGGTCACCATCAAGTGAACGACCATCAATGCCCTTTTGTTCTTACACTGCTTGGATGCTTTTCACCACGTTTTAAACTAGGCTTGCTGCGGTAGTCGGTGTTACATGGTGTTCAGCCAAGCAACAATTACATTACTTGGCCACTGTGGCACATCTCCATTATTGTTTTGCTTTTTAATAGAAATATAAACCATTTTGTTCAGTTCAATGCTACAATTATTAGGGGTGTAAGAACACCATGTCTCAATTCGATATAGAACTTGCAATACATTATTATTGAAACTCAGACATTTTTTTTTAAATAAAATGCTAAATTTGGTATTACAGGCATTACAAATTAATAGGGTTGTACTTGGTGCTGGTAACCCAATGCACAACACAAATGGTGACACTAGAATAAAAATATTCATGATTCTGAAGCGGATACAGAAATGTTTTACATAAATACGCTTGTACTCTGTCACTGACTACATATGTTTAAACTAATGTAGGCCATTTTTTATGGGTAATAAGACATTTGGCATTATCAGGAGCAACAAATATTCTCCCATTGCATTATCATACATTAAACTACTATTTATAATGTTGAATATAATGTAAAACTGGCAATAAAAGTCTGTAAACTTTATTTTGGGTGAACTACACAGGATACAGATTGTCACTATCCATGATACATATTGTTGCACTTTTGTATTACAGTGTATTATGACAACATATTTTTACACTGCTAACAATTATAAATTGAAAGCATATACTCAGCTCCACAGAGTTGCAGCACAGCGCAATGTCAGAGTATTTGGTGCGCAACAGATCCTGAAAAATATTCAATCTTGTAAAATATGGTGTCGTTAGCACTGCTCCCGATATATACAGAGCAGCCTACGTGCGTTAAGCGGATGTGTGATTGTGTATTTAAAAGCAAAAGAGAAAAGGGAACAATTAGATAATTTTGAAATTAAATGATCACATTTAAATCATATAAAATAATAATAATCCTACAACCACCACTAAACTAGTGAGAGTATACTTTAGTTTAAAGCAGCAAAGTTCGAAGCAAGTATGTTAATAACTTCACGGACTACAAGATCTGATAAAGTCACGTCATGAAATAACGGACATGAACAAGCATGAATCAAACATCCTCTGACCTTGGGAAATGTAACCTGGTTACTTGCCCATGAACACATCTCGGCTCAAGGTAAAACACATGCTCTTGATTTCAGCAATGGCATTCAACACCTTGAGCGGAACTATTCTGAGACTGAAGTGTCAGCATTTGATAAAAACCTCAGTCTAAAAGGTTGGAGGTGGACCAAAGAAGAAATGCATCATATGATAAAAACAAAGAGGCTATTATTTAGAACTGCCAAACGGTGACAAGACGATGAGACGAGTTTGAAAAGATCATACATGTTTTATTACTTGCCAACATTAGGAGGGGAAAAAATGACTTGACATTGAAGAGTTAATTGTCATGAGAAATTACTAAGGGAATAAAAGCTTTAAAAAGACTGCAAATTGGGTCAGAACAATTTTGAGGTCTGTCAAAAAAGATCCCCATGGTGAATAAGTAAAAGCGTTCCACTGGATAATTAAAACATTGTGTAAAAAGGGATTTAAAAAGGAGGACAACACCATATTTGAGGTAGCATAAAATTAATGAAATGTTCAATAATGATATTAATCACTAAAAAATAAATCAATAAATAATTATACACATACACACACACACACACCCCCCTAAAGGATTATTAGGAACACCATACTAATACGGTGTTTGACCCCCTTCGCCTTCAGAACTGCCTTAATTCTACGTGGCATTGATTCAACAAGGTGCTGAAAGCATTCTTTAGAAATGTTGGTCCAAATTGATAGGAAGCATCTTGCAGTTGATGGAGATTTGTGGAATGCACATCCAGGGCACGAAGCTCCCGTTCCACCACATCCCAAAGATGCTCTATTGGGTTGAGATCTGGTGACTGTGGGGCCATTTTAGTACAGTGAACTGATTGTCATGTTCAAGAAACCAATTAGAAATTATTCGAGCTTTGTGACATGGTGCATTATCCTGCTGGAAGTATCAGAGGATGGGTACATGCTGGTCATAAAGGGATGGACATGGTAAACGATGCCCAATTGGCACTAAGGAGCCTAAAGTGTGCCAAGAAAACATCCCCCACACCATTACACCACCACCACCAGCCTGCACAGTGGTAACAAGGCATGATGGATCCATGTTCTCATTCTCTTTATGCCAAATTCTGACTCTACAGAAATCGAGACACATCAGACTAGGCAACATTTTTCCAGTCTTCAACTGTCCAGTTTTGGTGAGCTCGTGTAAATTGTAGCCTCTTTTTTCCTGTTTGTAGTGGAGATGAGTGGTACCCGGTGGGGTCTTCTGCTGTTGTAGCCCATCCACCTCAAGGTTGTGCGTGTTGTGGCTTCACAAATGCTTTTCTGCATACCTCGGGTTGTAACAAGAGGTTATTTCAGTCAAAGTTGCTCTTCTATCAGCTTGAATCAGTCGGCCCATTCTCCTCTGACCTCTTGCATAATCACACCATTCTTTGTAAACCCTAGAAATGGTTGTGCGTGAAAATCCCAGTAACTGAGCAGATTGTGAAATACTCCGGCCATTCTGGCACCAACAATCATGCCACGCTCAAAATTGCTTAAATCACCTTTCTTTCCTATTCTGACATTCAGTTTGGAGTTCAGGAGATTGTCTTGACCAGGACCAACCCCTTGGTTCTATTCTTGGAATTCTACCTAATGAACCAAGAATTCAAGCAATTTTTGCAAGCAATTATTGGTTGATAAGATAATGGCATTAATGAGAAATTGAACAGGTGTATGGCTGAGTCACCTAAGCTGCCCAATGAAGACACCTTGATTTGAAACTTAAGAAAAATAAACTATCATTCCAAATTTTGGGATAGACATTGGATACAGATATCGGCCTCTTATGCTCACCATGGCTATATTTATATAATCAAAAATACAGTAGAAAGATTATAAATTATTATAATAAATTTCAATAGTTTTTATTTGTCCAATTTTTTTAAAACGTAAAGTACTGTGATGGGAGTCATTACTGCAGTCTTCAGTGTCACATGATCCTTCAGAAACCATTTTAGTATGCTGATTGGGTGCAATTTCGGATTAAATTTATATGAATAAAATTTCTTTAAAAAATAACTGATTCCCTGCTTTTGAATGCTAAATAAATAAATACTAGTAAAGCACCACTGGCTGAAAAAGAACACATAATTAAGTACATAACTTCTTGAAGCATCTCATTATTACATTGTGTTCAAATGACTCAAAAAGTACTAATACATGGGAAGTCTTAAGTAGACAGTGGAAGCCTCACAAACATCCCTCATTTCCTTCACGTTCTTTATCCTTACAAAAATCTGTTTTCTTTGGAAATGATTGCCTGTGATTTACAAAACTGAAACGCCTCATTTGCACAATCAAGTAATCAAACTATTTCCTCCACAGACAGTTAAGTGATTTTTCTCAATTCCCAATTATGTAATTTTCCTGAGGACCCCTTCTTCACACAGTCGCAACTGTTCATTTAGTTGTGTACTGTTTGAGTTATTTAAACTGCTTTGCAAATGGGTGTGTAACAAAGATGTGGGCAAAACAATATTTAATACTAAAAACAAATGGCAGCATCCGTTCACACACAACATGCTATAAAGCAATATATCGACCTTCATTTGAGCATTTCTCATTTGGATTCATAACGATTTCTAGAGCATCAGCAATATTTAATGCAGAGTAAAAATAAGCGCAGCCTTGAGTTGTCCCAGGTGCACGTATGATCCCATACTTTTCTGTGATTAGGCAGCACCGCTCCGTTCAGTTCTAACACAGAACATTCCATTCCCTCCCCGGAGGCCACTTCCACTCCCAACTTTTGTAGCTGCTCGAGAAGGTCAGCCGGTCACCATGGCGACAGTTCTGAGGTCGCAGGTCAAAGCGGCTGCACTGCTGACTGGTGATGAAAGATGACAGCATGAGAGGCCACGGGGAACTCTTTGAAGTTCATAAAAACGAGTCACATGGACTCCATTATGATCCCTGTACGAGCGACTAATATCACGTTGCGGGATCTAATAAATAAACATCAGCTCGTGGAGCTGCTTTAAGCACTACTGTCAGGATTGCATGAGATAAATGCGCTCCTGTTAAATATTAGACACCCTACTAAACAGTTTACCACCCCGCACCATTAAACATCTCATTTGCATGACATTGGCCTACCAACAGTTCACAAAAATTCAAGTGTTTGTCAAACAAAACATTAACCTTAAAAAGGGCAAAATAGTTTAAGGACATTGCGGTGCAGTTGTTACTAGCAGCTTTTGTTGAACTGAATACAATGCCATGCCATAGAAGAGGCCGGCTGTGTTCTGTAGACAAAAGCCTACTGGTTGCAGAATTGTCCAGACGAAACATAGCTCAGCTATTTTCACATGCCCGTAATTGCATACCATGTGGTTTGGTACCATGGACCAAAGCAGTGGAGGATCCAAACGGAGACGGCTGGCCATGATCCCGACGAGTCAACAAAGCAGCGTACGTGAGTGAATCTGGCTTGCTGCGGCTCTCCAATTATAACCTGCCCAAAGTTTCTTGTCCGAGACGCTGTGGTCAAGTGTCCCTGGCGAACTTACCCTTGAGCTATTTGCTGAGCCGAATACATTTTATTGAATTAAAAATTAATCTTATCACAGACAGAGCTATGAAAGAGGTGAACGCATCAAATTACACTCAATCGCTCATTTCCTATTACAGAGTAATAAATGAGTGAATTTTTTTGGCCAGGTGGAAAGAAAAGGGCACCTTCATTAGCAAATTCGATATTTGTTTTCAAGTGAGTCGCGTAAACCGAACTGTAATTCTTAAAGGGATGTCATCATATTGTTTCATTCCTATATAAACACAATAGGAGATATTTACCAGACATTTTCAATTACTTTTGTCTATGCAATGAAAGCCAGGGTCAATAATTGACTTATTAGATGGAGAAATGTTTTTTCAAAATGTGTCTACAGAAAAAGTCAATCAAACAGGTTTAGAATTACATGAGGGCGAGTAAATGCTATTTGAAAATTCATCTGTGGGTGAATTATCCATTTAAATGAGCAGATTGAAACTAACAGGTCTGTGATAGCTAACAATCCAACCCAGATCTAGCTTATTCTTCTGGTACTAAAGCTTTAACCTTATTTCAAGGTTACTGATGTCTCTGAGGAACTAAAACAGAAACGCATAAGCAGTAGTACCGCACGGGTCCTTTAGAGGGATGGACTTAAATAGAGAACAGCAATGACTGATTATGAAACAAGTACGTAATTGGATATTTCAGACAATTAAAATTAAATGGTTTGGTTGCATTTTCATTTCAAGTATCTGATGATATTTGGTTGCAGTATCATTAGAGGACACCAACAGTGCTCAACACTTTTGGAGATGATTGGAGTCGTACACACAGGACATGGTTAGGTGAGAAACAACCAAACAAGGGTCTTAAAACACATTATGGACCTTTTTCCATAGACTGTGATCACGCGTTTCCACAGTAATCAACATGGGAAAATAGATTAGTTTTTCATATTTTAATTTTTTGTCGCAAAAAAGCATAGAGGATCAAGATAACCAACAGCCAATATGGTGATTTGTTTGATGAAGCGATCGGCATGCTATAAAGAAAGTACATACACCGTATATGTTTGTTAAAAAACAAAATGCATATGTGCACCAACTAACAGCAGAGATTTACCAGTATACAATAAAAAACACCTTCCATTCTCCATACAAACCTTTAATTATATTCTCCAACATTGCAAACACAATTTTGCTCACAGAGTAAACAGTCATAACATATTCATGAGGTCATCACGCTGTACTAGATTACATACTTTCTTGTGTTCTGCCTGTCTAATGTGCTCTCTCAACAAATTTGGCTTTGTCCCGTCTTTTAATAACCGAGTTCTTCCATCCGCAGCGGCGCTGAGCAGAGCTCACATCAGAACAGAAGCAGGTGTGTGTGTTCATCTAAGCCTCATACTCATTGATCAGTAACCGCTCGTTACCGACCAATGTCAAAATATTTGAGAAAACCAATCAAATCAGAGAAGGCGGGCTTTATGTGCACACAGAAGCGGATGAGCCTTTGGGATGGGGTTGGGCCCACGGCAGCACTTAAGCACGACAGACTTTTTGCTTTCACTTCAGAGAATGCTGCGTGGCGCTGTGAGAGAAGCGTCACTGACAGAGCGACCACATGGACCGCGATCCACATGCAACGCAAACTCAGCGCATACGCAGTGAACTAGGTACCATCATGAGTCACGAGACTTGTGCTTCTCCCTCTTTTGTGCTCAAGATATTAGATTTCGGCGACATAAAAGAATCGACATAACCCATAAGAAAATGCTAAGACAAATGGGAGTTTGGCGGTTCCACTTAAAAAATGTCGAAATAATAGGGTTGGCAAGTTAACCGAGGTCGAGAACTCCACTGTATAACGTTATATAACCTAATCAGTAAAAAAAACAAAAAAAACATTTTTACATTTCTCTCTTCTAACTATACTAAAGCACAGATTTCTTTTGCCAACTATTTTTTTTACTTAAAACAGTTATGCACACTGCATGAGACACTAAAATAAACAGCAAGGTGAGCATTTGCATTTTGGTCATTTTGACTTCCTCAAACGCAGCCAATGTGAGCAAAAGGCAAGATGATGAATCTGACAAGCAGCAAGCAGGTAAATCTACCATATGGCGACAAGAATTCGTAATCCAGAATAGGAGCAATGCTGCCGTAGCTGGTGTCAACACAATGAGACTAGTGTTATCTGAGGTTGTGCCAAGACAAGTAGATGAATATCCTGCAGGTGGCCAGTCCCAGTTGCATGACTTCATACTGTGCGGTTAATCGATGGTTTCTGTTGATCAATCTTGCAGTAGAGCAAGATTAATACGTCTGGAGAGCGAGTCTCAGACCGAGCCTTGTCTTTGAAAACAAACAGCGGGTAGCAATTTGTTCCAAGCACAATATCAGTGCTGTTCACAAACAGAATTCTCCAAGAAGGAATTCAAAACTCCAAACCGAGGAGCGGCAAGCCAAGCCAAAGCTGCTGGAATAATTTTCCCCAACATGGAGTTTGAAACAGAAGACACATAAACACAAACATATTTATAGATAGATATATAGCTATAGATGGATGGAGATTATGAGGGTAGACGTTAAAAGCCAACTTCCAGGAAAATGCACCCTATTCAGGAGAGAATTACACTCCGCAGCTCTCCAAAATGTTAGCAGTCGACCGGCATTGAGTGTTATCAAAAGGCCGAAGCGATATCCATGTCAACATACGCTTTACAAATTACCTGAACAGTTATGAACCTGAACAGTTATGGATAATTGACGTCATTCAAAATGTGAACTAACACAAAAAAAGTTATACCAACGATTTTTTACACAAAACCCGTGGGCTATATGAGGGTGCAGATTATCTGTGTCTGCGGGAAAATACTTTAGATGATTAGATATATCATGATTTCTCTTTTGTTTCCTGACAACCACAATCACTGTTGTTGTTTAACTTTAAGTATGTATTTTGCTGGTTTAAAAATGACAATTTTGTATCAAGAAGCCAATTACGATCTCAAATGAAAAAGAAAATTGACCAAGAGAAACCGTTTGTTCTTAATTAGCTGGCGCATTCAATGTATTAAGACTCAATATTGAAAACTAAATGGATGGCGAAATGAACTGCAGAAAAAAAAAAACTAATTAATTAGGATGAAAGAACATATTGTTAATGTCGAACCACTTCTTGATTACATAAAAATCACAAATTCATTAGTTAACAACTTCAAAACAACTAAATAAGTGCTTTTCGCCGGCACACCACTTCATCGCTAGGCTCCTAAATTCTTTCCAGTATTATGCTGAACGCAAGAGCACTGCAGAATGTCAATATTCAATTACTATTAATAGGATTCATTGCTCCCATATCTGATGCAGGCATCCAAAGACAGTGAAAAACCAGTAACTCCTCCTCACATAGGAGTTTGTTATCTCTTATGGTCAGCCTCCCTCCATTAGAATAAGAGATGAGTGTTTTCCATGTCAGACCGCTCTCCACTACAAAACAAAACAAACCCCACACACTCAACAAAAACAATACGTTTTTATAGGCATCATTATTTTAGCAGTCCTCACTCAGCATAGTCACTCCCGAGTGCACGCAAACCAAAACTGCTCATTAATTCAAGCCCACTGGCAAAAATTCAGACCTCCTCATAGTGGGCAATGCAAGACAAATATGCTGCAGTACAGTACATTCATTTCAATTTGTTTTATGTGCTTACAATACTAAATTACTTAAACTACCAAAATTGAATTAAAAACTTGCCACCTTTTAGCAGTTCAACCAGTGGCTCTGATTTCAAGGTAATTATGAAGAGTTACTCAGCTGGAACCGTTGAAAAAGGATAAAACATTCACTAATTTCACAAGGATAAAGAATTAGGAAATCAGTCTAAACGTACTACAGCCTGGTACTATAATGGACAGAATTATACCTCATAACTTAACTCAGTTAATTTAACATTAGTGCTCATTCATGCTAGTGTCACATCCAAGATTTAACAAAAGCTTTGCCAAATAATAATACACATTCTTTAGAGATGCACCAATGTCTCGGCATAGTAGTATTTTATATACGCACGCGCACACACACACCTCTACATACATACAGCTGGTTACTTTAGTGAATTTGCTAATTTAAAACAATCAAAAAAGTAATCTATCTCTTGTAATGATAAAAGTCCAAAGAAGTGAGCAAGTAACAAATATCGGAATTTGCCAATAGCTGTTTGTTTAAAAATAATAATAATAATAATAATAATAATAATAATAATAATAATAATAGTAAAAACTTCCCTACATTTGTATTTAATTTTAACGAAACTTTATAAGGACATAGTATTCTACATGAACAAAGTATTCTAATTCAAGAACTGACCTTGCCATTAAAAAGTAATTAGGTGCACTTTTAAGGAATGTTTGTTTCTGATTTATTCTGCATTCTCAGTAAGCTCATGAACTTCAAAGTTTATTGGAAAGCTCAACTTTTTATGTTTATCATTACCATGTGAATATTAAAATAATCTTGAAGAACTCTGAAATTGCTAAAAGAGCAACGGGGCATTTGGAATTGCTAGTGATATAACGAGTTACACACACACACACACACAAAAAGGCAAATTTTCAAAATGCAAATACAAGCACAAATAGTTTTTCTTGTAAAATTAGTTCTTAATTACCCCAAGCTAAAAGTAAAGAACATTAATGCAGTCATGGTTTATAAAAAGTTTGCCCATTTAGTTAAACAACATGACCTTAAAACAGAATGAATACAAATCAGAACACCGCTCAAAACATCCAAGTACTGTGTAATGGAGAAATTCGGGTATGCACTATGTGTGCTTGTAAATGCAAATTCTTGTTAATTGAGTTCGTTCCGCAGAGGTCACCTGTTCTTCTGGGATCTCTCTTCAAAAACAATCTCATACGAACAGGTCTTTAAGCAATGCCCAATGTCAGTGGGACAATTTGCAATGCAAATGCTCATTTGCTGTGATTCCAGCAAAACAAAACTGCAGTTCCGAAACCAAGCCGGATCGATTTATCATCAAAGTTAACGTCTTGGCATTAGTCCGGTAAGGTTTAAGTGGAATAACTCAGGGAACAGACCACAGACAAACAATTTGCATACTTCAAATTTGCAAACTTCAATTAAAACAGTTATGCCTATGATATCTAATCTCCTTATAAATGTAGAGCGTCTCACAATCCACTAGTCTCCCAGTGTGTTACCAGCTAGATGGCCCTAAGCAATACTAAATTGCTTTTATTGCAAGAGACTTAATTATGGAATCATAACCCCTTAAAAGCCACAAAAGCGCACAAACACACACCCGGGCTTGCAGATGCTTGCACCTGAATGTCTTTATAAAGTGGAAAGAACTTCCTTGTAAATTGCCTAAGCTAGGCTAACATTGTGATATTTCCCAGTGTTTCCCATTAATTACCAACTGGTGGCCCATCTAATCTGTCCTACCACAGTTTCATAATGAACTGAAAATATTTTTACACTCATGTTAAAAAAAATATCTTTATTGCCGTGTTTTGCACCACTTGTCCATTCAAATAGAATAAAAAAGGCTATATGGGTTAGGGCTCTTATTAAATTGCAAAAAGCTGCAATTAACTAACTTATGTTCCTCTAGCACAGTGGTTCTCAAATAGAGGGGCGCGCCCCCCTGGGAGCGCGTGACCCTGGAGTACATGCTTTTTTCTTTTTTTTCTACCAGGGAGTAGGTTTTCTTGCACTGAACAAGAGCAGCATATATGAAGTTCAGATAACCATCCCCTCATTTTTTGACATGTACGATCACACCAGTGTTTTATGTGTCACGTGATCAACCACTAAATTCACACGTGTTTTCACGCGATATCTGGCACCGATCCCAAAAAGACGCGCTCAGAGCTTGTCATTTATCACAACAATTCAGTGTTTTCAACCACATAAGGTTTCTTTTAGGTTTCAACAAGTTGAGCCAACAAGTTGGTGACTATTTTGAATAAAAAAGAAAAACTAAATAAATGTACTAATCTATTATACAGTGCTTTTTGTGACTGCGGTATGTCACGTGACAAGCATGACACGTTGTCATGGAAACCATAAGGTGAACGTTCCAAAATGGGGGGAGGGGGCGCACAAAATGTTTACCTCTTCCTAGGCGGGGCGTGCCAGAAAATAACTGAGAAGCACTGCTCTAGCAGATAAAAAAACAAAACTGCATGCATTTTGCAGAAGAACTTTTTAGTTGCACTTCTGCTCTGCGTGACTGTGCGGATGAATACGGTTCTTTCTCATAACTAAAGAGAGAGACAGAGAGATTATCCTACTGCTCATAAAACATCCACTATAGGCTTAAGAGATATAACCAGCTTAAATAGAAAGGATCTTAAGTTGACTAGCTGAAGACATTACTCAAGCCATTCCCATTAACAGACATGCTACTTCTTTGAAAATTAATTCCATCACAGCGCTACAACCACCATAATGAAATTACTTTTCATAATAGACAATGCCTTCAAATGAACTCAGACAGATAAATATATGGCAATACTTTAGTCATCGTTTGAGCAATTAAAACGACGTCTCTACGTCATCTTTACAACATTTTAAATTCGTCGGTTCTTGTCATCTCTGAGAGACCAAGCCAATGTTGATTCTTGTTTTATTACAAGCTCTGTTGCATTTTTTTAAAGGGTTAGTTCACCCAAAAAAATTAAATTCTGTCAGTTTTACTCATCCTCATGTCATTCCAAACCTGTAAGATTTAGATTCATCATTCAATTTAAGATCTTTTTTTATTAAATCTGAAAGCTGTCAAAACAGATCATAATGCATATGAATTGAGCGGTTTAGTCGAAATTTTCTGAAGAGACTCGATCTCTTTATGCGATGAAACGACTGAATTTAGGCTTAAAAATATTCATTTTATAGTGCAGTATTACAATAGAAATTGGATTGTCTTCAAGACTAATAAAAATTATATAATATATAAATGATATCATTGTTTTTATAGTTCTATTCAAATTGTTTTGCTTCCCAAACACACCATAATGAATGTGATGTGGACCCTCCTGACTAAACTTCGACTCCTTTGTCAATGCAAAGACGGTTAAAAAGAGGAGGATCCCTTTAACTTTGCTCTCAACGCACACCAGATTGATGCATTACCTAAAATTAAACACATACGTCGCCCCAGAGAGTCAGCGGTCCACTTTCCCAAGACTTGTATTCTAATAACTATAAATAAAAAGTACACACAAATATTGGGCAAATAGAATAGTCTGTTAAACTAGACCTTTCAGAAATAAGCATATTAACATAAGCATACATTTCTCTAGAATATATAGGATAGAAGATATAAATATATTTATCTAGGATATATATCTTGGATAACTCTTTCTGAGAATCCCTTCTCTATTAAAAGATACACACGGTGCTGCTAAAGATTTAGCCAAAATGGATAATCTAAGGAGGCAGTATAAGACTGCTATGTACCGTTTGAAACAAACTTCCTGTAGGAAGTGAATCTGAGACATTACAGGAAGTGTTCAGTTGGCTGCAGAGTCCTTTAAACAAAAACATCTTCAAGGACAACTCGCCTTCTCATGCCAAGATCAAGAATACATTTACCACCCTGCTCCGAGATAAATATCTATTCCCCGAACACTACTATATTCTCTAAGCTACTGCTATAGATAAATGATCATTCAAAACGAATCAATGACCTCCCATTGCCGAAGCAACTTTCAACAGCAGACAAGCTTAGAAAAGTTAAGACGTTGTTTTTTGAGTCTCGCCTAAGGACTCGTTAGTTTTAAGCAATTCCTTTCGGTTCACAGACGATTTATCTCTGTGACAGGCCAAAGGCCATGGCGTGCACACAATCTGGGAAAATTAAGCCATGGTCTTGGTAAAAAAAAAAAAAAAAATGTAGACAATCTAATGAAATCTCCCTCCATCTGACCATGTCAAACTATGCCATGTCTTAATTAAGTGGTTTGTGGAGAAACTGAGCCTGAGTGGGTGGCAGGGTGACAGTGCTTGAAGAAAAGGACATTAAGCTCACACCTTAAACACATCTGGCTTTGGTTACAGGTTCTGCTTCCATTTCTCGAGACTATATTTCACTCTGCTCAACTTGGATTTTTCTGGGAAATCCGGTCAGCTGCTGAAGCTGTAACACAGCAAAATACGTGGCTTAAAAGAACAATAAAATTCTGCTAGTATTGCCTCAAATCCGTCATGATTAGGGTGTTCAGTCTGGTTGCAGTTTTGCAACAATGGTTTATTATAACAAGGGAGTAATTTCTCTGAAACTGAAGATGTTTTGTGTGGAGGTGGAGGTGTCGGGGTGTGGTTAAAGACCAGACCAAACCCCAGACGGTTGTATTATTACCCTGCTGTCGTCTGCAACCTCAAGTTAGAGCTTGTTTTGTAAGTATAAGGCGTAGTCGAGATTCTCAGGACTATCAGTGTTCGGTATTGACATCCTGGACAAATCTGAAACCTTATTTAACACACAACCACAAAATCTGATCCTTTTTTCTTTGGTTTCTGACTGGGCGAAAGCAATTCTATACCTGATTTCAAAACAGATCATTTAGGTTCATCTAATAGGTTCATCAAATGTGTTACAGGAAAGTCTTTGATAAACTTGGTAACGTTTGACAAGTTAAACAGCATCAATCTGGAGTGTTGAAACATTTTAAACCCGAGGACAACAAAGTCAGGTAATCTTTCAACCTGGTAATATTTAAAATGGCTTTTCTGGAGCTTTCCTGTAGCTCAACCAGTAGAGCATTGGTGTTTACAACGCCAAGGTAATGGGTTTGATTCCCAGGGAAAGCAAGAACTGATTAGAAAGTCAATGTGTTAGTTAAATGCAATGTAAGTCGCTTTGGAGAAAAGCATCTGCCAAATGCATAAATGTAAAATGGATAACCTACAATAAATATGAAAATTATACAAAAATGTATATAAAAAAATAATGTACACTAGCAGTGAAAAGTTTGGGGTCAGGAAGAGGGTTTTTGTTTTGTTTTTTACATAATATCTTATGCACACCAAGGCTGTAAATTTTAAATAATTAAATATGTAATAATAATAATAATAATAATAATAAATAATAATTTTCTATTTTAAATATATTTTTTAAATTAATCCAGTCTTTCAGTTTTTGAAAACATTTGTAAATACTAGGGATGTGCATTTCGCCTAATTTGTTAGTCGTTTAAACTAAAATTTTGTAACTAACTAGTCGAGCAGTCTAAAAGTAATGCGGCTAGAAATAAGCGCTTCTCCTCCTAGAGTCTCAAAACTCTTAGCTTTATGTAGCGAGACGCGAGTGTCGGTTTCCATGGTGATACCCGTGACAATGAGTTCAATAAACAGGCAAAACATAAAACAAGTATATATCTATACAGTGGTCGAAATTAGCGCTAGCCCGACAGCAAAAAACTAGTAGATTTTCTCTCGGGTTTGTAAAAATTCCCGATTTACTAGCCCGACATGCTTGTGAGATTCAGATCGTTGAAACAACATTGTACTTTCATGTTCAATTTTGTAAACAAACTTTTAGCCGCTTATGTCATGCGTTATGCGCGCGAATCAAGACTGTGACGTCACTGGTGTTGAACAAAATGGCGGAAAAAACGAAACCAGTGTTGAAATATGTTGCGGGCGCAAAACCAGGAAAAAAACCTCCTCAAATTGCCGGGCGAACAGCAACCAAGCGCAAATACGAAGCTGAAGCTGAAGTTCTGAAGTTCAAGTCTTGGCAGAGGTAACTAAATATATATGAAAGCATTAAATTCATATACCTAAATGTATTTTACACCTAGACACTAAAGTGTTACTATATTGATATTATCAAATATCTGTATTTCAGGACAAGATGAGTGCAGAGCAGGACGATGATGGCGATGAGTGTGATGTTGAAGAGGAGGAAATTGACAAATTGATTGTCATGTTTTCTAGAGATTAGAAATGAATAAAAGTTGAATGACATTTAAATGGTGTTTTGTCTGTATTTATCTTAGCTTTTTTAAACTAACATGTAGCTTTTTTTTTTTAATTTAACAATACAAAATACCACAAAAAATTCTGAGAATTTCACCAAAAACAAAATGCCCTTCTAGTTCATCGTGAGCTCCGGGGAACTCTATTAATTACTAGAGCTGCAGCAGACACATGGCAGATGACTTGTTGTGGGTCTTTAACAGTCTGGCAGGACGCTTGGGCTTACATGTGTGAAAAGATGTCAACAGATGTAAGAAAGCCTTCCAAACTGAAAAACACCACCCGAGGCTGCACAGGAACATAAACTGAGCGAGCTTTTGGATTACATTACATTATAAAACAACTGACTTTTTAGACTGTCTGGAAATGTAGCTGGCTTTCAAACAAACTCCAACTCTTTACCTCTTATCCTTAGGACTGCTTCAGCTTGGCTTTCCAAGCTATCGTAAACATACGATACAACCAGGACTATTTGCGTCGAGTCATATCTGATACTGTGAATTTCAAAAACGGTGTTCAGTTTGGCCCCACAACCAAACTAGGGAAAAGGGTTAACTAATCATCTAGGCTAACTAGTCGAAAGAGTCCACCCCAAAATCTCTTTGATGTCTGGTCCATCTTTCAATGTCTTCAGCACTTGTTTTATGATCAACATGACAAAAATCTTAAATTAACTGTACATTTGAATTTAAAAATGTAAATAAAAGACAAATAAAATAAAACTTTATTAAAACATATCAATTTATTTATTAGTCTTTGTTCAAGAATCTAAATATTTTCAAAAACACAAATATTTCACATTTTAATTATAACTTCATTCTAGTCAAAGGGTAAAAAAAAGAAGAGGTTGTTCTTACAAGCACAGCAAATTAATAAAACTAGTCACATTCGTGTAGATCGATACGTCAATGTCTATCGACTCGAGGAGTTTAAGATCTTGCACTGCGGTCCTGAGAAAATCAACCAGAGTAAGAAAGATTCCTGCGTTCTCTAGAAGACTATCCTCACTCTCAATTATGGCTCTCCCTATATAACAAGAGACAAGTCAATGTTCATAGTTCATTAGCTTTCACTAGAAATATCCAACTGCGATGTGACCGTCTACAGGGAGCAGTGGGGAGCCGTAGGGGCAAACACAGGAATAAAGACAATGAAGCAGACTCTTTGGATTAGTACAAAACACTCCTCTATGTCCGGAAAACAAAAGGCAAAAAGATTCAAATCAAAAGCAATCAACACCCTAGCTTTAAGGGTTCATACTTTGCGGAGAAGTTAAAAACTGATCAACAGTCGCTTGCACCAACATGCTGAGTTACAAAACAGTGAATTGTGATGCAATATTTATCTTGTAAGGACACCTCTTTGAACCACTGTGATGAAAAACAGTGGGTTTTCTGAGAAAAATGGATCTCTCTCCCCCCCACCCCCAAGTTCCCATGAATAAACCATTTTCCTAAATAAATGATTTAGAGCAAAATGGAGACTAGGAAAGGATATACCTGTACAACTCAATGAAGAGGGTCAGTCTGGACTATCATGGACTACGACGAGCCATTTCCTCTCAACAGCTGAAACTCTCTAGGGGCCAATTACAAGCTTTTTCTCCCTCTTTCCTTCTGGGTCATTTTTAGCCTTAAGCTTTCATATTATCTTTCTTTGTAACATTTTTGAGGGAGTAAAAGGAACTCAAGCAAGCTAAAAAGGGTTAAATAAGACACATGAACCACTGGCGAGCACTGCAACAGCTACTGAGAGAAAACATTGAGTTTGAAGCATGTTTGCGGTTCCCATGATTGTGGCACTGTTTTTTTGTGACTCAAGATCCACACAGTTTTCCAAAGAGAGGCATGGGAACAACCCATCAAAAGCCATAAATCACTGGGAGGCATGTAAACATTCTTTTGCAAAATAGTATTATGGTTGTGAGGACACAAGGCAAGCTTTGGTTTTGATGTTCCGCAATCATTTCTACATAAAGCAGATATTACTCCTAGGAAGGTAAACAAGGTAATGGGGTAAAATAACCTTTGCATCCAGAGCCAATATAACCTGCATTTTGTGTTGTAGGTAAAAAAAATAAAGGGGTTAAAGCAAACATAAAGATATTATGAGGACAAAATAAGCATTATATGAAAGCCATAGAGTGACATGGAATAAAAATAGCCTGGAACAGTTAAGACAATTTCCCAAAGACAACTAATTGGTCTATTCACACCGAAAGAGGAAGCACTGCATGACAACGGCAGCCAACTTGAACATATTTGACATTCTGATGTATGTAACAAACTGTCCCGAATACAAGACAAGCATTTAATTTCTTACTTGGATGCAAGACTGTAGCCTACCTGAAAAAATAAAAGCACTGTTCTTTCTTATGCTGTACATCACACTGAATATAAATGTACTTCTTTGCCCATTTTAAAGACAATTTTATGTAATTTTGTTACAATATAGTTATTTCATTTTATCTTGAAAAATATTATTTTCTTATTACTCATATAGTGAAATAAAATGTTGGTCAATCACCAAAAAGGTTAGCAAATATGATTGATAAAATATGATTTTTAATGTGTATGTTTTTTTTGTTTTTTTTTATAAAACAAGGAATTTTAAGTTCTATCATATTATTCAATTACTTTCACTGTTGTTTTTAGCTTCTTGCCACTGCAGAGGAAACTCAAAAGGATTGTCAAAAAATAAAGTAGTAATACATTCAGTTTGTGATTATATATTTTTAAAAGCTATGACCACTAACAAAGCACACCAATATCAAGCTACATTTAGTAGCTCTCACAGCAAATCCTACTTGTAAAGCTTTGATTATTAATTCAAACGGAACAGAGTTCAATCTCATCAAAAGCTAAAATCCCACAGCAGAACATCCGAGTCAAAACGATGTTTGTATTCTTTATCAGATGAAAAAGTCTTTGGTGTTAGCCTATGTGCTCGACTAAAAAGCTGGAAGCGGTCTGTAAATAAAACATTAGAAATATCAGCTGTCCTCTTCAAGAAAAACAGCACGGCCTTTGTAACAGGAACTACTAAACGAGTCTCTTAGTCATTGAAAAAAAGCACAACATGGAGAAGAAAGCGAACAGCAGGACTGTATGAATTAGTGAATGTGGTTTTGAACTTTAATTTATAAGCCAGCAGGATGTAGGTTAGTAGGCAAGGCACTAAATGCAACGCAACAGCAAGACAGACAAACTCGCAAGAGTTTGACTAGTATTTCATTTCACACATGCGTCTGACATCATCTTTAATCAGACATCATCTTAAGGGCATTTTAAAACTTGTTAACATTTTGAGTCAGTCAACTACAGCGTCTCATTATCAGGATATCGAGCAAGTCCCTATAATTCAACTTGTGCCTTGGAGCGAATCTATTGCCTTGTATTCCTGAGACAATTACGTGCCATAAAACGTCAGCTGCAGCCCAAGATCCTGTTCCCCTCTACTTCAGCGCAAACACCTGCAAGTAACCGTCTGGGTTCACAGCTGTGAAATCCTTCCAACAGATTCATTTCTGGTAATCCAAGCCCTTGTTTTCCATCAAAATAATAATCAAATAAATGGAACAAAGACTTTCTCTCAGGGACTCATAATTGGGCTTTATGGGAAAGTTGCCATGTACAAAAGTAAAAACACAACAAACAACCATTCCACCCTAGAACGTCTGTGAATTATGACCATGAGGGGGGAAAGAAAGCTAAGATAACTAAAATGGAACAGATGTCTCTGTCTCGTATGATCAAGACAATCCTAAAGGCTTCAACGTGAAACCATCAAGTCACGACTGCCTAAATGAATAACAAAAAAAATCCTGACCAAGCAACCAGGAAAATAATGAGATGATGTAACTGGATGGCGTCCAGGACCTGAATGGATCCACCTTTAACCCACGTTTTCTTTGCAGACTTCGCTGTGCTCACAGCTATAAATCTAATAATGGCACCTATCAATAACGTAACCAAGTCGTCTCATTTATGAACTCCCTCGGTCACACTTCCTTACCAGAAAAGTTTCATATTTAAAAAAATATTACAGTGGAATCCGGTTATTTCGACAGCCTCGGGGGTTGCAAAAAAGCATCGAGATAACCAACACTGCATACTTTCTTGCGTTCTGCCCGTCTAATGTGCTTTCAACAAATTTGGCTTTGTCCCGTCTTTTAATAACCGGGTTCTTCAATCCGCAGCGGCGCTGAGCAGAGCTCATATCAGAACAGAAGCAGGGATGTGTTTGTGTGTGTGTGTGTGTGTGTGTGTCTGTGTGTTTATCTAAGCCTCATACTCATTGGTCGGTAACCGCTCGTCAATGTCAAAATATTTGAGAAAACCAATCAAATCAGAGAATGCGGGCTTTATGTGAACACAGAGGCGGATGAGGCCGAGCGCGAATTGTACCACCTGTGAGTGCTTTGGGATGGGGTGAGGTCCACGGCAGCACTCACTGCTCGTTGAGAAGAGTAAGAACGATATGTGCTTTCACTTCAGAGAGTCTCCAATAACTCCGCTAGCCGCTTTTTTGAAAATGTGTTACTAGAGCGGTCTGAATACTCGTTAAATTTAGCGACAACACTGACCGCAAGGCTTGATTTTTCCGCCACTTCCGCGAATTCTTCTGCGGCTGCGCGGCACTGTGAGAAGCGTCACTGACAGAGCAACCATATGGACCGCGATCCACGTGCAAGGCAAACTCAGCGCATGCGTAGTGAACTAGGTACGATCATTTGTTATTGAGATAACCATGTGAAGTGGCAAATTTGTCCCTCTTCTGTGCTCGAGATATTAGGGTTCGGTGACAAAAGAATCGACATAACTGATAAGAAAATTCTAAGACAAATAGGGAGTTTGGCACTTCAAAAACGTCGACATAATAGGGTTGGCGAGTTAACAGCGAGTCGAAATAAGTGGACTCCACTGTGTTATATAATTAGCAATGAGGTTATGCGTTCAGTTTAATGTTCTGTCAATATTGATATTTCATGAGGTTTTTAAATTATACAGTCTCTAGCTATGGCTCAGATTTCCTTCAATGCAAATCTTTAGCTCTTTTTTTTTGTTCACATGGCCAAAACGGCAAGTCTAATCACTCAGAAAATTTTAGCACATAAGTCACATTATTAGACGTAACGTTCATGTTTGTAACACAAACGGTGTAAGATGAATTACATGCTAAAGTTGAAGGCTTAGAACTAGACGTTTGCCTTAACGATCAAAAACAAAAGCAATAACACCATGCTTAAAATATATATCCATGTATATATACACATGCTTGTTAAAATCAGAAGGTAAAATATTTAAACAAAGAATTTTGAACTTGCTTTCAAAGTAAAATTGTGCGCTTAAGCGTGGCACATCAACGGCTTATTCAAGCCTCTCATTACATCACCTAAGAAAACAGGCGAGTGAGGGGGATAAAAACTGCAACAAAAAAAAAGTAGGTAATGTTTGGATAAATCAGAAGCTTCTCTCGGTCTGTAGAAGAAATCCTCCACTTGGAACACAAATGAGACATGTTAAAAACGTTAAGCCCACGGCATTGGTGTAACCAAACGATACGCTTTTCAAACTCTGCCAACAGTGCTGTCAGCATGTCTCATCACACAATGTGGGTCTGGGTTTCGGCCAGGTGTGATTTCTGTTCAGCAGAGCTGCAGCGGTCTTACGGTGAGAAAAAAAAACATGCTACAATCTTATTTCAAAAGATCACAGGTGATTTACAATGACCCATAACAGCTCGACAGTCCAACAAAAAAAAACATTCTCCATTTCAAGCTCGAATGCATTCTGTGGCTTCAGGTTTCTTCCCCTTCTTATGAGCATGACTGAAAGTTTCAAAGAAAGCTCATGGCCACAAATTACAAAATGAAATTATAAAATAATTGAAATAGGGTCAGCCAATCAGTTCACGGGATACATCCACTCGTGCTCTCATTGGTCGATCTCGCGCCGGGAACCAATCACGTGTCTTGTCTGAGTGCCGTGGGTGTGTACAAAGCCTCTGAGAGAGTTTCTCTCTTTGTCTGGCATCCTGGGAAACCACTTCTCGCGCGCATCACGATGAAGCAACGCTGCTTTCCGCAATACGGCTGCCGATATTTTTGAATTGTTATTTTTCGATTCATATTTTTGAAAAATACGCAATGCACTGAGGCCGCGAAACTTGAGCCGCGAAGTGGCGAGGGATTACTGTATTAATAATGCCAATTAATAGTAATGAAATATGTCTGTAGTAATGAACCTTGGTCAGCTGCAAAACCATCACTAAGGCCACGTCCACACGATGCCGGCGCGTTCCCTATCCAATCTTTTTTTTCCTCGTTCAAAAAAAAAATATCAGCGTCCACACGATACCACTGAAACCGACTGAATCCGGTGTAGTTTATATGCCAGACCAGTATGGGGCGCTGTAATTCTGCCACAGATAATACACTATACACAGAGAAGAAGACTTTGAGCATGGGCATTGTTGTTGCTGTTCAGTGTTGCCAGATTGCTAGTTACCTTTTTGTCACGTCCGACCGGGAAAAAATGCATTGGGCTGGTTAATAAAATTTGGGATGGTTTTTGATGCATAAAATCGCTCAACATTTTTCATTATTTATAAGAGTACGCACTTTGGGCTGGTATTTTTTTTAAATGGGAGGGTTTTAAGCTGTAGCTGCTCTGGAATCTTTAGTCCAATCTGGCAACACTGTTGCTGTTACTGTTACTGTGACGCAGCCGACACGTGATGTGATGACATCATCGGTAAACAAAAAATATACGGATTGGCCGTCCACACGATTCCGCAAGGGTGTCGGATTCAGATCTATCCACTTTAGGACCCGGTATAAAAAGTGAGCGGATTCAGTCTCCCAAATCGCCGGATGCGTCTGGACGGAACGCCAATACGATAAATGTATGCGGATGGCGTGATCCGCGTCTCCGTGTGGACGGGGCCTAAGGCTACATTTACATTGGCGCAAAAACATCTGAATATTTACTCGCATAAGACACAGATCGGAATTTGTTGTAATTCACACTCTCAATCTCTCTCTTAATTCATTCAAATAAATCTTACATACTATGCTACTTTATTTCACTTCAAAATTATAGACATTATTTATTCTAAACAAACAAAAGATGCCATTATTTATCCGTTCAGTCAGTTTAGCAAACATTATGGCAACGCAAAGTAAATTCTTTAAATAATTTTAGCAAGGCCACTCAAAACTTCATGGTCAACCATGTCGCATAGTAAAGCGATCACCGACAGAATCATTTTGGGTGGGGATTTTCAAACACTAGACATGACACGGATTTGACATCAAAGTGAACGTAAATGGGCGGGACAAAAAAAAATGAAATTCAAAAGATCAGATCTGTGGTTTAAGACTTGCAGTGACGAGTCATCATGAATAAGCCATGAACCTGAGCACAGAAGATGCATTTTAAAAACGGTGCACACGTGATGCCTTCCGACAATACAAATGGCAGCATTATTAGTTAATCTCCCAAGAGATACAGGACTGAATGTCAGCGTGGACCCGGAGGCATTCATTCTCAGCAATTACTAACCGCAGCATAGTCAATGCTTTCTACAAAGCATGCAGAGACCCATTCATCACCTGCCTTTACAGAACCATCTGGACACTGGGCTGTTTGCGTTTTAAACTGAACCCATTACTGGAGGGTGGGCTGTAATATACATCTAAATGAATCATCTAACCTAATGAATTGACTATCGACTGCTATAATGTGCTTTCAATTACTTGTACTTTACTTCAATTACAAGTTTTGTTCGAAAGCAGGAAGTTGATCAAATGTGTAATCGGAACAAGACCAACAGGTTTTGGATGCATCAAAAAAAAAAAAAAAAGCATACCTTGGTCAGGAAGAGAGGAAGCAGTTCATTCCACACAAGTCTACAGTCAAGGGCCTGTTACAAGCTGAGAATATCAAATGACAACCGGAGAAAGGGGAAGATGTTTTATGCATTCCTTCAGAGAGAGCCAGAGCATTCAGACGTAACATGCAGGAAATGTTCAAAATTCATGACTTCCACAGAATGGGGTAATGAGAGGAAGAAAAGGAGAAATCTACATCTTTACTAATTTGAATCTCATGGTGCAGCTTTAAAAGTTCACTGACATTCATATCTGCTAATATGACTAACAAACTGTCCTATTCACACAACAGAGGCGACAAACAATGTCTGTATAGCTGAAAAACACCATTTTCTTACACTTACAATTTTATAACAACTAACATTCAAAGATTTGGAATCAGTACAACTTAAGAAATTCATACTTTTTGATTCAGCACAGATGCATTAAATTGATCATTTCATTAAGTGGCAGTAAAGCCATTTGTGTTACAAAAGATTTATATTTAAAATAAATAGAATAAAATAAATCTGTTTGTTCTGGTCAAAGAATCCTCAAAAAAAAAAAATCAAGAATGATTTCTGAAGGATCATTTGAGACTGAAGACTGGAGTAATAAAAGAAAAAAAAAATCTGCTTTGTTAGAAATAAACTACATTTTAAAATATATTACTACATTTATAAAATATATTAAAAACATTTCACAGTATTAATGTATTTACTATTTTTATGATCAAATAAATGCAGTGTTGGTGAGCATGAGAGACTTTTTTTTTTTAAATATACATTTAAAAGCAACCTTACTGCCACCAAACATTCGAATGGCAGTTTATATAGTACCAGAAAACCTAATCACGAATGAGACAACATTATTTAATAAGCAAACGAGGAACAAGTTAATATGTCTAATCTTAATTTTAACCAACAACAACTTTGTAAGGTGCCCAGACTAACAACGAGAGAGAGAACCACTGGAGGACAGCAAATAGATACAACTTTTAGATGAGGAAAATAAATATTATAGTCTTTGATATTACTATCTATGTGAGAGAAAAATGATACACAATACACACGCACACACAAGACAAGCATGTATGGTGTTTGAGGTGACGCAGCTGTTCAGTCCAGTTCGACTTACAAAGGTCCTGAATTTAAGCAAGTATTTGATTATACAAAATCTCCCTCGTTCAGAACAGTAATCATTAACAACATTAAACACTCAAATGACCTGAAATCATCCCTAAACTTGGAATGGGAATTTCATGACTAAATTGCAGTCATATTTTGCCTAAAACTAAAAGAAAGAAATATTTAAATAATAAGACAATTTTATTAAAAATAATTAATAAATATTAAAGAAAAGGTGATTTTCATTGTGATTGTTTTTTTAAATTAGCCAACATACATTACTTTAGCTAGAGATAAACATCAAAAGATAAAACAGGACATTTGCCATTACTGTATTTTAATGTTTACTGGACTTAAGTAGGCTTTACTAACTATATTTTTTTTTAAATCTCTTTGTTTTGTGGTGAAATATGACCCAATATAGTCTTTGCAGACAACAGAAAACAAAGGCACTTAATTAAGCCTTAATACCTCTAATTTTGAAAGGGAATGCGGATGCACATAAATGTGAAACGCGACCCAAGCGAACCAAACATTCAAGAATTACTTGTCTGAACAAAGCACTTACATTCCCATGGTTAACAAAGCCGTGCTTGCTAGCAATCCGGTTGGCCTCCTGCTCTCCCCCTGTGATGTGGACGGCCCATGTGTTGGTGTAAACCTTCTGTCCAATGGATAGCTGTGGCCCAGAGGTCACGAAAATCAGTAGTGTGTAGAGCGTCAATGAGGCAAGCCTGAGATCCATTAGACACAATGGAGGGAACCAAGGCAGGAGCTCCTAATGTCACCAAGTCCGTCAGCACAGCGGCCCACTGCTAGACCCCTGCTGCCCAAGGCACATGTAGAGACAGAGCCGAGGAAGAGCGATGGACTCGGAAGGGTTCAGGAATCACCTGGGCAGAGGAAAAAAATGGAAGATTGCAGAATGAGCAATTTGAGAGGCAGGTGCGAGAGAATAATTGAGGATATGAATCACAGATGAGCTTTAATACTGTGGAACTGACTAACTAGTTCAATTAACAGCACACCCAAAGCTTTCCCAGTGAAAGCTAATTTTAGGGGTTTGAATCAAATCAATTAAAAGGCTCTTAGTCACATTTTGTTCAATGCAAACGTAAAAAGAGGCTGCGAAGTACAGTAATACCTCGGTTTACGAGTTTAATTCGTTCCAAGAGCTCGTAACCCAAAATGCTCGTACACCAAAATTATTTTCCCCATAAGAAAGCATTAAAAATCACTTGATTCGTTCCACACGACCATAAATGCCCATTTTAAATATTTTTTGGTTTTACCCTATTAATTAGTTAAAATTATAATCATTAAGATCTCATATAAATACTAATTAACAATTAAACTCTAAAAACACTTGACAGTTTACTGAAACGCACACTTGTCGTGAAGGAGACGAGAGGAGGGAGGAGGGGGGTAGGGTGTTGCTGCTTACAGGGAGGATTTCGTACCTTCTGTCTATATGCTGTACTGTGCGTATATATTTCACTACGTGAACAATAGCGATCACAAATAATGTTAACAACACGAGGTAAAAGCGTTGTAAATAACTTATAAAAGAATGCACTGTGGTGAATGATGCAACCAAACCGAGCGAAACCAAACCGAAACGCGTTCATTCTCCCAGCATCGAGAGAATGAACGAGTTTCGGTTTGGTTTCGGGGTGAAAAAGGGTTGGAACCGTGTGACTGTTTTATGAGAGGCTTTCATTAGGATATTTCCAGTAAAAATGCGCTCAACAATGCTGAGCGTTAGGACTTTTCAACAGAAAAATGCACATGGGCGAGGGAATATTTTTCTCACACACCGATACAATGTCCGTACACCGATTTGCTCGTATACAAAGTCGCTCGTAAACAGAGGCATCACTGTACATTTTATTCAATGTCTATCTTAGATTGTGGATAAAATAACCAAATAGATTTTTCTCTGACAGTGAAAATTAAAGGCTGTTCACACCGACAGAGATTTGCAGGGATCAAGGCAATTATTTTAAAATGTAGAAGTGACTTGAGCAACAGCAAATGTACAAAATCGTACCGCATCGCATCACGTGGTCTGCCGCATAACGCAAATAAATGTAGTCAAATATGAATGCCTACGACTAATCAACAGTAAAGACATTTCTGCAACCTCCAATGAGGTTAATGGCTAGCCAACTCCTCTTTAGATCCATTAACACCAAGACATTATTACTCTAAAGTTTAAAACTTTTTCTATCTTTTTGCTGAACATTAAAAAAAATGTGGAAAGAGTGAGGAGAGTGAGGAGCACCAAATTTCTGGGTGTGCATATCACAGAAGACCTCTCCTGGACCACCAACACCACAGCACTGACCAAGAAAGCACAGCAGCGACTCTACTTTCTCCGCAGGCTGAGAAGAGCCGGAGTCCCAGCCCCCATCATGCACACCTTCTACAGAGGCACCATCGAGAGCATTCTGACCAGCTGCATCACTGTGTGGTATGGCGCATGCAACGCATCCTGCCGAAAAGCACTTCAGCGCATAGTGAGAGCAGCTGAGAAGATCGTTGGTGTCTCTCTCCCACCCCTCCAGGATATTTATAACTCCCGCCTCTCCCGCAAAGCCCTCATCATTGCGAGAGACCCCTCCCACCCATCCCAGAGCCTCTTCAGTCTGCTACCATCAGGGAGGAGACTACGCAGTCTCCAGGCAAGGACCTGCCGACTGAAGAACAGCTTCATTCCCCAAGCTGTCAGGGCATTGAACTCCCTCCCGTCTCTGCCCCTTTTCCTCTCTTTTGCCCCATGCACCTGACCCCCCCCCCCCCCCCCCCCCCCCACACCACTATTGTTTGCACTGTCTTTTCCATCGCGACTTTATCTCTTTATTTCCTTAATCTATTTTACTTTATTTTATCTATTATTATTTATTTATTTTTATATATATTTTTTTGGTGTTGTTGATATATATATATTTTGTTGCTGTTGTTACTGTTAATGTAACCTGGTTGCACCTTGGGTCTGAGAGTTACAGAATTTCAATTCTCTGTATGTATGTGCTGTATATATTGCAGAATTGACAATAAAGCTGACTTTGACTTGACTAAAAGAGGAAGCTTTCTGACTAGCATAAGTGATGTGCCAAGTCATCATTTTGCTTCTAAACCAACGGGAAGGACTTATTCTTCCACAGAAATATTCATCAACACCTTCAGTTATAAAACACTGCCGTCTCACTGCAAAACCATCGTCCTGCTTCTCCTCTCTTATGACTAAGAAAACTCTGATGCAAGATTCCTGTTGACTCGAGGCTCAACTTGCCAAAAACTTAAGCTGTTGCGTTAGGGAAATAAAGTAGCGTATTCAATTCACCCTGTATTTAGTCCATTCATTCATCTAAACTTTTAGAGAAACTTTTTTCCAATTCATTTGATCTTATAGGGGGGGGAAAAAGAATAAAAACCCTTTATTGTTCTGAACAACTCTGGTTTGCTGCAGAACTATATACTGACGCAACGTACGTACTTTAGGTGGAGCGATTCGTGTTGAGTCCAGCTGAATTGTCCACACCCTTAATGGCCTATTTCATAATCATATAAATGCTTGTTTCACAGTCTCACTGGACAAAACATGTTTGTTTTTGTAATGTGTGTGTGTGCGCGTATAAACAATAAGGATAACTTAAATTATGTCTCGTGATCTGATAAGACAACTCATATTTTTATTCTGTTTGACAAGAAGGGCAAAAAATAATTTCTTTTCAGGGCAGAGCTTAACAAAAGTGGTGCATATTGCTGTGTTGGTTCAAATGACACGTCCCCATTTATGTGTTTTTTGGATAGACGCAAAGTCATTTTCATCAAAACAATGTCAGAAGAATGCAGTCGGTTGTGTTAAACTGCACATCACTGAAATCCACGCACATCCTGTTCGACCACAAATTTGCTTTTTACTTTTACTAAAAATTCTGAAACATGCATGATTTCTATGTAATAATCAATATGCTGGATAAAACCTTACACTTGTTTTAACGAACTAAACTCTTAATCTTTAAAGAACAAGCATGTTTTAGTAAAGTTTATGCTTTTTTGTCTTTAAAATCTGAGATTTGAAAACACAACACTGGAAAAACAACCCAAATTACAGAATTCAAGCTACATAAAGCCTGTAATTGTATTACGAGTTTAGTAAGACTAATTCCGCTTTACTGTAAAGTAAACAGCTTACAGCAGTTTATCATCACAAATCAGTAAACACCGTTTATGGGAACACAAAAATCGCTACAAATATGACAAGCGAGGCAAATAATTTAACTCGTAAGATCAATTTACAACGCATGCATAAACAAATTTAGATTACACATTCAAAGACTATAATTTCAACAGTATTTCGCAAGCCAGCAATGCTTCAACAAACCTGAACTTTTTGCTAAAAACATCTGTTATTGGTGGGGAAAAAAATTTAAATCATGTTTCATGAAGCATGTTTACAAGCAAGTTCTTAACTTGGATGGTAAATTACTTTCACTTAGCAATAGACTAGAGGTCATGTTTCCCAAAACAATGTTTTTAATCAAGCGAAGAGAAGAGAATAAAAATACTCACTTGAGCACTGAACGCGTGTCTAACCCAGATTAAGTAGGCTAAGCACTAAGCAAGAAGTGCGTAACTTTCCTGACAGCAATTTAAAGCCGTGCCAGCCCAGATCTCAAAGTACACCCACTCATGACATCACAACATGGTTAACACTTAACAGGGAGAGGAAACCAGCTTTGAGAGGACTGACAGTAAGTGCGGAGCCCTTGGATAAAAAACAAGACAGGATGCAACTTGTGGGACTTTTAGAAGCACATTTTATCTGAAAATGAAATGTTATCAGGCAGCTGTTCGTATGCAATCCACGCTTGATTTCAAAACACAAGTGAATGCTTTTTCCAAAGAAGAGACAAACGCTGTTTCCTGGCAAGCGTGACACAGAGTTGGGTCATGTCTGAAGCATTAGTCTCATGAGGAAAAAGAATGAAAGTATAACCACTTTTAGTTCAGGGATAATAAAAATAAATGAAAACAGAAAGAGGGAAACGCCAACTTTAACACGAGGGTCCATGCACTTAATAACAGCACTTTATTGTGATACAAATAATTTATGTTATAATTAAAAAGTTAAATATTCCACCTTACAAACAATAGAACAAAAAATAGTTTGTATGCATTTCCAAATGTTACAGTCACTTAAAATAAGAATGAAACTGAATTGGACAGCAAAAGATCAAACCAATTGGCATCGGCAAACGAATTATGCTTTTCATTTTTTATCTTTAAAAACTTGAAGAAACTGAAGAATTTAAATGTATAAGAAATGCCATCATTATAAATTTATATAAAGAAACTTTTATATTTTTAAAGGTTTAGAATTTATATAAATAACTGGTATTAATTTTTTTAAAGCATAAAGACATTTGCACATTTTAATTGTTTTAAAATTTAACAAAAATATTTAATTTTATATATAATATTGGTAATAAATTTGTTTTTAAAGCATAAAGACATTTGCACACATTTTAATTCTGCAAACAGCAACAGAAGATCGACAACAAAAAAGCTAAATATATTTTGTCCTCATTTAAAATCGAAATAAACGTTCAATTAAACTGAGAAATGTGTTTGCATTGTTTTATATATAAATATATATAAATATACACACACGTATATCCATATCGTAAAGAAATTACCTTTTAAGTGTTTCTTAAGTGTCCAGATACTTTTAGGTGAGAACTGTATGTTTTATAAACGTATTGTACTGTCACTTGTTTATGAATGTAATGAAGCAGCTGTAGTGTTTTTAAAAAGAAGAAGAAAAAGTCTATTGCTGTGAGGTTCACAGAAGTTTGTAGACACTTACTCTAGTCCGGATCAAGTCACAAGACTGACCCTTGAATGAATCCCTCACCTCAACAGCATCAGCTTCTAATCCTCCGTTTCCTCGGACACGACGGGCGTAAATCCACTAAACCCGTCCAGGGAAAAGACGAAAAGTCCTGCGTGTTTGACTGGAGACAAACACAGTCCCCGAAACCAAGCGCAACTCGAGACAGCGACGGAGTTGTGTCGTCAGGAGGACAGAAGGAAACGTCCTGGCGCGCTGGACTGTCCTGAGGTGCACGCGCACTCATCTACTGTACAACAGCGAAACTTTGCGATAGGTTTGCTCGCTCTGTCGCACGCGACGCGACGCTAAGGCATCACTGAGACCCGGTTCGTCTGAGACACCTTCGGACCGACACGCCAACATAGTTACGTACGCATGCCAGAACGTTTCAAAACGGCGAAATCAAACCAGTTATTAAAAAAGCAGCACTGTCCAGGGACTGGACTGGAGAGATGTGTACGTTACTGCTTCTCAGGAAATACGTCACAGGTATACGCCATGAGAGCGACGTCAGGGAGCGTCCGCTCGCGCGCGCGTCACGCGGTGCTTGAGATTCTGGCGCCATCTGCGGGGAACCAATGCGCATGTCACGGCAAAAACACCATACAGTATAAATAGTGTATGAATTGAATGTAATTTTTATGTTATTTATTTAAAGCTTGTCGGTCTGTTGACATTGAAGTAAACTTTCATGTATTTTTCTATCGAGGGGAAAGGAAGCACCTGATATATCTCAATCTATCTATCTATCTATCTATCTATCTATCTATCTATCTATCTATCTATCTATCTATCTATCTATCTATCTATCTATCTATCTATCTATCTATCTATCTATCTATCTATCTATCTATCTATCTATCTATCTATCTATCTATCTATCTATCTCTCTGCCATACATATATATATATATATATATATATATATATATATATATATATATATATATATATATATATATATATATATATATATATATATATATATATATTTATATAAATACAATTTGAACAGACACAAACCTGCAAGCTTTAAATAAATATCATAAAATATATATATATAAACATTGTCTGTAAAAAGTAATAAACTCATAATCTCAGACTCATCTTTCACGTTATGTAATTACACCGTTTACTCAAACCAAAACAGTCACATTAATGCCACCCATGTTCTCTTAGCTGTGGTGTGTTGATCAAAGAAAACCAACTAATGTGTTTTGTGGCTTTAAAACTGTGATTTTAATATTTTATCTAAAATATTACATGTAAGATGAGAAAAACATGAAAAATGTAGACATGGGAATGAGCCATACAGTAAACAAATATTTAAGAAATTCATGGAGAATGATTAGGATTCTTTGAATTTTTCATTCATACGCATTTTTACAATTCATATTAACATTATTTACATTGTAATTTATGCAATTGTAAAAATGGTAAAAATGTGTTTTCATGATACAACTTTTATTTAATCCACAAGCATTCTTATACTGTACTCTACATTTTCCTTCTACACCTTCCAGCCTTATATATATATGAATCTAACAACTGTTATTTGACAATTCTTCTAATTTTTAACATAAAAATGATCATTGGACTCTCTAAACTTACATATTTAATTTTTCTTAGGCACAACAGCAGTCTCACCACTCCTTGAGTATGACGAAGCAAAGCAGCTCTTCAAGTTGGAATGCAAATTAGGGGGGTAAGTGCTTCCTCTCTCGCACAACCATCAATTAGATAGGGACCATACCCACAGCTGACTTAATGATCCAGCTAATGATGCTCCTGACGCTCCAAACTCATTATGGTCACGTCAACTGGGATCACGTTTCACAGTGTATAATTCATATTTCCCTTCTTGCTTGCCATAATGGTAACATTCAAGCATCGTTGTTTTGGTGACCAAAGGTCAAGCTATGTTTTATTGGTCTGTAGTTTTTATGAAAGGCAGTTCAATAGTCTGACAATTCATTATGTAGATGGACAATTTGTAGCTAACTCCATTCATTGTGAATGCATTAGAAACCTTAACCCAAATGGTTCTGTCTGTTATGAGAATTATGAAAAGAGACAGTCTTATTAGATTGGTTTGGAAAAGTCTTGGACATAAACCCCAAATTGATGCATTTTCATCTAGTGCACAGAAAAAGAAATTAATCTGGCTTGTTTATTCGTGCATCACTGAAGTGTCAGATGAATCTGTGTGTACAGAACCATGCAAGAGACCGGGTTTTAGAGGTTTAACATTAACTAAATGATTGGAAAAGCCCTGCTGCATACATCAAGTCTGTCATTTGTGAATTTTGACAAACAAAAAAAGGTCAAAACATTAAAAAAACATTAAACATGCACGGCTCATTCACAATAAAACCTACGTATGTATTTTAATTCCATGTTGATTTTAAATCACGTTTAAAGAGTTTATCTGTAAATGATGTAGTGTTAGTTTGTGCTTGAGTTGACATTTAATTATAAATGTAAGGATTCAATAAAAAGGAACAAATAAATAGCCTTAGGGTATAATCTTTATAACAGAATCCACAATGTAGAGACAAAAAGTAATAAACATTTTGTAAAGCTGCTGGCAAGCCACAACGATGGAGCCTGATTCCTGCCTGCGGAGACAAATATATTGTGTAGTAAAATTACAGATTTATGACAGACCAACCACCAACATATGTTTATTTAAAGATAATAGTAGTCTCCTGTCATGCAGAATATCCACACGACAGGAGATAAAGCTGTTCTCAAACCAGCTGGAAAGAATGGTTTGAACTGGAGCATGTGCTTCTTACCTCTGTGCTCAAGCATGAGTTCGCCTTCATACTGGGCCATGCCAAGTGCTTGCCTTTGTTCACTGTCTAATTCTGCCCACTGCTCCTCTGTCACGGCACACGCTTGTTCAGAGCTCAGCCAAGACAGCTGCGTGGCACTGAATACCACCTGAAATAATGAGACGCATGTCTGATGAACAACCGTTGCCAATGATTCAGGGTCTTACTTGCATTGATCTTTGGTTGGAAGCTCTCAGTTTCAGGAGAGTCATCTAAGAAACACAAATGCTCATTAAGGCCCAGGACAAAAACTGTATTTTATTTTTTTAAACCACTAGCTGCTGGGTTTCTTAAACAAACCACCATCTAATTGAGTAACTGACCTTAACTGGATGATGACATCCACATTAATGCTGGTTTTGGATTCACCTGATTTTGCTTAGGTGCTTTTCTTAGGCCCTGTTTACACCTGGTATTAAAGTCTGTTTTCATCAACAGTTTCACAAGTGGACGACGCTAAATACAAGTGTAAACAGGGTCTAAAACATTTAGAGCTGGTCCACTTTTGACCACTTCCAGAGGTGTTCAAAAACACATTAATCCGATTGCTTTTGGAGTGTAGACGCTCATGTGGTTGAACAGCCACTAAAGACCTTCTCTTCGCCCTACTGACCTAACGCGTAAACATTATGGGAAGCGCGCTAACCAGAAGGGGGTTTGAAGTTTAGCTTGAAGACAAAAAACATTTTCTCGCTCTCATTTTCCCGGTTTTTAACACAGTGTTCTGGCTATCAGAGCAGAAACGAAAGCTGCTGCTCTTCCTGTGTTTTTCCCATTGTGCATGAGTTTCCAGACTTGTTTTTAAAAGTGTGGCTTTAGTAGTCCAGACATGGCATGTCAATGTGAAACTATGGCCCAAACATTAATCTGAATGTATATGGCTGTTGTTATGCATCGGTGGTGCGTGTGCAAGTGCGCATGAAGATGAAGGCGAGGAGAACATGATCCAAATTATAAACTCTTTATTCAAGAACCGCAAATCAAAAACACTTTAAATATAACTGAAAACGGCACTTATCGTGCAAACTCGGGGAAACAGGGAACATCCACACTCATAAACACACGGAACTAACTCAGACATGAAAACGTTCACAACTGACAAAGACAAAGGAGGGTATTTAAGGACAAACACGGGATTGGAACCAGCTGACGAGACTTGGGAAGTGATTAGACAGAGCGTGTAAGACCTGGAAGATACTCAAAGGAACCCGGATGTGACAGACGCGACAAGACAAGACTGTAGCACGGGACTGTATATGTGAAGAATTGAACTGTTTTAACATACAAACTGTCTAAAGGTGTGGTCGTGTTTACTGTTTTTCCTTTTACATTTGTGGGCAAAAGACAGTCATTTAAATAGGAATCCATGCAATTAAAAATTGCACATTATTATTTCCTCATGCAGATTTCGCAAAGGGTTGAAGTTTGGAACGTTGACCAAGAAAAAGCTGCTTCAGTATGATCTATGCTTCAAAAAATGCTAAACTCGCTAAACTTGTTAAACTTGATAATAGACAGATACGAGAAATATGAGAGAAAACATACATAAAGTAGTCTACCTCACTAAGGTTGTTAGACAGTTAAATAAGTGTTACAATGTTTTGGTGTAAAGTGTTACAATAAACATGGATGCCAAATGAAAGAAAATAAATGAAGGCATAAATACTATCACTCACAGCCAGTTTTCTTGGAGGTATCAAGGTTATTGCTGTTGGCGTCAGTCCTTCCACTTGCTCTTTTGTAAGTGCAGACAATACCATATCTTCCAGCCCAGCTGAGAACAGAGAATCAGTTTGTCTTATGCTTCTTATGAGCCTGCCCAATTTAGCGTGTGCATATTGTCCATTGAACTGATTGTAATCGAATCCACAGTCAGTACCTGCCAAAGTCCCAATCTCAGTGAAGACCTCAGAGCCCCAGCTGCTGACTGGACCAAAGCCCAGAGGATTGGATAGGCGTGACGTCAGCGCTTCGGTCTGCTGCTCAGAACACGGCAGTACCATCTCCCCCAGAAACAAAGCAGCTACACTAATGGACACAAACACAACACACCTTTAAAGATTTTAAGATTAATCTTACATTATGGATCGTGTACATATATTTGTCTCCTGACCTTAGGTTGAAAGGATCTAGACGGGAGATTTCAGAAGAACTGAAGCCACAAATAAGATGTCCGAGGGAAACAAGCTCCACTACATCAAGTTCTTCAGGCTTCCATTTAAGACGCTTTATTATGCCAAGGACAACTGCTCTCATCTGTAAAAATGAAAAAGTATATATAGAAGGGATGTATCTTCCCTGTTTACAATGTCAGGCTAATCTGAACAACTGAAAAACATACTTTCTTTGTGTTCCACCCATTGAGGTCCCCAAGATGGGCCACCAGAGTCAGACTGGACAAGTTGAGAGCCTGTAGCTCTCTTTCTCCCATCTCGGTCACTATGCAGCCCAGTTCCAACACCTGCTCTGGTTTAAGCTGCCTCACTGGTTTATACACCTACGATAAGGGTTGTTGTGTGAGAATAAAACATTTAATAATCATTGAACAGCAGAATTTAGACAAGCGCAAGTTGCTTAACTGGTCTGAGTTCCATCCAAAGTGCTTCGCGTTGCTCTGCGTCAAGTGTGTCATCCTGACCAATGAACTCAACACATGTCTTCAGCTCCCTCCTCTTCATTCGACTCAACTGATAGTACCTCCAGGCCGAGGGAAATGTCCCTTTAATGTCTGCACAGCTTGGGATAGGCCCTAGTAAGCAACAACATAGGAATTATCTTTCCGAACAGGTCATAAATGACATCAGATGGATTCAGTACACAACTCACCCCTTCTCATCCACCATCGACCTTTAACAATCCTGTGGATGAGACCGTTCATCTTTTCTCGTAAATCTTTCAGGTCCAAACAAGCCTTTCCCACTTCACTGTTTTTCCAAAGCCACTGGCCCATCAGAACCTGTTCAACTGTGTCCCTACCTAAATCACCCTTGAAGGAAAAATGTAGAGGTTCAATGTGATGAAATCCTGTACCATGCTGAGCTTTAGTGGAGAAAACGGAGACTGGATGGTCTTGTGTTTCCCTTACCAGTGGTAGGGATCTTATCTGCTGAGGTGAAAGGGTGAACAGAAGTCTTCCCACATGCTCAACATCCCCGACTGTCCATGTTTTTGGCTCTCTGTTGCAAACAACAAGGATTTTGACAAATTTGCATTTTGGTTGCATAACGAGGAACTACATTTTTGAAGCTGAAGACAAAACAAAGAGGTTTTCAACAAAGTGAAAACGGAACAACTTTGTCTCACCCCAGCATGCTCCTCTCTGTAAGTAAAGCTGCTATTTGTCTGAAGGTGTCGGATGGCAAGCAATATTGTTTTAGCTCCTCCAGTCGAAGTTTCAGAGCCTCTCTGTCCATTCCAGCCAACACATCCCTGTCCAGGAATGGCAGAAGAGGGCCGAGCATGTCCATGAAGGGCCCAGTGAGGCCATCTTCAGAGATGCCCTATCAATGAAGACAAAAGGATGGAAAAATTGTAATTTTGATAACAATGTGTATTATCTAAGTCTACTTAATCTGATTACTTGGTATGTTTTTCTTGGCTTACACCACTGTTCAATTGTTTGGGGTCAAAATAAAATAAAATATTAAGCATTTATGGGGTCAGGAAATATTAAACATTTATGCAATATCGTGCATTTAATTAACCAAAGAGATTTATAATGTTACAGTGTTAAATTGATAATAACAAGAAATGTTTATTGAGCATAAAATCAGCATATTAAAATTGTCATAATAGCTCGCAATATTTCTTCTTTTTTATTCTTTGGTGAACAGAAGTATGAAAGTAAATTTTTCTTTTTATCGGTTATGTCAGAAATGCAAGATATAAACTTGCAAATGTGAGTTTTAAATCAGAATTGTGGGATATAAACTTCATAGCTGACAATTGCGAGTTTATTTTTTGCACTTCTGACTTCTTTTCCTGCAATTTCGAGTTATAATGTCAGAATTGCGAGATGTAAACCAAAATTGTGAGTTTATATCTCATACTATCAAGTTAAATTCTGACTTTTTTCTTGAAATTGCCAGTTTTCTGACTTCATTATACACAATTGAATTGTTTTATCATGCAATTCTGTATGTAAACTCGCAATGGCAAGAAAAAAATATCAAAATTGTGAGATAAAAAGTCACAAATACCTTCTTTATTTTTTATTAAGTGGTGTAAACAAGCTTCCATACATAAGAGACTTCTTTCAAAAACGTTACAAACTTGTCGGAATATAGGAATAATATATTCCACCTATTCTTTTTTTTTCTTAAAGAATAGGAGACATTTTTCCACCTAAAACAATTACTGGATGAGATCCCATTCATCAGAGTCACTGTGAAACATTTAAGAACTTTTCTACTGCATTGGATTCAATCATACAATTTTGAACATCTGCAAGGTTTTCGCTCTTACGAGTACATTCATAGCTTTATCCACTAAGGCCGTTTGCTTGTGTCGTGGTAGCTGCAGAAAGTCAATAAAGTGTTGTTGAACATGGTCTAGTACACTTATGAATGAAGAGTTAGACAGGTGCTCCATCATGGTCAACCTGTGAGACAAAATACATGAATAAGACCCTGCAAGTAAAAGAACAAACAAATGACATTCTAGGTGGTCAACTGATGATCTTACGGTAATCTTGCAGCAAATGTGGGGTCCAAGTCATTTAGATCAATATCAGGCCGTTTCCGTAGCTCCACCACAATGCATTTCCTCTGTTGAAACATAACATCAATTTTGTTCATTTTCTCTCTCTTTGCATGTCTAATACAGGCATGCTAATGTTCCTTTTCCTAGTCAGTTGAATCATATACTGTAATATAAACCGTTACTGAGGCACATTACTTAAAATACCATGTGCAAAGTTATATTATTTTATCGATTATACAGTTATATTACTTAATCAGAATAGTATACCCTCTGCTTTTTTCATTAGGACAGCAAAGGCTTTTAATGGTAATGTGCATAGTAAAAATATTTATTTTCATATTCTTACCAAACCAGGTCTAAGTCCTCCTGGCAACTTAGTGAGGAACTGCAACAATTCTGAGAAGCCTGATTCATTTACCCATAGCTTCAGCCATTCACAGCTCATGCCACCTGCAATACGACCTAAATCTCTTGAGTGGGAAATACATTTTTTGTATGAATGTTATTAAATTTCAAAACAATACAAAGACAATACATAATATTTGTGCTAGGCATGATTTAGTTCCAGACTATGATGCAAAAAAGCATGAGTTTCCAAAGGCTAGTCTACCAGTCAATATTCATAAGGTGTAGTAATGTTGGATATCACTTACAGTAGTGACTCTCTTGTGATGTTCACGGTTCGCTGAATCATTTTGAACAACATTTGAGCCTGTTGTGTCAAATACAACAAGTGAGTCTGAGAAACTGGATCGCCCTCAAACTTGTATCTGATACACTTTTGGCTGAGACAAAGTCTCTTTAATGTGGGTGATTATTCATTTATATTCCCTGGTGGAGGCTATTGTACCACATTAAGATCAATTTGCTTGATGGCAGTTGAGGGGCTCAGATTATTAATTTACTGAAAGGCTCCTTTGAAGCATGACAAAAAATCCACCAAAGAACTTGAGTACACTGAATGTAATGTACAGTGTGTTAGGACTGAATACCCAGTGCCCAATGGAAATGATCAATATTTGTAAATCAAATATGTTTAATTTAAATTTAATATTATAAAAAGTCTGAAGGCTTATGAATTGGCAAAAAAAAATTCATACATACATACCTACATATGAAATTAGGGTTGTACCTGTTGATGAGACCAGGGCATATGCTTATACAGAGACATGTGTTGAAGAACTGTCTCTCCATTTAGATCTGACATTAACTTCCTCAAGGAGACGAATGGAAGAAGACATTCCAGTTGCTGTGTTATTTGTGCAGATGTGCGTTCCAGAACCTTTAAACAAACAGAATGTTACAATGCACCAACAGACCAAACCAAATCTAATGCATACGCACAAATAGTGAGTATCTAGAGTACTTCAAACCTGTTGAAATGCAAAATGGACCATCGCTCGATGAGCAGGTTGCAGGTCAGACAGCAGTAATTTCCAACACCGACAATCAGGTGTAGACTCAGGTACAACCAGCTTTCTCAAGAAAGAAGGACCCAGACCCAGGAACAATGGCTTTAATCTGCAGAGCGTGTTGGCACTGAACTAAACAGGATTAAAACTGTGAACACAAGACTCACTTAAAGTATCATAATCAGACTGGTATTCATCTTACGTTTGTTTCTTCGGCTATTTTGCTCAGTATCTGGAATGCCTGCGTTAAAAGAAACAGGAAATGGTTCTAATATGTAGATGAAATTATGCACTTCCAGTGACTATATATATACAATATCAGTGCAAAATAGTGCAAAATTCAGAATGGAAAAATTGGCTTCTGCCCAATGGACACTTTTCACAGAATGTAATTATGTATTTGTTACTAACATCTGAAATCTAGCAAGGTAATTTTATTTTAAATCAATGTACATTTATAACAGTTAGCCTGGAACAGACAGAACTGACTAGGTAATTTACCATATGAGATAATGAGTTATACCTGCATTAAAAATCTTAAAGAAGAAGAACACATAACAATTAGGATAGTTCAATAGTAGAAACATAATAACAGTAAGGCCTACACACTTTAAAATTTCAAACCTTGTTAAGGTAAACTTTGCAAGTTAAAAATGAGTATAATTCTACAATTCTTCAGGAATTGAATTTGAATTTAAAAGCTCAATTCATCAGGAATCGAATTTAAATTTAAAAGCTCAATTCGGTTCTGAATGGTGCACAACCCTGCGTTTTAATACGCTTACCTGTGCAGGTGGGAAAGTTGGCATGCCTGGCAGAGTTACCAGATCTAACAACTCCTTTGAGGACAACGGATCCAAAAATGCAGCACCCATTTGTGGCAGCATACCATGTAATGAGGCCATTGCAGATACTGATAAGTTGCTGGCATTTAAAGATTTAAGGGCCATTCCAAGCCAATGCGACAGCTGCGGATAGAAGAAATCTGCATGAATAACACGTGAATCATTGTAAAATGCACAATATCTAGAAAATAAAGGCTCACTCTGCCACTTCCACTGACGTGTCCCTCTGATACACATTGAGCCAGCTGCTGCCACAGGACAGGTGAGAGATTTGATGAAGACAATAGCTTCTTTATGTCCTCAGAGTCCAGGTAACACATAAGAACTCCTAACCTGTTGTGAGAACCTGTTATCTTGTACTTGATATTTATAAATATCAAATGATATTGAACTGGATTTTTACCTCATTATGTTGTCACTTGTTAGGTTCTTCCCCCTGCCGAAGACAGAACGAAGTACATGGCGCCCCCTTGTGGCATCCAGACTGCTGTTCCCCAGCATCTCCATCAAGGGCATGAGCTGTAGGTCAAACATTCAGATGTTACTTTCGGCATGTGAAAAGAAGAGGGGGGAAAAAAGCAGGATCCCCTGAAGGAGATGTTACTTGTTGAGATGAGAGCTGCTGAAAGCGATTGACTGGGAGATGTGGAAGTAAGGGTAGAATGGAGCTGAGGAAGTATGGAGGCCATGAAGGGACATCTCCAGCTTCGCTGGACTGCAACAGGCGTTTTACGAAGGCTTGTTTTTGTGGAGACTTCATCTCAGAGCTGTGATCACTAATAGCCATCAGTCTAGAGCAATTGAGGAAAAGTTGAAATCATGATCATATGGAGAATTGATTTATGAGGATTTTAATTCAACATGATCTACTTACACACTTTCATTGACCATGAGAGAGGCAGGGAAGGTCATAATATCAGAGACAGACATGTATGGTATAAATTGGGAGAGGTCGATGAAAAGCTCTGGTGTTACACGTGGAAACTTGTGAATGAAAGCTGCTGTCATGGTTTCCATGGCCTCTTGCTCTTTTGGAGAGACCTGTGAATTACACCAGTTATTTGTACATATACTCCTAGGTAGGGATGTATGAGAAACTGGTATTATATTGGTTAATTTATAATGTTGGTTAAGTGATAAGTCTGTTCCTTATAGTGTTGCAATACAAAAATAATTTGTGGAATTTAAAATGAGTGGTTTGGGGTTTTACTTTTTTATTTTTTTATTCAGTATACACCAGGATTTTTAATTCATTCCAATTGAACTTTTAATTGAATCTTATACGACTTTTATTTCAGTCTAAATTTTCAGCTTTGAAATAATTTTCACATTTGAAATATCCTCAATCATGTAAAAATGTTTTTTTGTTCACCTGTATAGTTTCCACTTGAAGTTGATCCCAACTCTGATGAACATGGGAAAGGAATCTTTTCACAGCATCTTTTTCTGCCGACAGGACAACACTGCGAATACTCTCTCTTGGCATCTGTAGGTACTCCTTGGAGTGTATAAATGTCGGCATTAGATATCGACAAATGTGTACTGACAAAAAATAGTGCACTTTTGTAACAGGGCTTGATTCATTAACTTCTTTCATTAACTAACTAGCTTCAAGAAACTACAATATGGAAAGTGATAGGAACAATATTTTAAATCTTGGGTCTGGGTTTGTACTGTACTGGGTTTAACTTGAGGGTTTTCATAATCAGTTATGCAGAAAAATGTCAAATAATTATATTAAAATTAAATAATATTTGAATACAAGCACAAGGATAATTCTGGGGTCAACATGTCTTTATATCACACCACACTTACTATCTTTTAGATTAACATATTTACAGCTATCTTCATATTTAAAAAATGGGGATTATCATTTTTTGGGCTCTCTTACATCAAAAAGCTTGAAACCCCCTCGTTGAACTGACTAGGTCATTTACCATATGAGATAATGAGATATACCTGCATTAAAAATCTTAAAGAAGAAGAGTTGCCTTCCCTCTGAATAAGATCCCACAGGACAGGCTGCTGGAGAGAAAAGCCTTTGAAACTGAATGCATCAAACATAATATAATAACAAAATAATATTACGGTGGTACTAGCATGGAAAAACTATGCAACTTTTCAATGCATGACATACACTGAAACAGCTCAAAAGATCTTCTTTTAAGGTTGAGTTTTGCTCTCTTTTCAGGAACATGCCAACAGTGTGAAGTACACTGAAGGATGCATCAGGCCGTAGAGTGGCCCAGAAGGAAGTGTTGTCCTGGAGGCTTGACAGAAGAATGGCTTGACCCAGGCTCTGACGCACCTCTCGTTGTCCCTCCTCCAAACCCTTTGAGAGTCCTACCACAAAGTCCAACACTCGAAGCACATAGCTTACGGTAGCCAACCAACCCGTGCGTTCATCCATTACTCCTTCACATAGAGTGAGCTTATGAATGGCTTCTTGTAGAACAGGCAAGGGGTTCATACAAAGTTGAGAGGAGTCAAAGTCATACGGCGCTGGCAGCATGTCAAACAGCTTCTGGAGGACACACTTGGCGCCCTGTGTTTCATCAGAGTTCAAACAGTAGTTCAAGAGCGAAGGCTGCTTTCGAACTAATGTGAGGTACAGTGTGGTGTTTTTGCAAATATAATCATTCAAACCAGCTTTACTGCTGCAAAGCTCAAGAGCGGTGGAGTTCATAAATTGTTCTGCCTTCCAGTTTGAGTAGTCACAGTTGTCTTTGGGGGCACTAGGAGAGGGATTCGGGACTTTGGAGCAGTACTCTGCCGCCCAGCTCCCGTCTTGTGGTGTTTGAGAAGACTCATTTCCACACAAAGAGGCAATAAGGGCTGTGTTGTTGGGCAGAAAACACCTTCTAAAATCCTGGGCAGTTAGAGTTTTGCTGCTTAGCAGTGCTAAGCAATCCTCGGTGGCGCCTGAAGGAGATCCCCCAGAAACATCATTGGAGAGCTGAAGACAGAGCTCATCAATACTTGACTGGTTGAGGTATTGGTAATCCCTTGTAGATTCTACCTGAGAAAATTTCATAGAAAAGCAATTTAGGCATTTATTCAAATATAAACACACATAGATTGAGCGAATCAACACAGAAAAAAAACGTGTGTCGCACACTAGAACAAACTTCATTGGTTCTCACTGTCTGTTTGAACTTTCTTCTATGTTTATTAAATGTGATGTGCTCTATGTATGTGTGTGTGGTGAACACTGTTTAGATGAAAATAACGTACTAAATTAAATCTGTTCATCATTTTGTGTCTCTTCACAAAACTTGGATTACAGTAATCCCTCGCCACTTCGCGGTTCACGTTTCGCGGCCTCGGTGCATCGCGGATTTTTCAAAAATATTCATCGAAAAATAAAAGTAAAAAAATACTGCCATATGGACAGTAGTATTGTGGAAAGCAGCGTTGTTTTATCGTGATGCGAGAGAAACGGTTTCCCAGGATGCCAGACAAAGAGAGAAACTCGCTAATGAAGCTTTGTACACGCCAACCGGCACTCAGACAAGACACGTGATTGGTTCCCGGCAATCATCCCGTGAGCTGATTGGCTGATCCTACTTTGTGGATCTTCACCTATCGCGGGGGGTTCCGGTCCACATTAACCGCGATAAACGAGGGATCACTATAAACCATTAAATGATCTTATGACCTTTTTGGATCTTTTAAATTTGAGTTGCCTGGGCTTTTGATGGAGGGATAAAGGATTCATTTAAAATAAATCTTAATGTGTGTTTCGAAGATTAACCAATGTTTTATGCGTTTTGAAAGACATGAAGGTGAGTAAACACTAACAGAATTTTCATTTGAATGATAGAATTGACTTTTAATATAAGAAACATTAACTAAATGTACCTGATGTGCATGTTGCAGCCAAAATGTAGAGTTGGCACACACTGTTTTGTTAAATTCGTGAGTGAAGAATTCGCTGCAAACATGAAGCCAAAGAAAATCTTCTTCCGCTGCCGAGAGGTACCAAGCAGCATCGGAGCAGGTCGCGTGCAGGTCTACCCCAAAATGGTTGACTTCAGGGTCCTGTGAGTCACCCTCTCCATCAAAAAGATTGCAGTAGAGGAAGACGGTAAAATTTGAGACCCCAGTAAGACCAGGAATAGAGGCATTACAGGCAGCTTCTAGAATCTCTGCTGAGGGTGAGGGGTTTGAATCACTATGCTCATGGACTTTTGGCAGAGACTGGTGAAGTCTAGGTGTTCTAGATGAGTGCGGACGTTTCAAAGTCCTTTTTAACTCTTCTGGAGAGGGGCAGGTCATGAAAGACGGCATGCTGGGTAAACCATCTGACCTGAAACCCATCGCTTGAGCGTTCCATGTCAAGTTATGTCTAATTCCCCTGTCCAAAGAGGACCAAAAGAAATTGTTAATTTATGACAGTCTTCTTTACACAAATTAGTTTCAAATGTTTTGTTGATTCTCATGACACTTACCACAATATTAACTGCCTGAGGTCACCTTTACAGAGAAACAAAAGAGAATGGAAAAAGTTCTGGGTGAATAGTTTATTGATACAAATCACAGACGAAAGCAGAACACTGTTGATTAATTGAGGAAAATGGAGAGCCGGCCACTGCATTATACAATTGGCCTTGATGTAACAGCATAGCTGTGCACATAATGCCCGGGTGTATGGTTACCAACATAAAAGAAAGAGAAGATTATACAGGCTATAGGATTTAGAGTAACAAATATCTGATTAATGACTAACAATGCCATTGATTTCAGTCAGGGTTGTGAGACATTCAGAACTGAATTGAGAATGCCTTTAAAAATCAAATTTAATTTCTTACATTTGAATTGAAGTAGCCAAAAAGATGGCTGTAATTTTTAAGTAGATAAGCAAATTTGTCTTGAATGTTTTGAGGTTTGCAGGCTTATAGGCCTTACAGACAAAACAAGATAGGGAGATCATGACTGTAGGTTCATTAGCTAATGAATGTTACAGGTAACTCATATGCATATGGTAAATTGTATGAATTATAGTTTTAAGAGTTAGTACTATACTTGCCTACAGAACATCTTCCATGATGACTGTACTGTGATTCGCCCACCACGATGCTTACATCATCCAGCAGTGCCTTGGTCATATGTGACACTTTTCTTCTCAGATTACCATACACACTGCGGCCAACATTGTGCAGAAATCCACGTCTGAGGTTATCCAAGCCCTGCAGGAGGGCGGGATTACGCTCTGCGAACTGTACTGCCCTTTCTCCTGCGTTTGACCTTGACAAAGCCTGAAGAAGCAGTGCCTGCATAGAAGCAAGGCTCTCTAAATCAGTGCCCGATTTGTTCAACAAGAGCTGCTCCTCACGAAGCACCTCGGGTGGCATGAAGAATGGTTTAAAACGTCCTGTAGAGACTGTGGCATCTCTTTGATTATTTTCCACACTCACAGGGTGTAGACTGACAACAGGTTTCCAGTTCCTGGTCTCCATAAAGTTGATGAGCTGCTCAAGCCAGCTCAGGTTGAAGACACAGTCATTTCGTCCTTTCAGGACACAGATGAAACCCTGGAGACCTGCGACGGCCTGGCCATACGTCCCACTGACCACAGCTTGAAGAACAGTTTCAAGCAAAGCGCTGATGGTCTTCCAATTCTGAGCAACAAAAGTCAAGATGGGTTTTTGAGGCTGCCGTTCTGTGAGGGTCAAAATGCTCTGTACCAACCCAAGAAGTCCATCCCAATGTGGGCTGCCCCTGAGTGACAGAAACAGATCCTGAAGTCTGAAGGTGGGTCGTGGGGGACTCTTCCCATCCCATATTCCAAGTGATGTTTCCCTTCCAGTCTGAAGAATAGAATAGAGCAGGTTTTCCCAAAACTGGTCATCACTAAAAGGTTGCTGACGATCATCTATCTCTGCGCTCATCTCTTGCAGATACATGGATATGTTGTAAAGGAATCCTGACAGTCTATTCCGATTGAAGGCTTTGTTTAAAGATGGGAGACTCATGCTTTTCCTTGGCAGTACACCTAGAGACTTGAGACCTCCCATGATGCTCCTCACTATGGAATGAATTTGTTGATCCTTTTGTCTTTCTGCTGGTGGCTGTACTCTTTGTGGACTCCATCCTCCACCCTTTCTCCATATCTCAACAAGCTCTTTCAAAATCGCCTCCTTCTGCTCCTCTTTTTTGCTCGCTAACATTAGAGGAACATTCAGAGAAGTTAAGACTGTGAAACAAATTGTTGTATTGTACCAACAACAGCCAGAATTGTCTTACCTCCAGCAATGGGTGATATTTGTTCCAGTAAAAGCAAAATCACAACAATTCCCAACTTGCCCATCCTAAGTTCCTTTGCCTCAAGGTTGCATGGACAAAGTCATTTTGTCATCCTTGTAAGACTGCATTTATGTTCCTTTAGGAACTGACAGAGACATTCAGAGTGTAAAGTGTCACACTGTGGAGTGCACATGAAATCTTAATGACTATCCACTGTCACTTGGCTAAACTTTCACAAAGAAAAGTTTACCACTTCAAGTCTAAACCAAGTCTAAAAGAATAGAAAGCAAAAATATATTTTTCAGTATGTTCTATCTCTGTTTTGTCTTGAAAAACAATATATTTATACATTTGTATAATTACATTTTGTTCATGCAGTTGTAAAATACTATTACAAATTAGACTGGACAAAAAATATTTTTTTTCACTTACCTAAATCCATTTTGTCTCGAAAACAAAATTTCAATTCTGACATTTTCCACACTATTAGAATTTATTCAGTACTTACATATCAGTTGTGTCTGTTCAATCCTCTCCGTATCTGTGTAAATAGATTGTATGTGCCCAGGATTGAGAGTGTGAGCCAATTATTTCTCTCTCTTATATCTCTCTGTCTCTCTCTCTCAGCATTTGTCACTTTTTGATCCGCTCCCCCTCCCAGTCTTTGAGATTCAATTGGATCCTCAAAAGCTAAAGCTTCATGTTTCAGCGACATCGTCCCATCAAGTGCCAGCTGACTGTGTGCGCTCGAGTGAGAGGCCAGAGGCTCAGGGATGTAATATGAGAAAAGAGAAAGGCCAAGGAACTTTAAGAGGGTATACTCTTGTATCACAAGGCAATTTCATAGTAATTAAGATTAAAGGCGGTACAAAGGTAGGTCATCACTTCAACTACGGCTAACATGGGGCACAGAAGGTATACAATAGATAATTCACATTTGCTGTTTAATTGAATAATAATTATTTTGATGGTGATGTTCCAAAAAATGTATATCGCTCATTCTTTATGTTGATAGTGCTTGTTAATATTTTGAATTAGCTTTAAAATCAGTTTAACATCCTCTTCCCCCTTAAAAGCTTAATAATAATTATGCGCCCATTTTATTCCTCAATCTGACATCTGATGAGGCAATTTTCACCTTTGCCAACACTGATATAAAACTAACCCTTGTCCTGATGGTATTGTTTTTCTTATGTGGCAGCCAGCAGGTCGCCTACAGCTGTCATAAAACAAAAGTTTCCCTAAGCCACTGTCGGCACACAATCAGGCCCTTCACTGATGTTTGAAATCATCTCTCTCTTGTCTAAGGCCTGTCTACAGCTCCTGAAACCTGAGTGGGTTGAGTGAAAGGCCTCGCACAGCCTCCCCACAAGCCTTTTAATTCTGTGTTGCTGTCGCCTGCAGCGGAACAATAACTTCCTCTTGTATTATTGATGCCTGAGGGAGCGGCAGTCACTCGGCAGCATGGAGCTCAGTTGGCTGCAGGAATATTAAATGAGAAACTTTACCCCTCATGCCTTTGACCAACTCCACTAAAATCGCACACAGCAGTCAGCTTGTTTGTTTGCTCTGACATGCATATGACTAAAAGCAATGCTCAAAAAAATAGCTAAGGGAAAAAAGTATTAATTGCGGTCTAACTGTGAATTGCAATACAAATAAATACAATTAAAAGAGCTCATAGATCCAATGTAGTCAAACTCAAGATAAGAGCCTTAACTTAAGTCTATCAGAACTTATTTAGGCATGTTAGATTAACTAGAGCGTCAAAACATATTTTGGTCCAGTGTGCAAAATGTGAAGTAAATATAGTCGTGTAAAGTATAACATTTAAGACGGGAGGAAAAACTATATTTCAATGCCTTTGCAAGCAAAGCACTGAAATATTATTTTTCCTTCCTTTCAACAGTTCCTTCCCCCTTTTTCAGCAACACTGGTCCCAGATGTATTTTTTCCCTTCATTTTTCAAGACTGTGTACTTAACGGCTTTAGTGAGGGAAAGAATTGAATTGAAACATTGTGAACAACATAATCTAATAAAAAAATTATCATGTACAAACATTGCTTATATACATAAAAAACAAAATATAGTACGTTAACTGCAAAATATTCATATATACGAATATTTAAGATTTTTTTCGAAGGATGTGGCCTCTGAATTGGGATGCAGCTTTAGAGTCCGAATTCGTTCACTCCTTTTTATTCACTCCCTCAAGTGAACTATATTATTGGAGTGCTGTAAATAATAGTGAATAAGGGTGGGGGAAAGATTGATTTCGGACACAGCTATAAAGTTTAGTTCCTGAATGAATAGGTTCAATTACTCTCTTGTAGAAACAATCACTTGTCACCACTTACTAGAAGAGTTACAGAAAGAGTTACTCCGAAAAAATCACTCAATCCAATATCCACAGAGTGTTAGAAAACAAGAAAAGCGGAACACACGTGATTCTTAATATTGGTCTGTCTGTCTCATCCTTATCCCATGGTTACCGTAGTCAGCTGGATCCAGTCCATATCCAGATATATCCATATCTAGGTGGACATGCACCTAGACATGACCAAAACGTAGCCCTGAATGTCAGCAGAAACCATGTCAACTAGACAATCCTCAGTGAAGGCCTCGTACAGATCCATACAGGAATGATGAATCCAATCTTCAAGCAAGTGCAACTGGATGAATGCTACTGATCCCGATCTGAATTATGACGTGTAATGCACCTTGAATCATAATCACACCATCTTCATTAATTGCCCAAAGGAGAACTGGTCCTCCGACTGAGCATGGTTTCTCAAAAGGTTTTTTTCCCCGTTCTGTCACCTGATGGAGTTTGGGTTCATCGCCACTGTCGTCTCTGGCTGGCTTAGTTGCGGGCACTTAATTTTCAACAATATTGTTGACCTGACTGAACTAATGCTGTTGAATGAGAACTGAACTGTGTTGGACAATGACATATTTTCTTTAGCATTTATAGAGGAAATTAACTCATTTAATGATTGATGATCTTTACAACGGAACTGAATCAACACTGAACTGACTTCATCTGAACAACAGCCGAAATGCATCATGTTCCTGTTACTGTAAAGCTGCTTTGAAACAATACGTATTGTATAAAGCGCTATATAAATAAAGGTGAGTTAAGTTGACAAGTGAAAAATCTCTGTACTGTGGAAACGCTGCTGCTCGGAATGATTGTATATAAAAAATTATAAATACATGTATTTTTGGCATGTAAATGAGAAAACTGCAGTGCATATGACTGGTAATCCACTAGCCAACTGGGTAGGAGTTAAAGATAATATGAAATATTAATATGAAATATTAAAAAAGGCATGCTTTAGAAAGAGCCCAGTACTAAATCAATCAGGCTGTCAAACAAGACGCAATCAAGCTTCTCTATTTTCCTCTGTAAAAGAAATAGAAATGAAATAGAAAGCACGCAGCCACCAATGTACATTTTCCAACAGTGCTGATAAGGCTAGCGGGTTTTTTTCAGTCACAAGGCAGTCATGTGCGGTTTAGTCATACCGGGAACCACAGCTCGATGCCATGCAGTCTAAACACTGAACTGGAAGAAGTGGAAATAGCTAATACTCTCTTTCTGAAGTAACAAATGATTCCAACAGGGGGCGCTCGGTGGCTCAAAAAAAAAACTAGCATCTTTTAAATACCCGCAGATGTTATATTCAAGACAAGTACGTTATCAATCATACTTTTATTCAAAATACTAAATAAAACTACAGGAATTTGGATATTTCAGCAGCTTTAGACGTTAAGTTTGAACGAGGAGCGATGAAACGAAGCCGGAAGTTGACGTCATAAAACAAGGGGCGGGACGAACAACTGGGAAACATGCATCGGCGAAAACGTCAGATGTTAAACCTGATCAGAAAGAGCAGATAAACTGTCATGGACATCAAAATCATGGGGTTCATCATTCAAAAACAGCACTATAGATTAGAACATTTAGCTAGATTTTATTAATCAGAGTTTGGCAGTGGCGCCTGTCGTGTCTCTGCTGTTTGTTTACATTTAGTTCCATTTTTATAGGATCATTTTGTCGAGATGGATTATCTGCTACAGGTGAAGGTGGGAGCGCTGGTTGGGCTGCTGTTCTTAACTTTATTTTTTGGGTTAATCCCTGCGCGGATGAAGTGGTTTCAAGTCACTAGTGGAACAGGTAAATGATCATTTAATTCATTATTTTTTTTACTGTCCTACACATTATGTTTTCTTTCATTTGTCAGCCATGTATTTATGTACTGTGTATGCATTATGCATGTTGTGCATCTGTTCACATATTGTGTGTTATGTTTTTGTATGTGCTTATGTATTTATATGTGCCATGCAATAAGGAATTTGCTTAGTTGTGTACAACAAACACATCAGAGTCAGCTGACGAGGACTTTTTTCCCTGAACATGCATTTCAGTTCACATATTACAGATGGACATCAGGGTGGAAGTGAAACTGCAGTCTGAACATGCTTAAACAAGCACAAAACGTGAAATGAATTGACCGCAGTGATCTACAATAACCCAAATGTGCTCTGCAATGTTAAATGTATGTGTTTGCAGGTTTTGCAGTAGACAACCAGAATAAGATGTGGTTATGATATTTATAGTTGAGTAAAATGTCACCGACAGCTCTTTGGTTAGTCTTAGGGCACTGCTTATTCAAGTGACTCACTGCAAGTTACAGTTACACCTAAAACTTTAGGTTGTGAGTGTATAAAAAAATCAGATGTGATGTGTTTCTGATTAAAATCCCTTCTGGAAACTGTGATTAGAGGTCATTCATGTCAATCAGCAGCCCCATTAATCACATGACTTTGATTTGTGTTTTTCTTTGTTTCCAGCCATTCACAAAGCCGTGCTGAGTTTTGTGAGCTGCTTTGCAGGAGGCGTCTTCCTGTCCGCCTGTTTATTAGACATCATCCCAGACTACCTCTCTGACATCCATGAACAGCTACAAAAACAAGGCCTTGAAGTGAGCTCGCTGAATTACTTTTAGCAATTACGGAGCTGCTCTGTTAAACTCAATATGTCCCCGTAATCACCAGTTCTCCCCATCTTCCAGGAGGGCTTCCCGCTCGCGGAGTTCATCATGGCGTGTGGCTTCTTCACAGTCTTGATCTTAGAAAAAATGGTTCTGAGCTGCACAGAGGGTCACAGAAATGAGGAGACGGCTCCTCTTTTGGCTCCCGCGGGTCCCGGACATTCCCATGGGCAGAACTCGGTGAATGATCTGGAGGGGAGCGCTCACCACATCCACGTGGATTTTCACGCACACTCGTCCTTCCGCTCCTTCATGCTCTTCCTGTCTCTCTCTCTGCACTCGGTGTTTGAGGGCTTGGCCATTGGCTTGCAGACCACAGACACCAAGGTAGGGGATTTATTGAGTTTTGTTTTAGGTTGTGGGTTCAAAGGTTTACAGTTCATTTAGCATTGTGACTCAAAATCATGCTGTTTTTGTTGTCCTGCCAAAACACTTGGATTAGATAAAAGGGTTATTTCACCCAAAAATGAAAATTCTTTCATTATTTACTCAATTATTTACATTCCAAATGTATGATTTGTGCAACACAAAAGAATATATAAAGATACAGAATATATATATATATTAGTTGTATTTCCTCTTGCACCTTATTGTAAACTTAATTTGTCACTGCAGAAAGCTGGAGGAATTTATTTTAATCCTGTCAGTACATAAAAGTTTATGGAAGCTTGTAAAAAAAAAAGGTAATTTTGACTTTTTATCTCAAAATTGCAACATATCAGAAATCTGAGAAAAGAAGTCAGAATTGCGAGATATACACTTGCAATTGCGGGGGGAATAAATCGCAAGATAAAAGGTTGCAATTATCTTCTAGTTCTTTTTCTTTCTTTTTTATTTTTCCACGGAAAAAGAAGAAAGCTTCCGTAATAGTTCTATTTTATAGCTGAAGTGTGTTGAAATACTTTTATCCTGCTGCATTGTGCCAAAATGCCTTTAAGGAAACCACGATGAGGCCAGAACTTTTATTTTGAAATTGTTTGGAAATATTCTTTTGAGTCCGAATTTTTGCGTATAGTGAAAATTCGTAATTAGGCAATTAGTGCATAGAAATTACACTTCACAAAGTCAGCACAAAGCAGAGTTCCCAACCCATTTTACTTCTGTAATATGAAAATATATCCTGAATTGATCTATGAGAGGGTGGCTGAAAAATAAGAGGGCTTGGTGACGTCAGCCTAAAAGGAAAGACTTTAGGAATAATGCAGACGAATGAATATAACAAGAACCCGTTTAAATTTCAGGTGTTGGAGATCTGCATTGCTATCCTGGTTCACAAGAGCATCATTGTCTTCAGCCTGTCGGTGAAGCTGGTTCAGAGCGCGGTCAAGCCCTTGTGGGTGGGGCTCTACGTGACGGTCTTCGCTGTGATGTCTCCTCTCGGCATTGGCATCGGTATTCTAGTGATCGCGGCTCAGCTGGAGGACGGAGCTTTTATCCAGGCGGTGCTGGAGGGGCTGGCGGCCGGGACGTTCATCTACATCACCTTCTTGGAGATCCTTCCCCATGAACTGAACTCCCCTGAGCGCCCACTGCTCAAAGTTTTCTTCCTCCTCTTCGGCTTCTCAGTAATGGCTGGTCTGAGTTTTCTAGGCTGAAAGACACTTTTCATTTTTTCCCTTTGGCCAGAAAACTAAAGCCTTGAGAAAATCATACTCGGTGAGATAAAACTTCCCAAACTGCATATGATTTCAGGGAAATGAAGGGTTCATTTTGTTTTATAGAGAAACTGAGATTTTCCTTTTTACAAGCACAAAGATGCTGATGTTTTAAAAAAAACATTTACCAGATAAAAAGTGTTTTAAATGACTTTTCTAGCCAGATTTCAGCATTGAACATCGCATACAAATTGGGACTATTACAAGTATTTTTACTTGAATTTTTATAAAAATAAAAAAAAAAAAAAAATGATGGTCAGATTTCATCAGTGAACTTGTTTTCATGCCACTTTTGTGTTTTCTCTTTGACTTGCATAACACTATCCATAAAAGCACCAATTGTCTGATCAAATACTAATTTATATATACACTCAAATATTATTTTGTACATTAACTGCCATATTTCTGTATTTTATTACTGTTGTGTGCCATATACATACTGGTTTTTCACCCTTCACGTGCCACATATCCTGTACGCAGTAAATTTGCTAGGAAGTATATATTCCATAATCATATTAAATGCAGATTATTAAAACTGATATAAATATATTGCATTTCAACTAGTGGAAAGAGTTTCAGTGCAAATGTCTTTCTGTAGACGACTGTGTCTTCAGAAAAAGAAATAGCAAACGACATGCTACTTATTCTGTTCTTAAAATTCTATTTGCTATTAGCCAGTTCACAGAGAAAGCATTTTTCTGTTAAAGAATGCAGGTCAGTGCAACGAGAAAAGTGCAAAATCTACAGATGCATTTTTAAAAAAGTTGAATTTATTTTAACGAGAGATCTTGTAGATCGCCGATTCATACATGAGACACTGCAAAAGACAATGCAATGGTCAAACACATCCATCTAGAACAGGGGTGGGCAAACTACGGCCCGCGGGCCATATCCGGCCCGTTGGGCTTTTTAATCCGGCCCGCCGAACTTGCCGAACCTGTATTAAACCTTCATTTTACATTTCCCTGTAATGTCACTCTGTGGCGGCTGCAAGCGACAGTGGCGCTGAAAGTGTGGTGGAGAGTAGGCGTGTGTCGCAAACCCCTCTACACCCCCACCCCCTTCCGCGAGCGGAAAACAGAGCTACACGCGTAAATACGGGTACCCGCGAGCTCATTTTAATCACTCGCGCGCGCGTGACATCTAATCTGTGTGCGCGCGAACATTCGCCCGCTCTCGACTGCTGTTTTTGCTCGCGCGAGCATTTTTATTTTTTTCAGTCGTAGGGCGGGGCTTGCTCTTGTAATAGTAACATCAAATGTCATTGGTTAGTTCCCTTTTTTCCAGAAGTCAGCTGTGATTGGACGCCTGTGATTGTCAATCCAGAGCTGAGGCACGATTAAGTCACATTGCATATTATGGTTTTTCTGTCGTTTAAATTGTATTAATATTGTTTTGTTGTAATTTCACGTGTCCCAGTCGAGTGATTTAAGACCAAACTATACTTTATACAGGTTTTCTAGGATTTATTATAAGTAAATGCACAGGTACGACCTTCTGAAAAGTTATATGCTGTCAACGTTATGTTGTTATTTTAGGGAAATATAGGTAGAGGAAATATAATGTATATTATAGGAAATAAAAATATATTATGTACATAACATAATGTCACGCGTATAGCTGTTTTTAGCTCTGGATTTGCCGGCATACCTCTTCCCCGTCAACAATTGTGAACCGCGCTCACCCCGGCCCCTCTGTAAATTTTAAGAAACCAATGTGGCCCGCGAGACAAATAGTTTGCCCACCCCTGATCTAGAACGTGTTTGCGTCGAAAAACAATGGAAAAGTAGTGCAGTGGAATGGAAAACCAAGTTCTGTCATTTGAAAGTTAATGTTTACTGATAGAAGTTACTGGATTTTGTTTGGTTTGCTTTCTGTTTCAACAGGCTTTGTTTGAAGTAGGAGAAAAGCATGTTAGGACCTGAAACATGCTTCAAACTGGACTCTTTCTTGCAATACCAGATTTAGCCTCTAGATGATACACTTCAACACACAATGTTGGCAAAGTAGAACTATTGACCTTGTTTAAAAAGGGCATAATACTATTACTATTTTTGCTGTATACAATATGTATATTGCAGTATGTGAATTTTCAGTATGCAATGAATTGCTGATTTTGGCCAATTGTACAGCATACAACCAGAACAACTGAATGCCACTCATTATCTCCCAGTTCTTTAGCATATGGAATGTATATGGCTGCATAATGCGTATCTATCTATCATTATATCCATTTGTCTGTCTATCTATCTATCTATCTGTCTTTCGTTATATCCATTTATCTGTCAGTTGTTCTATCCATCTATCTGTCTGTCTGTCTGTCTGTCTATCTATCTATCGACTGCATTGCCGTCAAAACTGTCAAACTTTATGCTATAAAATACAGTGGAATCCAGTTATCTTGACGGCCTTGGGGGTCGCAAAAAAGCATTGAGATAACCTACAGCCAATTTGGTGATTTGTTTGATGAAGCGATCGGCATGCTATAAAAAAGTACATACACTGTATATGTTTGCTAACAACAAAAGGCATATGTGCACCAACTAACAGCAGAGATTTACCAGTATACGATAAAAACACCTTCAATTCTCGATACAAACCTTTAATTATATTCTCCAACATTGCAAACACAATTTCGCTCACAGCGTAAATACAGTCACAACACACAAACACATTCGCTCATAACACAGTCATTTTGCTCGGACACAGTTCTGAAAGTATTGCACACGCGGTTACTATGGTTTCTTTACAAACTCTAAAATGCTTTGTTGCGTTTTGCCTTTAACGGTGTGCTTGAAAACAAATGCTTCTATCAGTAACGACGTCTTTGTCGATCTCAAAGTAATCTGGGAACTCCCGCGCTTGTAATCTGTGTTGTGTAATTTCGTAATCACTCTTGAACACCAGCATTCGTCCCATCAAAATGTAATTTATTGGATCACTGGAGTGACAGAAATAAGTTTGAGGACTCTGAAGCAATGACAACAGCGCGCGCAGCCATACACGACGCGCAAATAATTTCAAAGAAAAATAATCAACGAAACATTGTGTATATCACAAAAGTGCTCGAGGTCACAATAATATAACATGAAATCATAAATTACACAACATACGGCCCTTATGACATGACCACACAAACTATTGCGTCCTACCGCTGTAAAACCCATGTTAAGTGCTGAATTTGTCCCTCTTTTGTGCTCAAAATATTAGGGTTCAGTGACATAAAAGAATCGACATAACCGATGAGAAAATGCTAAGACAAATAGGGAGTTTGGCGGTTCCACTTCAACAACGTCGACATAATAGCATTGGCAAGTTAACAGTGAGTCAGGATAAGTGGACTCCAGTGTACTTCAAAATTCAAGCTTTTCAAGCTTTTTCATACTTCATGGTCAGGCTTTCTCAAGCCAACTTCAAAGTTTGTCTCGGCAAAGATTTTAATGTAATTAACAGTATTGTTCTATGAGAGATTTTTGTTGGTCTTTATTTTGTAGTGTTGAGTGAGTGGTTCTCAACCTTTTTGGACTTCAAAGCCCTTCACAGTCCGCATCATTTGAAGACCACTGGATACTTTAAACATTTTTTCTTTTCTTTTTTTTACTGCTGACTTAGAGCTTGGAATAAGAAGAAAAATTATTTTCTAAACCTAGTTAAGATTTTATCAATTTACGTTACTTTTCTAGGTCTAAAAGTCCCACTTTTAAAAAGAACTAAAATGTTAATTTAACCCTTTATTTTGAATAAATTATTGTACTATATTGTACTTTGATCATTGACTGACTGATAGAGAACCACTATTTTAGATGTTTTAGTTGGTCTTTTATTATCTGAATTTCATTTAGGCAAGGCAAGGCAAGTTTATTTGTATAGCACATTTCATACACAATGGTAATTCAAAGTGCTTTACATAAAGAAGAATGATAAAAATAAAACATTAAAAATGATTAAAAGAATAAAAAGATAATACGTATAAAATAAAATGCAAACAGTTCGGACATAGCACAGTGCTCAATCTGCAAATGCATAGGTAAAAAGATGTGTTTTGAGTCTTGATTTGAATGTGGCTACTGTTGGAGCACACCTGATCTCTTCTGGAAGCTGGTTCCAGCTGCGGCTGGCGTAACAGCTAAAAGCAGACTCTCCTTGCTTTGAGTGAACCCTGGGTGTTACTAAGTGACTTGATCCTGATGATCTTAGTGATCTGTTAGGTTTATATTCTATGAGCATATCTGCAATGGATTGAGGTCCTAGGCCATTGAGTGATTTATAAACAAGTAACAGTACTTTAAAATCAATTCTAAATGTAACTGGAAGCCAGTGCAAGGACCTGAGGACTGGTGTGATGTGTTCATATTTTCTGGTTCTGCTCAGAATCCTGGCAGCAGCGTTCTGTACGAGCTGCAGCTGTCTTATGGTGTTTTTGGGAAGGCCGGTGAGGAGCCCATTACAATAATCCACCCTGCTGGTGATGAAAGCATGAACAAGTTTCTCTAAGTCTTGATTGGAGACAAAGCATCTAATTCTTGCAATATTTTTGAGATGATAATATGCTGATTTAGTTATTGTTTTTACATGGCTACTGAAACTCAGGTCTGACTCCAAAATCACACCAAGATTCCTGACCTGATTTTTAGTTGTTTGACCCCTAGAGTGAAGGTATGCGTTCACTTTGAGAACTTCATCTTTGTTTCCAAATGCAATGACTTCAGTTTTGTCTTTGTTTAACTGAAGGAAGTTTAGGCACATCCAGTTTTTAATTTCATCAATGCATTGACACAGGGAGTCAATGGGGCTGTAATCATTAGGTGATAACGCGAGGTAAATCTGGGTGTCATCTGCATAGCTGTGATATGCAATTTGGTTCTTTCTCATTATTTGGCTCAGTAGCAGCATATATAAGTTGAACAGGAGGGGTGCAAGTATTGAACCTTGAGGGACTCCGCATGTCATGGATGTCCACTCAGACTTATGGTCACAGCTACTCACAAAATAACCTCTCCCTTCTAAGTATGACCTGAACCATTTAAGAACCATCTCAGAAAGCCCAACCCAGTTTTCCAGCCTGTCAAGGAGAATGTTGTGATCTATAGTGTCAAACGCAGCACTGAGGTCGAGTAAAACCAGCACTGATAATTTACCTGAATCTGTGTTAAGACGAATATCATTTATTATCTTTATGAGTGCTGTCTCTGTGCTGTGATGTGGTCGGAAACCAGATTGAAAGTTGTCAAAGTATCCATTCAAGCTTAAGAACTTGTTCAGCTGATTGAAAACAACTTTTTCAATGATCTTGCCTATGAAAGGTAGATTTGAGATTGGTCTGTAATTGCTCAATATGATGTTGTCCAGATTGCTCAAAAGTATTCAAAACTGTTAGAATTTCTTTTGCCATTTTGGATTCTGCATTTTCTATGTGGATGTTAAAGTCCCCAGTAATAGCAAAACAGTCAAACTCTGAGGAAGTTGCTGATAACAGTTCTGTAAAGTCCTCCACAAAGGCTGGACAGTATTTTGGAGGCCTGTAAATGACTAAAAGTAGAATGCGAGGAGCACCTTTTAACACAATACCCAAATATTCAAAAGACAAGTAATCACCAAATGACACTTGCTTGCATTGATAGACATCTTTAAATAGAGCAGCTTCACCTCCACCTCTCCTAACAGCTCTGCAGACACTCATAAAAGTAAAGTTTAAATGAGAACTGCTGCTTATCCTTAGTTAATTATCATAGAATTTGAAATCAGATTAAATCTCAAAATTCATTAGAGAAGTAACCTGAAGGTATGTTTACACCACTGAGTTAAGGCTGTTCTGTGGCTGCTTAAAATTCTGTGTATAGATGCAATGAACCATAAAAGCCAGACAAAATCGTGCCTGCTCTTACCACCTTCAGTCCCTATCATAACAATATGAAATTAAAATGGCTGTGGCATTAAACTCTGTGCAAAGATACCTAATTGCCACTTTAGAACCACTTTTGTGCCTCCTTTGCAGTGCAAACTTGGCACTAAATGGTTAAAGAATGGCACAAAAAACAGTTTACCGAATGAAAATGAAGAAAATATGTGTAAACAATTGCCTTGACTGATGAGTAATACAGAAATTCTCGAAATGTATAAAAACACCTTTTTATAAACAGCGGAAAAGTTAAAACTGAAAAGCAAATGTTTGCATATGCCAGTTCAAAACCTGTGCAGTGAACCCAAAAAGTATTTAAGACAGACTTACTTTTGCATTAAGTTTGGCATAAGTGTCCAAATACAGTTTTTTTGGGGTCACTGTATCTTTGAATCACAAAATAAAACAGTCAGCAACAAAGTGTAGCACTAATAAGTGAATGGCTATGTACTGAGACAATGCTGGGAGGGTTGTTCATTTGTGCATGTGCAGCAGAGCAGCAGGGGTTTGTGATGGAGAACTGCTCCTCCACTGCTCATTATCGGCTTTTTGCTCACATGCCTGAATGGATGGCATCTGTGCAGACCTGTTGCTTGTCCTAAATTTACCCTGCCGCCATGAAGAAAACCCCATTCACACAGAATCGTTAGCGGTCACTGTAATAATGAATGAAACGAGGTCAACCAGGGCCGCAATTTCGTAAATGGTAGCTCAATCGTTTCATTTTTGATCACCGCTTAATTTTATCTATAACATATTTTTGGTTACAAGACCAAAACTTTAATTACAAAAAGTGCTCGCTGCATAATAAAGAGGGAACCACATCAAGGATTGTGCAGCGAGGATTATAAAGTGTAAAAACCCAATGCACTATAAAATGCGTTTAATAACGTGAATGTGAAACTCAGTCAATGGTCACAGGATTAGTACCTTGATGAGCACTTGGCTTGGCCTGCCGTGGTTTTGAGGGAATCATGAATTAACAGTTACTTTGCTATAAAAATAATTTGTAATGATTTTTGAGCTTGTATCTGTTGATCTAGTCCGGTCTGGGACTAAATCACAGCAGGGATTCAAGGCAATCATTAGATCTAAATCTTTCTTTACATTCTAGTTCATGGATGGGGTGCGGGTTATATGAGGGTGTGGGCTCTATAATTTTTTTTTACACGCAATACTATTTTAATATATTTGTTATGTAAGGTTTTTTTTTGCAAGATTTTCTTTCTGTTTTTCTTTATTGCGAGGGTTGTTGTCTTTGCCACTTGTACTGTCACTCTGACAGCTCTCGCTGCACAGCGGGAGAGACTGTTTTTTCTGTTTCTTCTGATTCTGTTTGTTTTCTTATTGTTTGAATTTCGCGCACAAGCACTGTGTACCGAACCTGAACAGTTATGGATAATTTACGTCATGCGAGCAACATTCAACATTCAAAATGTGAACTTACACAAAAAAGTTAATCAATCAATGGGTGCGGGTTATATAAGGGTGCGGGTTATACCAGCAATTTTTTGCCCAAAGCCCCGAAACCCACGGACTATATGAAGGTGTGGATTATCTGCGTCTGTGGGTTATATGCGGGAAAATACGGTAGTTCTTGCCCGTGCAAAAATGTGTGATAGACCACATTTAAATTTTTTAAATGATGGAAAAATACAAAAGTCAACATCAATTTTGTTCTACAATTCTTCATAGGCACTTATGGCCCATGACCGAAAAAAAGAAAGAAAAGAGTAGCACTTTGGGACAGGGCCATTGTGTACCTTTAAGCCAAGATGGCTTGAAGCAAATTGAATTAAGATACTAAATCAAAATTGAGTTCTGTGTTCCATCAGAGGGGTGAGAAAATTATTCTTGTTTTCCCTTTGTTATTTTGTTTTCTTTTTTAAAGCATAAATCAACCTTTTTCAGAAAAGAAAAAAAAAAGTTAAATCTTTTCTCTACTCAAGTGTATCTGGATTTAAGAATGTGTGGGTATTTGTACTGTACTGGAAAACAAAACAAAAAATACTCAGTATGAGATTTTTTTGCAGTAAACAACTTTTGTCTAGAAAAAAACAAAATCGAATTACAGTTCAAATGCTGAACAGTTCATTAGTTAATTATTTTTTTATGCATGTGGCAGATGCTTTTATCCAAAGCGACTTACATTGCATTCGAAGAACACAATCAGTTCTTGCTTTCCCTGGGATCGAACCCATTTGTTGCAAACATCAATGCTCTGATTGAGCTACAGGAAAGCTTAATATAGATTCAAATAGTTCGAAATGTCATGAAACCTAGATTCACTTTTTTTTTAAATCATGAATGACTGATTTGTTCTATGTTTCTTATTGACTCATAAGTAAAACAAAAAGGTTATTATTAATGTTTGCATACTACTTCATCATAATCGTAAACTCAATTAAACAAAGCGACAATCCAGGCGCACTCATTTTTCTCCACCTGATGCTGTTTTGCTGTTGGTCCCGTTCAGGCCCCCCCCTCATGAATGTTTATTATGTCGATTAGATGAATCTGTAGTGAGTTATGGGGTGTGACAGGTTAATCCCACAGGGAGGACCGCCTCGCCTGCAGCCCTCATCGCCCCTTTCTGAGCTCTTCTCTGAGTCACTGCTGAATCGCCCTCGGTGGAGGTAAGTCACAGTCTTTGAGTGTCATTAAAGTTGCAGGGTTGCTCTGTCCCTGACCCGATCGGCTAAGAGGATGCTGAGCTGGATTCAGGGCGCACTGACTGATACATCAAACTAGCTTTCATTGCTTCATTCATTTAGTAAAGGACCGAATGCAGATCTTTAGCTTAATCCATTTCACCTTTATTGTAATGGTTTCAAAGGAACAAACTGCTTAATATTAATATAAAACTTCCAAGGCTTTTTAAACTTTTTTTCCCCTAAACTTCCAAATTACATTAGCTGGTCAAATAGTTTTCTTTCCCATAAGTGATCTACTTAACTACTTCAGATGTGATTGCACCTGTAAATCCTAGAATGTTCTATTTGTATGTGTACATCCATCTTAGCCATGTTTAATTAATTAAATGAATCGATTTTTTTGGGAAAAAGTAAGTAAATGATGGCCCCATTGAAAATGAGTCATAAAAATAACCTTAACAAATAAAAAGAAGATTTTTATCGAAAGCCTTTTTAGATAATCAATCCAAAGAATGAACTTTGTCATCACCTTTTTTCACAATAATATTTAGCTTTATTTATTAAAGACTCTACATGCAAAAGTTGTAGATTTATTGTCTTTATTTAATTCTCAAATTGAAAGCAATGTTATGATTGAAATAATATATATTTTTCAGCCAGTGGAGGATCTCAGCATCATGGCTGCGGTAAGTACATTATTCTTTCTACTTCCATAAGCTCCTCCACAGTTAAACGCAGTTGGTGGGATGAAGTAATCTCTTGTTTCTCAAGGTGTTCATGTGGGTCAAGTGACAGGGATTATTAAATAGTCACTGATTTACTGAGTTGTGGGTCTCCATGTAGACAGGATTAGTTTTCCCTAAACCCTCTTGTCTGTGACTCAGTCGAGCCTGGCAAAAAATATAACGCTTTCTTTTCACTTTCATCCCATTAGACCGGAACATTTCGAATGGTGTCTGAGGAGGAGCAAGCATTACGTGCTAAGCTTGAACATCTGACTGTTAAGGACCATGGCCCGGTGTACGGGTCCTGTAAGAAACTGCCGGCTCACACAATACAGAAGGTATCTCTATACTAGCGGTACATGTTGCTATAAACACATTTCTCTTTTAGCTGCACATAAATGTAAATTCCCATTCTTAACTCAAAGGCTAAAGATGAACTACATGAAACGGAGGACAGGAAAGTGTCTACTATAAAGGAATTGAGGGCCATGATAAAAGAGAAGGCAAGGGAAGAGGACGATCTGGCCAAAGCTGTGCAAGAAAAATTTGGGGACAAACCAGATTCCCTTCTGCTGAGATTCATACGCGCACGCAAGTTTGACGTGACGAGAGCACATGAGCTTTTGAAAGGTAAAGCGTTTCATTTTATATTCAAAGCTTTTACACATTTGCTCCATTGTTTCGCTGCTAGACCGTGTAACTGTGACCATGTAAACATGCTTTTGTCTTCATCTATGCGTCCTCAGACCTGCTCGTCTCTGGGACAGGGAAAACAAATCTCTGCTTTAATTGGGGCTTTAACAAGACTTTCAAAGAGACCCTTTGTGCACAAAATAGGGCAGGTTCTGTTTCTCAACGGGGCTGAGAACAGGGAGACATGCTGGGCTTTGATGTTCTACGCATTTCTGGCATTTCTAATACACATGCACACATGACTGAACCTTTCAATGCATGAGAAACAGGATGAAATACTGTAAAAGGGCAGTGCTTCATTAAAGGGGAAAATGACAGGAAACAGTATTGCTATTATTCCCATAAAAATACCCACGCATTACAAGCAACTCGTAATCAGATTACTTATTTCAAGTAACAAGTAAAAATGTTGTTTTTAAATAAATAATGCAAGTTACTGTACTTTGCTTTCCCCTTTAATGACTGGCTGCCCAATTTGAGAAATCAGAAGTAAAGGGTTGTGCGTAAACTTTTAGCAAAGGTAAAGTTCCTTTCACACAGAAAATGAAATGCAAAAGCTTGAAGGAAATGCAAATTCATGCCTGCACTGTAGAGGGCACCGCTCAAACAAAGCTTTCAGTTGTGCTGCCATTCTGGCAAAAAAAATATATATATATTGACATTTCAGCAATATTATTGAGGAAAAATAAACACAAATGTGATGTTTAACTAGACAGCTTATCAGTATGTTTAAAATAGACGTTTAACATTTATTTATTCCAGGTTTGCGTAATATTCTGAGCTAGCATTTCATCATTTTTATTCATTTTGAGGAATTTTAAATCTGTTTTTGAGTCAGATTTAAGTAAATGCCTGCTCACATTTAGCCTAGAACTGTAACATTGGCATTGTTTGCCATAAAAAGTATAAGTAACACAATTAGTTACTTTTTCAGGGAGTAATGCAATATTATAAATAATGCATTACTTTCAGAAGTAACTTTTCCCAACTCTGCCAACAAAAATGTTTGCTCTTTCGTAGCTCCTGAAAGCTCTTGGCCAAAAGTCACGTCCGGAGGGGATGTTTCACTTTTGGACTTCCCTTTTGGTCACTACTGTCAATTATTGTCCTATAGAACTGTAAAGTCATTTGGATAATAGCTCATTATCTGGTCTTTGAAGAATATATTGATTGTAGTTTGCCGACTTTGGCATCTTGGCAAACGTGAGAAAGGTTTGAGTCACTCTTCTGAAACTATGGGACAATACAACTGAAAACAGTTTACGAATCAGGATTAGTCTATTTGTTTTCCTCCCTCTTTGATAGGTTATGTGCGTTTTAGAAGAGACTATCCGGAGTTGTTTGAGAATTTAACCCCGGAGGCTGTGCGTAGCACCATTGAAGCCGGTTACCCACGAATCCTCTCCACCAGGGACAAGTACGGAAGAGTGGTGTTGCTCTTCAACATTGAGAACTGGGATCTAGAGGAGGTCACTTTTGATGAAGTACGTGTGCTATTTGTATAATCCTAATCCATCTACTGTTTACAGTCTTAAAGAACATGACAAATAAAAACTACACTTGACTGATTTGCGGAAGATTGTTATGAAATTTTGGCTTGTATAGGGAGGCTATTATGCATCTTCTGAAAGAATATTGAATCTCCTGATCAAAAGAAACATTTGAAGAAGCAGAAACAAGTGATAGCGTTTGCATATGTAAATAATGCAATCATCAACATTTAATCAGCATATAAATCAAAATTGATACCGAATGAAATGTCGACCCAGGACGAGGTAAGACTGTGAAGCTTTGAGGGTGTTGCTGGACTCAATCAACTCCATCTGTGTTTTGATCATGGTTCTGAATCTTATCTGGATGTAGTTTTTGGCCAAATTGTTGCTTTTTAATGAAAAAAGAAAGCATTAAGATAGAATAAATCGGTTTTGTTTTTGTTGTTTAAAGGTAGAGGGTCTGTTCTTTCTTTTGATCTATTGCATGCTTAGATATTTATACAACAAAACATTCTGGAGATAATGAAAAATTTGTGAAAATGATAAAATATGTTGGTAGTGGCTGGCAACTTTTTAAAAAGAACCGCTATCAGAGAAAGAGCTAAAGCCAAGTTTACATGACGTTTAAAAATGGACGTGTTTCATTTGCGTTTTTGTGTACAGACAACACCACTGTCAAAACCAGCACACAGATCCGCGAAAATGACAAAAAAATGCTGTATTCGTGTCAGGCCAGTAGATGGCGATGTCACTTTGTAAAGAAACACTACATGCCTATGGACTGAACGCGTAATACGCATGACGCCTTTGTTTTCACAAATTCGCATTTTTGTACATTACACAGTGACGATAACGGTCACATTTTCAAAAAAAAATGCACTTTGAAATCTGTTTTCAGGTCTCAAAACGCTGTTTCCGTGTAAATGACCGTTCAAAATTCATTAAAAGTGTCCCGTTTTTAGTCCAAGTCAAACGAAAAAGTCATTAGACGAGTCAAAAGAAAATTTGGAGTTCATCACAAAGTTCATATAGTTTAGCTTATCTAGGTTTCTATTGCCCTACCTTCGATTTGAGTTACACACATTTTATTTAAGGTTATATTACTGTTTACCCCAAGCCAAACATCAATTTATGGGATGCAATAAAAAAAGTCTTGCTGGCTAGTAGACACTGAAATCTGAAATTAATCTGAAAGCTTTACACAGATATAAATTCAGATTTACAGGTAAGATTAATCGCTGAACATGAAAAAAAAACACATTTGTGCTGTGTGATTCTCTAAAACAATCAGAAATTACAGTGTCTTTCTCTCAAATTATTGTTGTTTTAGTTATAGTAGTAATATTAGCACTAATATACCATTATAGTTTTATTAATATTTTAAATTAGTTTTCATTTTAGCTATAGTTTAACTAAGTTTGCTGCTTTATCACTATTATTTTTTAAATAATGTATGTCTATAGTTCTTTTCCTTCAGTTTTACTTTTAGATCTATCTACTTCCCGTTAAGCAAAAATGAGAAATGATCCCTTGGCAACCAGCTGATATAAAATAATATTTTATTTCAAGTCATGAAAAGTTAGTTAATGATCGTAGCATTAACTAATGCGTCTTTTCACAGACTCTGCGCGCCTACTGTGTAATCCTCGAGAAACTTTTAGAGAACGAAGAGACCCAAATCAACGGCTTTGTCCTCATTGAGAACTTCAAGGGCTTCACGATGCAGCACGCGTCTGGCATTAAACACACCGAGCTGAAGAAGATGGTGGACATGTTACAGGTGAGACCTTCAAGCCACAACAATTTCATAAACCTCTTCAGAAAAAAGTCCTCGCTCACATTTAGCTTGTGCTGTCCGTATGACACAGGACTCTTTCCCAGCCCGATTTAAGGCGGTGCACGTGATCCACCAGCCCTGGTACTTCACAACCACCTATAACGTGGGGAAGCCCTTCATGAAGAGCAAACTGCTGGAGAGGGTGAGTGGAGTGAAGGGTGAAGAGAGGATTAAGAGGAGGTGGAGAAGAATCTGAACAGGGCACACAAAAGAGCTTTTTTCTCACAAATGAACTCAAATATGTAATTGCTTCCAGTTTATAAACTTAAAACCTTGCACACTTAAAGACATTTTATTCTAAAAATCACGTCATATAGAAATCACATGACTGATCATGTATGAAAATATTCTTATGAAAACTTTGAACCTGTTTATCTAGGTGTTTGTTCATGGTGACGAGTTGGATCGCTACTTCAAGGACTTTGGTGCTGAAATCCTTCCTCCAGATTTCGAAGGGACGGGTCCCGATTGTGACGGCAAAGAGACGGCGATCAAGCTGTTTGGCTCTGAAGATACGGCCCTTTAAAAAGACCCAAGCCAATAGTACAACACTGGGACAGACACCGGCCTTTTGTTTGCTTGTTTTATAGAAACTACACTCTTAGAAGAAATGGTTCTATATAGAAGTTTAAAGGATTCTGTCATGGAACCTTTTTATGGAATTTGTTTGAATTCATGCATTTTTAGAGACCAGGCATCTATTGAAAACCGTTCTCGTTGTTCTTCTTCCGTTTCTTCTGCTCTGAGAGTCTATGGCAGCCCATTGAACCGCTTGTGGGAAAGTTATGAAATTTTGTACTAAGGTAGAGGTCAATTATTCACCAAAGCAAATTTGGAGTCTCTAACTCAGTCCCCTCTAGCGCCACTTACTGTCCAAAATTGCACTCATGTTTATGCTAATAACTTTTGAAACAAAATTCTTATGTCCTCTGATTCCATGGCTCAAATCGATTCGATTGCAAAAAACAACCTTTTCTAAATCCTCCTAGACCGTTGCGCTGATTTTCATGAAAATTTAACCGCATGGTTGATTTGTCAAACCATCTTCGATTAACTTGTGAATGAATTTGACAAAGTGCCCCGCAAAACGAATGTGAGGCTATATCTCCGAAACGCTAACTTATTCTGACCAAACTCTATTTGTGTAATATCAATCATGATCTGAGGCTACCTGCAGAGTTTTTGGCAATATGCCCTCTAGTGGTCGGGAGATATAGAAAGTAACATTTTTGTTTATAACTTCTGAATGCTTTGGCCAAAAATCACAAAACTGGAATCTTTAGATTCATTACATCATGCCGAGTCCTGCAATACCCATTTTTTTAACATATTATGAGTGTCAGCCATTTTGATTTTTGTCATGCTATATTGCTAAAATGAATTAGCTCAAAAAACAAATACGCGTGAACGCATTAGCGTATCGTTACGAAACTCGGTATGTGTTTTTGGGTCTATGCTCTAACACCGAGAAAAATATTTGGGGCAGTGCCACTGCCACATTGTGGTCAAAAGTTATAAGCAACTTTTGATTACATAAAAAAAAAAATGTGTTGATATTCAGTCAAACTTCCTTTCCACCTGTTTTTCTTTCAAAACCTACTTCTTCAAACTTCTCCGAGACATTTCTCTGATTTTCACCAAAATTGAACCGTATAATCTTTAGACTTAGTTGACAAATAGTTATGGATTGCGCGTCGCTAGACAAAACTGTTTTCGTATACAGCAGCAACAAATCTGACAGATGTCAAAATGACTGCATGTCTGCAATGCTTTGGCCAGTTAACAACAATCTTTGCATGCATCAACGTCACCTCAGTCTGACCACACCACATCAATTTGGACAGCGCCACCTATTGGTCAAAAGTGACTAACAAATAAATAGAATTACTAGTGACTCTATACATCGTTTTTCATCCATTTAGCCTAAAATCATATTAAAATGTCTTACTCGCTTATTGCAGTTGTTCTGATGACTTGTTTTCTTTATGCTTGGCCCTGATCATTGCTGTTTGCAGCTATATTTTAAATTTTAATTGCATTTTAAATAAGATGCTTGTAAACATACTTCATCGCTAGACAAATCTAAATAACCTATTTATAAAGTAATATGCAATCATTTAAGATATTTTCTTTGTATAGAATCTTTATGGTCCTTTGGTTCAATAAATGAACCCCAATTAACCTTTTTTTTCTAAGAGTGTATATAGGAAATTATTACACATTTAGTTTAATACTTGTAACCAATGTATTACAATAAAAGTATAAGATGCTGCTCCTGTTAACAGATGTACAGTACTGTAGGGATGAAATATTACACTCTCTGAACCATACCAGAGATGTTTGATTTAGATTTGTTTTGAACAACAAACTTTGCTGAAGTGTCTTATTCTTTGCCTTGAAAATGGTGGATGGAAAGTTTTATACTGTTGTGTGTTAAAAGAAGTTTAATAATTAGAGAATCAAATGCTTAATTACAAGTCTTGACCAAGAAATAATATTGCTTTCTTGGATTATGTAGATATAATGTTGTGGCTGTTGTTTTTAACCCGTTTTATGTTGGTTCTTCTAGACCCAGAGCTTTAACCTGAGTCAAGTGTAATTAACATTTTCAAAACAAATAAATTCAATAAACTGAGGAAAATGACATTTTTCCCCATTTGGTAAGGGTCATCACAGAACAAATACACATGTAAACTACTAGTATAATGAAAATTGATCAAAAGTTACAATTTTGATAAATTTAGTCAATTTATAAAGACTAAATTGGTCAAAAGCAACATAATTATGTTATAAAATTTTGCATGATTGAAAAATTGCATCACGTTTCCACACAAATATTAGGAAGTACAGCTGTTTTTAACATTTCAATAAGGCACGTTTCTTGAGCATCATATCGTCATATTCAGGATCATGTTACACTGAAGACTGGAGTAATGATGCTGAAAATATAGCTTTAAAAAAAATAAAATAATAATCACAGAAATAAAATTACATTTATATATATATATATATATATATATATATATATATATATATATATATATATATATATATATATAGAAAAGTTATTTTAAATCATTTTAATAAAGTTATTTTAATAAATCAAATAAAGGCAGCATTGGTAACCATAATAGCATAACTTATTCCAGTAGTATAAATATAACCTTTTTAATGATAATGTATATATAATTTAAGTTCCATAATTAATTAAATATATATATAAAACAAGAAGAAAAAACAAATAAATAAAGATAACTATTTGCCGGAGAAAAATAATGTAACAGCAACTCTTTTTTTTTAAACAAGAAAATAATTTATTTCTGGAACACAATAACAATTCTCATAATAAATTATTCAATCACAACATTTTTTTCCCCAAATCAAAAACACACCCGTGATTGAGATATTATGCTGCATGGGGCTTTGAGGTCATGAAAATGACACATTCAAAAACCAGCCACCAAACGCAATAAACTGTAAAGAGAATGTGGGTCAAAATAGGAAAATTTAGTCCTCTTCAGTGAAATAATCCCTTACAAGTGGGATTACAGGGACATTGGGCAGTGGCAATCTGAAAGCTTGAATATTCTCTATATTCTGCAAATAGACCAAAAAAATAATAATTATATAATGGCCTTTCACTTTCTTTTTATAATTCCTATTTTTGACTGCAGCATGAATATATTTTCTCTAAACTCCATTTGACACAAAAGCTAATGATCTTGGTTTGGCGTGGAGAAAAAGAGAAAATAAGTGTTATTGCTGATCAAACAAATTAATGTTCCTTGGTTTCCATAAACAATTAATATATCTCAACTAAACATTAATATTTTTACCAGCCAATGCAAGTTTGTTGGTAGTTTTCATAAGCAGACGTGGTGATATGACGCAAACATTAACATACACATTTACAATCATACTTTAGTACATAAAAGAATAAAAATAACAATATTGGAATTAATGTAAAATACAAATCAAACAAATTTGGTTAACATTTGTTGAGGATGTACAACATAAGCATGTTTTTTTTTCTGTGTGCAAAAAGTAAGTGAGCGACATTCTGAAAGGCAAACTGGATCGAGTGACAGCAGAGATTGAATTTGTGCTGGTGTAAAAGGCCAAACAGATCCGATCACTGGAAACAGCCGAACACTGATACCCAATCGAGAGCTTTTTAGACTTACAACACAATTTTGCCGTTTTCCAAAAGGTGCAAGAAATAAGACAAGAGCTTCACACAACAAGACCTAACAGAGGGGAGTTAAATGCTCTTTCTAAACCAATTAATACTAAATCTCTGGATGGGATTTTCTAAACTGGAACCGTGAAACTGCACATTCACCTAGTGCTTTTACACCTGCTAACCCACGGAGGGCCTCTTTCAACTGCTAATTGGTAAAAACAGTCTTGTCTTTTGACACGTATAACACGAAAAAGTGCTGTTGACAGTCTTCGTTAAGAAGACGCATCACTATTGACAACTAAACAATAATAATAATAATGAAGGCAATTACGCATGTTAAAAAAAATGCACGTTTTTCACAACATATGACTGAGGGTTTCCGGCAATTGGTCTTCTAAACAATTCCGGCAACAATAAACTAAACATTGCACAGGTTATTTGATTGTTATTTTTGGTCATCGAACAGCTTTTCCGTTTTCTCCCTTAGAAACACAAAGTTGTGCAAACAAGATTCGTCATTTTCTTTCACAGCTGAAGCAAGATGTTAATCAATAACAATTACATAATCTCAAAAAATCTGTCAAGAAATAGCCAAGCAATATTTCCTCCCAAAATAAAAAAAAGCTAATTTCACCCTTAATTATACTTTTTTTTGTGAAAGAAAAATACTGTTACAAAAATGAGAAATTATTAGTGAAATATTGAGAGAAAAAAATACTTACGGAAAAGGCATAATTGCTATGAAAGATAATGTCAAAATATATGTATACATTTAAATGCATGTTTAAATTTTTTTATTTCCTTTTTTTTTATTGTGGGATGAAATATGACCTGGACATTTAGTGAGCTTCATCTTTATATGATGACTTCCCTGAAACGAAATCAAGTTTAACTGCACTAAACCGCTGAGTTAAAGGTCTTAGATTTTAGAGAATCCACACAGGGCTTTGGAAACAACACTTTAAACGCTCCCTTCAAAATTTTAAACATATTTTCCCCTCTGCATCTGATTATTCAAATAGTTAACACACACACAAAAAAAAGAGAGATTACTTCCATTTCAGACAGCCTTGATACCAAGAGTAAAGAAACACAAAGTATCAAGTCATTGCACAAAACAGCGAAATGAAAACGAACAGATTAAAGAATAAAAAAAACAATACAGTAACACAAATCCCTTTAAGTAACCAGTTTTCACAGACATGCACCTTGCTATGCACCGTTGTCTCCCACTGGGTCCCAAATCAACACATTACAATCTAGTTCTACCAACTTCAATGGTTCTCCACAAACACGAATCAATACTGCAGCAACAGTGTCTGCCGTTCTCCAGCAGGACTTGAACGCAATGGGATTTGCCATCTAAAACTGGGCCTTAGTGCTAGTGGTATCATAATCGGGCTTGTGATCAGGAGGAATCAGAGGCATTTATTCAATTTTAACAAGGTCAGGAGGTCTCTATAGACTCTCAACGACAACAATGGATTGTATGGCAAACGTTATATAAAAGTGCTAAACTAGGAATGTGACTTGGATTCAACCGACAAAGGCCTGGTACATAGATTCACTCTTAATGAGGTTTCTCATCATACTCTGGTATAACTAGAGAAGGTCTAGTTGGTCTTAAAATATGAGCGACTGGAATTATAGCCTGTGCTTAAACAGTTAACAGACCCAAAACCAAAGATGGCCGTTTAATATCAAACGGCGAGCCGGTTGCATCCATAAGCACACAGTGCCTGCATAACATTCACTTCCCATATTACGTACAGTGAAGTTCGACGGGTCTGTTTAATAAGATGGCTGGCTGGCTGGCTGGGTGAATCTCACAAAAAGAGGTCAAGAAAACATCTAGTCATCTTTCCATCCAAAAACAAAAGAAAAGGAATTGTTTTGCTAAAAGAAACTGAGCTAATTTATAAGGGCCGTTAAATGTTTGCATTGTGACGTGCAAATCTCATTCTCTATAATATCATGTGATAAAAATAATTGTTTTTTATTGTTTGAATTATAATAATCATAGTATTATTATTTAACTATTTAAACTAATGTATTACAGTAAAACATTACAGGGATTCACCACTAAGATTTTTTTTAAAAAAGTACCAAAAACGTCACCAAAAGTGAAGGGATGTGCTAAAATTTAATTGTCCAAAAAATAGGCTTCTTTCTATTCATGTAAAATATTGACTATTAATATGATTCAAAAATATTTTTCCCCTCTCGTTTGATTTTGGATGCTTTTGCGAGATTCACTCAGCTCTGTTAGATCCGATTAAGCAGTGATAAACTAATCTGTTTTTAGTGTCCTAATTAGAGGTCAAGAGATGCTGATTGTATCTAAAGAACTACAAACTACAGTAAATATAAAAGGATGCCCTCGCTACAAAGATTATTTGATTGTTTTTGGTCATCGAGTGGCTTTTCCGTCGTCTCTTTTGAAAAGTCGTTGATAAACGTGATACAAAAGAGAAACATATTCCCCACTGACAGTGAACGCTTGAAAATGGTTGTCCGATCCCTTGTGTGCGCGGTGAAAATGTCTCAGTGGAGGTGAAACGGAGACGGGATCGGTTAAGATTTACTGTCTTGGCATTTGGTTTCGCTGCCTTGACTTTGGCACGGTGGTTTCTGTTTCTCCCACTGGCAGATGGCATTGACGTAGCCGACAATGACCTTGTCCATCCAGGTGAGAGGCTGAGGGAACAGCACAGCACCCTCGAAGAAGCCCAGGTGTCCACCGTGCAGGGTCAATGCGAAGATCACATTTTCTTTCTTTTCTGGAGGGTTACAAATCAACCAACCAGTCTCAGAATTGCAACAACTCAAATACAGACAATAACATCTATTATAATGTTGAATGTGATGAAAATCTGATAATGACATGAGTCGGTTTTATCACGCCTATAGTCAACAACACTGAGCTCGGTCATACACTTTAAGGTTCCTGACACACTGTTACCGAGTAACAAAAAATGTTTCAAGACACCGCCATGGTTGGCCTTAAATATATTTAATAAATACGCATGTGTCATATGTATATATACACACACACACACACACACACACACACACACACGAGTAGGTTTAAAAAGGTAGTGATCTCATGAATGTCACATGCTTGCTGGTACACAATTATAGGGGGCTCTGTAGTAATTATGGGTGTTTTAGTTATACGAGTCATAATCTAATAAAAGATCACTGTGGAAATAGGCTGTAGGAGAAGCAATGTGAAGTGGACAGAAATGACTATGAAAAATACAGCACTTCAATGAAAAGGGTACATTATGTGGTGCGTTTAAAGGGCCAGTCACAGAGCTGATCACGCACGAATCACTCACAAATCACGCACAGATTTGTGACAGGGTTTGTGCGTGCTTGTGCATCGAGAAATTGACCAAAGTATTCCACGAACATTCGACGCACACCTGACGCATGAATCACTGACGGAGCGCGTCCAAACACGCACGCTTCGCGAACGTTCCACGTACAAGCACTTTCAGAATCCACATTGTTCAGTGGATTTCAGTGGAATGAATGTGATACGTGCGCGGTTCATGCGTGATATGAAGGTGGGGCGTCAGTGGACGGACGTGGACGTGCGCCGTTTCGAACCACTTCCGACACATAAGCACTGACGGCCGACGCGTGTCCCGCGCATAGTCACGCATAAACTACGCACGCCAACTCATGAATAATGCAAAAATTTTGAACCGTTCAAAACTCAAAGTTACGCACAAACCGCCTTCGACGCACATCCATTTACAATCACTGACAGTCCACGTTCATTCCACCGACGAATTAAGCATACGACGCACGCTCTGCGCAGAAATGAAAATTTGTGCGTAATTCGTGCGTGATTCATGCGTTTTCGCTGTGTGACTGGCCCTTAAGGCATGCATCACTTTCAATATCGCTCATAATTAAAAAGGGATGCTTCAACCAAAAATGTTTATTCTTTCAATAATTACATAAGACTTTCGCTCATCTTCGGAGCACAAATAAAGAACTTTTTGGTGAAATCTGTCAGCTTTTTGTCCATCCATTGACAGCTACGCGATTACAATCTCTTAATGAACTTTTTAAAGCATCAAATTTGTAGAACTAATCCATATGAATTGAGTGGTTTAGTCCAAATTTTCAAAAGTGACACCATCGCTTTATTTGATGGTTCTTGCTGAAGATCAAACGTGCTGCGTAACACGAGAATGAACCTCATTGTTCTCACACGTTAAGTCAGTGCTTCTCAAATATTGGGGCGGAGTAATACGGGGGTTGCATGTAACCCCGGGGAATATGCTTTTTTGCACCAAAGAAGAGCACAGCACAAAGCAGCAGATATGAAGTGCAGATGCAAACAAACCCTTAACCCTTTGTCCGATCACAGCGAAGCGATTAGAACTTCAGTGCATCACGTGATCAACTGCAAAATTCAAACGTATTTTCGCCCGATATCTGGTGCTGACCCAGAGACGGATGCGCTCAGAGCTTGTCATAGATCACAACGATTCAGTGTTTTCACCCACAAGGTTTATTTTAGGTTTCAAACATTTAAATACTCATAAGTACTGGAAAAAAACAATACATTTATAGTTTGTTTTTAGTTTGAAAAATACACACGGATGTCTATAAAAGAGGAAATAGCAATGCGTTCAATTGTAAATTGACGAGGTGTTTCATTCAATTCTCTAAATTGCAGCGCAAACATGGTGGAGCCCATCGCGCTTCATAGATCAGCTAACATGATCACTATAAAGGCTTTTAATAACCAAAACTCATTCACTTCTACATATTTGAGAATCGGAATATCAGGTAGTTGATGAGAGAGCCAACAAGTTGGTGAATATTTTGAATAAAACAAAAAAACTAAATAATTGTGATTCTTCTGTCATACAGCACTTATTGTGGCTGCGGTGTGTCACGTGACAAGCATGATGCATCACCATGGAAACAATAAGGGGTAATGTTCTGAAATAGGAGAGTTGGGGATGGGGGGGGGGTGAAATGTTTACTTCTTTCTAGGGGGGTGTGACAGAAAATAAGTGAGAAGAACTGCGTTAAGTGAACATGCTTGAGCTTCCATTTACCATAACACATGTGCGAGTTGATGAAGGTTTCTGTGAGTACAAGCCTAAATTCAATCTGTTCATCGTGTCTTCAGAAAATTGACTAAACCATTCAATTCATATGGATTAGTTTAACAATCTCTTTTTCAAAAGAGAGCATCAAAGTTGTAGATGTGTAGCGGTCAACGAAGGGAAAGCGGTCAGATTTCATCAAAAAGGTCTTCATTTGTGTTACAAGTGTGGAATCACATGAGTGTGAGGAATTAATGACCAAATTACATTTTTGGGGTGAATTATCCCTTTAAGGACAAAAATTTGAAAAATAAAATAAAAAAATCTGACACTAAATATTAAACCTCAGACATTATTTACATAAATGTAATTTTTTTAAATGATTTGAGACTCAAATCATGCAGCTACTTTGGTAGAGATGTGTCATGACTTCCTTTTTTAAATTCAGAAAATATGAGAAAAAAAATTATTAATTATATTTTTTATAATACAAACTAGAGCCATTGGTTTTCGCCATGCCTCTTTCGAACGTTTGGTGTGCGTACCTGCGAGTGTGCGAGGAATGGTGAGCAACGTGTTGTGCACAAGTGGATCATCAGCCGAGTTCACCAGCAGCAGAGGCACATTAATCTGCAACAGCAAAAACACGGTTTGCCATAAAACGGAAGCCAAAACACATACACCGCATAACGGTATTTCCTTAGACTCTCTAAAATTATTTGCTAAATTTCATTATCATTTTACTCACATTATGAATGTAATGAACACAGCTCTCCTTCTCGTAGTATTCCTTCAGAGAGTTGTGACCATGGAACTTTCTAAAAAAACAAATTGACATCTTGCTATACTAGGAATATATCGGCTACTAACATAACGCATGTGGAAACCCTTGCAATAAAACTATTTCAATAGTAATACATTAACACTAGCTACTGCATTCGATTTTTTATTATTACTGGTTAATTTTTATGTTATTACACATCTACTTAAAGAATATACAGGATCAATACAGATCAAAACACAGGGAATAAAGAAGCAGAAACAAGCAATAAAAGCATTGCATATGCACAATGTAATCTTTGAAGAAAAAAATAATATAACAATTTTCTCTTAAAAAGGTGCTTTTTTTATGAAATTCACCCACATTCAAGTAGGGAAAAAAAGAGAGTGTATGAGGCTACAATAAAAGTAAACAGTGGCTCCGTTCTTTTTATATATTTATTGCATGTTCAAATATTCATATTACAAAATGTTATGGGGACCATGAAAGATCAAAAACACTATCGACGTCTGGCAACTTTATAGACACAAAAAATGTCTTTAAACTAGATCCTGTAAATAAAAGCATTGTTCATTATGATGTTCGCTGTTAATGTATTTTACCTTTTTGTAAAGTGTTAACATTTTCTTATCAGAAGCACAATATTATTGAGATAGAAACAGCTATAGTAAATATTATATTTTATAAACAACAGCACAAAACATTATTTGAAAATGCGGAGTGATGAATCATTTTCAGAAAATGTGACTTAAATTTTTTTAAATCCTACATGCCATTTGTCAGTGTGTGGTCTTTCATAATTCTCAGTGTCTCTCTTATCTCAGTTTCACAAGACCTTCAGAATGCAACAAAAGTCACTCACCTCATGATGTTGTCATCGATCTGCATGAGGGACGTGGCAGTATAGAGCCGACTCAGATCTGCATCCACCATCTTAGTGGAGCCCACACCAAATAAGGCGCCCCTGTAGAACCACAAAAAGAACCGCTTTGCTGACTCTGATCAAATGACAATTCAGTGGTTAGATTTGTATACTCTTACCACTCAGAAGGCAGTAAATATATCTTGTTTTTGTGTCATCAGAAACAGCATTACTGTAAGTTATTGAGGTCTCCTAATGGCTTAATTGCAAAAGAACACGTGAGCTTAAGACAGTTTCAGGATAAGTGTGAAAAATCACAGCCGGCCACGTCACACTGCTCACACAGTCGTCTGTCAAGAGTCAATGCTGAGGACAAGATGAACGGTACCTGTGAGACAAAATGATCTTCTTCATGTTGTCGGCCATCAGGAAGTTATAGAAACGACGGCACTGGTCCCACTGCAGAAACGTCTCCTGAGCTCTGAAATAAAACACACACTGCAGAATAGGTTTTCAACGCTATTTACACTCTGCAAAAATAGTGTCTTTCTTTAATACTTTTAAATGTTTTGATGCCTAAAGTCGCTAAAAAAAAATTCACAAAAAAGTATTGTAAATAAATGTATAAAATAAATATTTGTTTTAAAAAATGTAATTAAATATTGATGTATTGAGGAAGGTTTTTTTTCAGGGTAAAACAAAAAAATGAAAAGGTAACAAGAAAATCTTGAGAATTTTTTAAATAAAAATTTAATTAAAAATCAAATTATAAAAAAATGAAATTTCTAGTTATATCTCTCAATTCTGACTTTATGATTTGCATGTTTATAGATCACAATTCTGAATAAAAGTCAGAATTGAGAAGAAAAAAAAACATGCCACAATTATTTTTTTTAAATTTTATTCTGTGGGTTAGCTTCATGGAAAACTACATAAATAATTTTAAAAAGCAATTAAATTTTAAGTGGACCTTGAAAATACAGATTTTTTAAAATGTTACAAATAACTATGACACGCACGAGCCCTTCAATATCAATTCCAGCTAAATTCATAAGGCGCATTACAAAGGATCTTGAATCTAATAATCTGGCATATAATCAGGGAGAGCAGATTAGCAGGGGCTTTACAGATTCAGTAATCCTGTCTGATGGCAGAGCTAAACTGTTTGGCAGTGCCAAGTGTATGGCATTCCAGAGCTGCTTCTGTTCAGCGAAAAGGAGATCACAAGCTTATTCTCCGACTGCTCCACGTTTAGCTGTTAGACCGGTTGCTACGATGCTCTTTAGTGCTGACATGTCAACATTGGCATCTTTACAGCCAGTAGGCAAAGTATACAATGACTTCTTTGTGGCTCTAAATATAGTTATCCAAATATTAAATTAAATTACAGATCATGCAAACGTTACGTCTATAATTAACTGATACTGTAAATACTTCATCTTCACAGAAACACGATCCTTCGGAAATCATTCTAATACGATGATTTAGCGCTCAAGAAACGTTTCTTAAGATTAAAGCTGCAAACAGCTGCTGCTTAATTTTGTATAAATTCAAAAGTGCATTTATTTGAAATTGAAATCTAATACATTATACATTTTATCAAAGATTTATGTATTCTTGGTGAATACAAGTATTAATTTCTTAATATAAATATTTATATATACACTCCAATATTTATATATATATATAAATATATATTATACAAATATATTAATAAATATTTATATATACACATTTATATCTCTGACTCCAAACTTTTGAATTACATATAACTTTTTTGGTCAGATGTGTCAAAGTGTTCCTCATTTAATACAGTAATACCTTGAGATAAGAGTATTCCGAGATATGAGCAAGCCATCCAGCAAATTTTTGCTTTGAGATACGAGTAAATATTTGAGATATGAGCAGCTTAGAGACACCGATGCTGGGTTGTCGATCACTCGGAGCAGCTCAAGCGCCTCATTTATGGGGTAATTGCATATGAACTTCACTAGAGGGCGACCTTGGTTTTAAAGCGGGGGTTACCGGGGGCGACGAGTGATTCACCGGTATTAAGCTGGGAGCAGCACGAGTTTTGTGTGTTCAATAATAATAAATATGAGGTTCAAATATAAAGGCCATCAATTACACCAGTGGTCCCCAACCTTTTTTGTGCCGCGGACCGGTAAACGTGTGATAATTTTGCCGCGGACCGGTGGCCGCTCGAGTTTGTTGACGGGGGGGGGGGGGGGTGTACCATTTCCGCGGTACCATTTCCGGGGGTTGGGGACCACTGCAATACACTACACAGGAAGAAACACCATCTACGTTATTCCTCCCTCCTCCTTCTCCGCTACTGTATCGTGTGTCTTGAATATAAGAACTCATAATTAAAACCACATTTTATTTTATATCACAGGAATCCTAATATACTATTATTGTGTGTGTGTGTGTGTGTGTGTGTGTGTGTCTATAGCAATAAAAACAATTTTTTTTCCATTGTTATTAGCACTAAAAAGTTTTTTTAGAGGGCTGGAACAAATTTTCGTATTTCTTATGGGAAAAAATGATTTGAGTTACAAGCTCAATCCTGGAACGGATTATGCGCGTATCTCAAGGTATTACTGTATGTTGAAATAAAGGCGCTTAGAACATTTGACTTCCTTTTCCAGGGTTCAAACGTGCCCTAGAAATTTGCACACTGTTTATTTCACTTTTAATTTTTTTAAAGTGACATTAGCGAGGCACTATTTAGGCTGCCAGAGATATCCTTACACAAATGTACAAAGTGTGTGTTTTCCTTGCAATGTTTCATGCAATATGTAAATGACAAGAGGATGAAACAGGCGGACACAATGCTGAGACCATCTGTGCCTCTTTTTAATAATTAAGTGCAATGATTAAAACTGCTGTCAATGGACTCCCATTGAACACTGTTAGTTCTTTTGTAGAGTTCAGTCTGAGTCTACTGACAGCAGAAGTAAAATACTCTAAGCATCCTGGCAGCATTTTCATCTAGGCATTTCGCCCAACCCTGGCTTCATGAATCCCTGTCCCACACCCGTCTGGAGCGACATCAGGCATCATGCAGCTTCTGTCAGGGAGCAGAGCAGCTCACCTTAGTGCACTGTAGCCCTGGCACACGCTAACACAGCACAGAACTCGCTCCTGGTTGGTACGGTTCTCTCCCAGGAACTTGCAGACGATATTTCCCCCCAGACTGAAGCCCACGACAATAAGTTTGGTTTGGGGATATGTTTTTTTGATGAAGCCCACCATTGCTGCAAACTCCCATGTACAACCTGCAGAAAGAAACAAATATTCACACGCTACATAAATTACGGCTGGAACGACTCGTAATCGTTTACGTTATTTAAATGAGTCAATTTGCATGAAATACGTTCCTTTGTCATGCTGTTAATTTTCCTTAATATTTTAAAAAGACCAAATAAAACAACGAGACGAGTGATTTTTTTTTGCACAGCACTAGAATACGTTTGTCAGCCCCATATTTGGCGTTTAATACGGCTGCGCTAATACAGTATTCTGTTTTTCAAGCTGCCGAAGGTGCGCGGTTGCTCAAAAGAAGGATTTAATGCTATTGTTGGTTATTTAAAATATCTAAAGCATGAACTCACGCCTCAATAGGACTCATTTATTTAATTATGCGCTGTTGATTGTGGTAAAACTTCATGGTTTTATGGACACTGACATGTTTAATACTGCTACTCCGGCTGGTTAGTTAGATCATAAAGCTGAACGAATGCATGTGTACGTACACACACACACGTTTAAAATATTTATTTTATAATGCCAATTTCTAATGTCTGATAAAGCAAATAAATTATATATATATATATATATATATATATATATAATTATTTTTTTTAAATAATACTTTATTTGCTTTATCAGACTTTAGAAATCTAAAATTATAATTAAAATGAAAACCAAAAAAAAACCTGATTGAAAAAATTATAATAATAAATTAAAATGACTAAAACTTAAAATTAAATAAAATGTCTTAATTGTAATAAAAAACACTGTAATATAAAGGCTTTTATCTTAGTAAAAGTGTGCATTATAATTTTATTCAATAACTTTAAGAGTGCTTAATTCATTCATAAGCCCTATTCAGACCGGACTACTTTTTTTAAACGTAGTTTGAGTTACAATTCTCATCACCCGTTAACCATGATCTCATGTACCGACTTGGTCTACGTGTTAATTAGACGTGAATGTGTGTTTTCTAGATGTGGGCGTTACATAAGATCATCTGCAGTGTTTGCGTGCATCACATATAAAGTGTGTGCTTTTTTTAATGACTTACTAATAATATATATATACTTTGCGTAATACTTCTATAATGTTTTTTTTTATCATTAAAACTCTACACAAGTAAACTTTATATAGGCTAATGTTATGTGGCGGCTGTTTTATAATAAACCCAACCAGACGGCTCATGCAGACGGCTCAGAATAACATAAAGAAGAATAAACAAGACATCACATGACATTATATGAGGATCTAGTGGCGAGGTTTTTTCCCACACTTATGACTTATTTGATTTCTTAGAGGACCGGTGAGTTCGCCGAAAAACCGTAGGTAATTTGCCCTGAAATCTTTACTGAGTTAGTTTGATAAAAACACAAACATGGCAGATTCTGACAGGATTAAAATTGTGAAAACTATGAACTATTGATGATTAATGAACTGTTAAAACTATGAACCACACCCGAATAGGGCTTTAGTATCACTCTAGAAATATGACTTTCCCAGATAAACATTTGTTTGTCACAATCCATAAAAGCTCATACCGTAGGTGAACATGCGAGGGGAGGTGAGCTCAATGTTCGGCAAGGCCCCGAGGTGATTGAGCACAGCACAGCGGTAGCCCTGTTTCTGCGAATGGTCCACAAAGGTGCGGATATAGTGCTTCTCACTGTGGTTCCCAATGCCCGGACAAATGACCATGGTGACGTCCTCTGAGAAACCAACACGAAACATTAAGAGCACTTGCTACAGAAGTTATTACACATGTAGACAAATACATGCAAGCGTATGAGTTGTTCAACATAAACATGTAGTGCGTTTACATTTTCTTTTCAAGTGCAAAATGTAATGTCTGTATAAAAAAATAGTTTCTAATGCATTGTTTATTTCTATACACTATTGATTACATTTATGTGTTGTATTTATCTGAAAATCATCTTAAGATTTACTTTCTTTAAAATTTGTGCAACTGATATTTCAAATGGATAACGTTTTCTAAATAATATCCTAATATAACATTACAGAAGTAAACTGGCATTAAATAAGTCAATGAAATGTCACATTGATCTTTTCATGACTGTTGATTTAATATCTCTTTTCCACGAGTAAGCAAACTATTCAAATGTCATTTAAATGATACTTCATCCTTGAACCTGAACGCGAGACTTTTATTTATCAGGTTTCCACACAGCAGTGTACTGTTACTTAATGCACCCAATTACATGGCACCGACCTCCGGACTGATGATCCGCCAGGGGTTCAAAGAGGTCAAAAGTTGCAGTCGCCCCGTCCTGCATGGGCAGATATTTGCGTAGGCCGAACGGGTGTGGTGAACTGACACGACCCAACTTTCCATAGAGAGCAGTCTGCAGATGACCGCTTTTACCCCATAGAAGAGGAGGAATGTACCTAGAATATGAAACAAAATGATACAAGATTTGATTTTGCTCCCAACTATAAACTTTAAAAAAAGTGTCAGCTGAGATGAAAATGCTTCAAATGGTTAAGACTGTGTTTCTAGGTTCAGGTTTCATCACAAAACATACAGAGTGTGCATATTTTCTGATGATTATGAACAACTAGTGTAGCGGCCCACATTTCTGCCGTGCTTTAGGCTTGTTTCTGGGTCTGTATACTAACAGCAGGCACTGGGACAGGTCAACACGCGCCGTAACAGAGCTCCACGCTGCGGTTATGTAACAGTCCCGCCCACAAATTAGGTTTTAACCAATTACACAATACACACTGACCCTTTGCTAAGTTCATAGGTTTTCAGTTTAAGTTTCATAAGAATGAATTGGATATATCTGCGAACAACATGATTTTTGGTGAAATGTGCTCATGAAGTGATAATGGATATTACATTTGCGTGGGCGGGATGAAGTAACACAGTGCAAAGCCCTTTTTATCAGCTGTTTGTCTTTAATGAAAAGAGGAAATGACTGCGATACACTGTATGAAAAGGACCAGTAACAATTTCACTGAAGTTTCATTTATAGTGATTAGAAAATTCAGCTTTATATCACAGGAATAAATGACATATTTAAATAAAAAACTGCAATAATATTTCACAATATTGCCGTTTTTACTGCATTTGTGATCATATAAATGCAGCCTTGGTGGTGAAAAAAAAAAATTGTACTGTACTAATGTTTTAACATGATTATTAAGTGATATTACATGAATGTGCATTGCAGCTAAAGCAGGGATAATTACTGATGTTATAAACGTTTATTTACATTTTAAAAAGGGCAAAGACATAACTTTCAGCTTATCTTCAGACACTTCATACTAGCACTTTTATGAGAGCTAAAAATATTACTGTTTGGAGACAAAACGAAATTAATTTCTTATAACTTTTCTTTATCATTGGCAATGAATCAACTTAACCCTCCTTTGCTGCAGACATTCAGACTTGAACCACTTCCTCAAAGCGAGGCTAAAAACAGCAGTAAACAAAGTACACTGAACACCTTCCACATCCATCCTTTCTCACTGTCACTGCAATCTCTTCCACACCTCCTGAAGTATTACATAACACGCTCTCACGATACAGTCTCAAGCGTAGCTACATAACCAGTGTCTATTATATGCGATTATCCTTAAAATATTGGTTATGAGACGTGAGGAATGAAAGGTTGGCTGCTTTAATCTGCCCACCATGACACGGTCAAGTAAGAACAAGAGGATCAGCACAGAGAGCTTTACCATAAAAACCAAGAAATATGAGGTGAGTTAAGTTCAGAAAGCCCCAGGGAAGATAAATTAAGCAACAATGAAGACTTTAAATAACCAGAAAAGTTGACCAACGAGGTTTGGGTGTTACTTAACAACTGTTTAGAAACAGGCTTTTTTTTTTTCTTCTTAAACCATTTCTCTCCTTGTTGACTGAGATGCAGTCATCCGCAAGCATAAAGGAAAAAAAAAGAAGAAAAACACAAAAAAGGGGAAGTATGCAGCGGTAGGGGTGCGTTGGCGTGACACGCCTAATAATGTTTCAAAGTCCAGACCCACAATGCAACATCATAGGCATCCACGAATATTATCAATGCTTCAAAAAAACACTTTAAACTCTAAACGTTCTAAAGCGTTTTCAACAAAAGTGTTTTGCCGGATAATCCTCGGGTAAAATAAACATGGGGAAAAGTTAAATGTGGCACTGGAAAGATAAGTACGGACAAAGGGCTGTTTGTTTGTCTTTTTGCCGATTGATCTCTTGGCCCTTAGTGTAGTAGCTGTACTGAAAAATAATTATTACATAACTAGCAGGGAATCAATATGGATTAGAAAAGAAACACCCACTCGCACAACGTAACAGACATATGCAATGCACTTCGGTCAGAGTCTCCAGAAGACACTCTGCTCGTTTTAATCGCAGATTCTGTGTTACAACACAAAAATGAACGATAACCATCATGTGGAACCGAAACATTAATATTACCAAGACTAACAGCGGCTTGATAAATCGGCCCTGTCTAGTGTATTATACGCTATAGAATAGCAGTGCAGGTAAACAAACATTTCTGCTGATGTTACTGGAAACACACGCTTTGTCTTGGCATCAAATATAAACAGTAAAACAACATACCGTTTCAGATAATAAAATAAAAAAACTCTTGAAGCAACACCTCACTCTTTCCACGACTAATTGTTGTGCGATTCAAGCATGAAATCCTATAGTTTTTGATCAAAACAGTTTTAATAATTGAAATAAAATATAAATATTTATACAAAATACAGTGATGGATAATAGTAAGTAATAAGTGATAATAATACCATGGTGATTTGATACAAGCCATGGTATTGAATGCTTATAATAATCATTACCATGGTTTTTACATGGCAGTCTAAGACAGTTTTAAAGAATACTATGGTATTACCTTGATACTTAAAAAAAAAAAAACATGGTATTACCATAGTATTGTTTAATTATTAAACTATAAATTTGGAAATGTATATTACAGGTCTGAACTTGAGCAGTTTGGGTTCGGAAAGTTTTTGATATTTTTGAACAAAGGCTCTTAAGCTCACCAATAAATCATTTATTTAATCAAAAATAACTATTACACTACTACTATTACAATTTAACTGTTTTATAACTTAATACATTTTACTTTGAATTTTCAGCATCATTACTTTAATCTTCAATGTCACATGATCCTTCAACCACTCTAATATGCTGATCAAGAAATATTTTTTTAATAATAATAATAATAATTATTATTATTATCATCATTTTCCATGTTGAAAACAGCTGTGCTCCCTAATATTTTCGTGAAACTGTGATGCACTTTTTAAAAATATTTTAAGAATAGACAGGTTAAAAAAACAGCATTTATTTTGAAATAGGAAACTAACATAATAAATGTTACTTCTTGTCAATTTTATGCATTATCTTTGCTGAATATTAATTTCTTTCCTTTTTTTATTATCTTACCGAAGCCAAATTTTTGAACGGTATATTTGGTGTTTATTTATGCAAGTGATTCTAGGTGCACCACATTAGTCTTAGCAACCACATGCTAAAAGCAGCGCAGTTACAGGAACAGCCTCTAAGCTATTCTGAGACGTGGTTTAGTCAGTAGAAAGAATAACGTCAGTGAAATGATAATCTAAACGGTCATACTCACTCTTTGGACAGGATAGGACAGGACTTGAGCAGGAAGCGGTTGAGTGTTGTATCCTGGTAAGTGAGGTCTGGTGGAGCCGTGGGACTTTTCAAGTTTAGGCACCGGACGATGACATAGAGAACCGTGGCCACTGCCGCCAATTTCATGCCGTCAAACATCGCGGGCATCTCCGGTGTCACCGTGTAAACCTCTGATTCGTGGGGGTTCATTTTTGCGCTGAAAATAAACAATAACAGACGGCTCTTGCTATGCTTGAGTAAACTACAACACAATAAAGAATAAACAAGGTCACATGACACTATATGAGGATCTAGTGGCGAGGTTTTTCCCCAAACTTATGACTTATATTAATTTAGTTACTTTATATATATATATATATATATATACACACACTGGGGTGGGGGGGGGGCTATATTTCTTAAGGGCTGAGAAAGAATATCATACATTACAGAGAAATACTAATTTAGCTTCCACACTCAAAAGCACAAACACTTTTGCACATTTATATACATATTAATTAAAACAAATGGCCATGTAAAGTAGCTAACGCTTGGCTACTGGCGTGTTTCGAAAGATTAGCCATGTTTGAGTTTAGATAACGTTGGGCGAACGTTTGGATTTTCTGCCATGTGGACCAGCCGTGTTAATGATGGACTTCACCAATATCGGTTGAGGTTTTTTTTCATGCGACAAACCAACTGCCTAAAATTGGGTTGACCAAGCCTCTTCTCATCAACTAACATTTGGTTGCTTATTACCATTCACTAATTGTTCGCTAATGATAAACAGAACAATATCATGCGTTAATGTGAACACCAATACAGTAATAACCCGAGATACGAGCAAGCCTTTGATTAAATGCTTTGAGATATGAGTAAATATTTGAGATACGAGCAGCTTACAGACGCGGAAGTTAAGTGTTCCAGCAAGCGGAGCAGCCCACGCATGCTCATCGACTTCAGTAAGCATCTCCCGCGAGTCTGTGGTTATGTTATACACATTTACGGAGTAATTGCATATGATCTCCACTAGAGGGCCACCTTGGTTTTACAGCGGTGGTTACTGGGGGCGACGGGTGATTCGCAAATATTTAGCTAGGAGTACCTTGAGTTATGGGTGTTCAATAATAATAAATATGAGGTTCTGAGGCTAATACACTACACGGGAAGAAACACTACACTTCCTTATTGTGTTTGTGTTATATAAAATAATCTACGCTATCCCTCCCTCTTCCTCCTCCTCTGCACATGCCGCTAATATATCATCTGTCTCGAAGGTAAACTCATTATTAAAACCATATTTTATATTTTATAACAGGAATCCTTATAGTCCATAATTACATTTTCTGTGTGTATGTCCCCCCCATTATTATTAGCACTAATAAGGGAGTATTTTAGAGGGGGGAAATGATTTGAGATCCGAGCAATTCAAGTTACGAGCTCAGTCTTGGAACAAATTATGCTTGTATCTCAAGGCATTACTGTAGTACTAAAAGTCATCATTATAGTTATGGTTGTTGGTGTGAATGGTAGTTTATGGGGCAGACATACAAATAACAGCTAGTTGATGACAGAAACTGATGGAGTCACTTACTTTGTAGGTTAGATGGGTTCCTTGAATGTGATCTTGTATCCTCTGCTTAAGAGTCTGGATGTTATGGGCGTGGATCTTAGCTCACAGTGATCTGGTCAATTCTTTGCGGGAGGAAAAGAAAGAACAGTGACGCGCATTAGAAACTATGAGATTAGATAAGGTTGATTACAGTGTCAAGTGCCAAGCTCATGTTAATAACTTAACTATCAGCTGTATGCATATTAAAGGAATAATTCACCCAAAAATGGCAGTTCTCTTCTCACCATCATCTCATTAAAGACATGTATGATTTTATTTCTTTAGTGGAATACAAAGGAGTTATTTGAATGCTTAAATAAGAAATTTCTTGATATTGATTAGATCATCTTTAGGCACAGGGCACTTGATCTAGGCCTGCTAACTCAAGAAGACTTCAATTTTTAATTGAGGAAATGCACCTGTCAACTTGATTCCCTGAGACCATGCTCATTTTGGTCTGAATATGCATTAAGTTCACAAACGAACTTCATGTATAAATGAACGCAACAGTACATTACAAAGCAATTATAGCCAGCAGCATTCAATCTAAGACGATCCAAATTTGGCATGTATTCTTGTATAAAATTAGGTGCAGGCAAGAATCACCTGAGGAGAAATATAACTAAACATTATGTAAAATTTGGTTTACCTAATTTTGATTAATAACATTAACAAATGTGATTACATAATGCTTATCGGGTCAATGTAACACTTAAAACTTCATAAAACTTTGCATTTTACATATCAGTGGTTTGTATACACACACACACACACCTGTAACCTGTTTTTATATAGCATTTGTTGTACTTCTTAATTTTAATACACATATTCATATATATATATATATGTGTGTGTGTGTGTGTGTGTGTATGTGTATGTGTGTATATATATATATAAAAATACACACATTCATACATACGCATATATCATTGTATAACCGTATTAGTGTAACAGAGTAATAAAACTACCATATTACGCAATGAGAATCATTATCAAATATAATAGTAAAAATTCTAAGTTGGATTACACTAATGAGAAAGGAGAGGCATCACATACTGATATTGAGTATGTCATCAAAGTAATGTCACAGACCTAATTTTCAGACACACACAATTTTTTTATGTATGTATGTATATATATATATATATATATATATATATATATATATAGAAAGAAAAAGAAAAATCACCTGGACATTGAAACTACCAAAATGTTTAAAAAAACATTTATTTTTACTGAAGCACGTAAAGAGTTAACCACACTTGATGATGTTATGATGATCGTGACAGTGTGAAAATAAGTGTATCCTGCACAATAAGGCCCGGCATCTGCCTTCACTTCAAAACATCCTCACATTCTGACATGTAACCTGCGCGTTTTATATTTATATACAGTGCGGATATGCGTGTTTATGGGAAACAAGAGGCACTGCAGAAAAAAGAAATCATCTGAACATAATTTACATTGATGTCAATGTGATGGACAACGTTACGTACATGACATGTATGAAAACATCCACTAAAGTCACAGCTAATGAAAAAATACTAGGCTATCATAATTTTAAAAAGGGGCGTTTTGTTAAAAACAGCAGAATGTTGTTAAGCTGAGCAGTGTAAACAGGAAAACGAGACGACACCCCTTAGAGAAGGAAAAAACGCATCTACTGAGTGCGGATGAACGCATCATACCTCGTTCCCCAATCGATCTCAAACAGCTCCCTTTGCTTATGGTCAAATGTAGACTTGCGCTCTTTCGTAAGGACACGGTGAGTTTATTTATCGTTGTATTATCCGCGGTCCCCTTTCTAGCATTTTCTTCCTTCTCGTCTCATCTACAGACAGACAGAGAGGCGCAACGCACTTCCTGCTTTAGACCAACTCATTTACATATCATGCGTTCTATTGGCTCAATAAAGAAGGGGCGTCATGAGGCACCGCCTCTTTTTTTGTAAGAGCACGTTTCAGCAGCGAGGTCCATGTGTACGCGTGTCTGTGTGCGTGCGTGTGTGTATGTGTATGCATGTAGATGTATATGCATTTACATTTATGCATTTGGCGGACGCTTTTATCTAAAGCAACTTATTTTGTTTTCAAAGAACACATTGACATTCTAATCAGTTCGTGCTTTGCCTGGGAATCGATACCATTCCAATGTGTGTATATATATATATATATATATATATATATATATATATATATATATATAAATAAATAAATAAATAAATGTTAATTATAGAATTCCAAAGGTTTTGTGCTGCTGTGTAGTAGCAAGATCTGTCTTGTTAACAACAGCTGCAGTAAAAAAAATTCCAGGCCTTTGATGATCGTAATAATAATAATTTGTTACATTTATATAGTGCTTTTCATAGCACTCAAAGCGCTTTACATGGAAGGGAGAATCTCCTCAACCACCACCAATGTGCAGCACCACCTGGATGATGCAATAGCAGCCATAATGGGTCCAGAAAGCCCACTACACACCAGCTTATTGGTGGAGAGGAGTCAGAGTGATGAAGCCAATCAGAGAAAGGGGATGATTAGGAGGCCATGATGGACGAAGGCCAATGGGCAAATTTGGTCAGGATGCCGGGGTTTTTAACCCCTACTCTTTCATTTCTTTATTTATTTAAACAGGTACAGTGTAAAATATACATTAACCTTTAAAAGGAGAGATGCATTTTACCAGGTTATACCACGTGTGCTAATTTACACCTGCAGTCTCTGGGCAGGCTGATGTAAACAAATCAAGTTAAAACAACATTTAAAATAATCACATCCTGCAATCATTCCTCAGTATGGATTTACAAATACACTCTCACATACTCTTTACAAAAGACCTGTGATTTTTAATGACCACAGAGAGTCATGACCTCGGTTTATCGCCTCATCCGAGGGACGGTGCTTGTTACAGTACAGTATAGTCCCCGTCACTATTCTGGGGCATTAGGACCCACACAGACCATAGGATGAGCACCCCCTGCTGGCCTCCTAACACCTCTTCAACCTGATATTGGTTGCAAACTAGCGCCACCTTGTGAAATGGCATATCATATTTTTTGAAGTACAGTGCATTATGGAGATTAGACGACTTAAGATGAAAAAAGATCATATTATTTTATAATTCTTGAGAACATACAAAAAATAATACACATACTTCTCTTGGCTAGATAGCACTGATAATACACTGTAGATTGTCATTCTTCAGAAAAGTAAAGTTGATCTATACCTAAAACAACCATATGGACTGTTGTGAAAATTATTTTAAAATGAGATTTTAACACTTTTTGTCCTGTATTCATGTAAATTAATGTTACTGATTATCCTTTTCACTACGATGCTTCTCAACAACCGAGACTAACAATCGCAAGCTGCTTTTCTTTTTCCAAAGAAAAAGAGCACATTTTTATTTACGGACGCAAATTGTATGCTGTTTATATCAAGTTTTGTAAATATTAATGATGTGCGCTATGACTAATTTGATAGTCGTTTAAATGGAAATTTTGTAATCGACTAGTCGACTAGTCTAAAAGACGTTTCATTTAAAAATATATATTTTTATTATTACATTTTTAAAATATTTATTTTTATTATAGTTTAGTTAAATATATTTAATAAATTAAACACTGTTATTAAATGTAACATTAAAACAGTCATTTGAACTATAAAATCTTGTGTATTTGTTGTTTTGTTTGAATCGAATATTGTTTTCAGTGTCGACCAGTCGCATCTGGGGTCTCATTTATAAAACTGTGCGTAGGATCACTACTAAAAGTTTACGTGCGCCCAAAAGCCAAAAATGCTATACGGCAAAAAATATTCAGATTTATAAAACCGTGTGTATGCACACCTGTCAGGAACATTCCCTTTATAAATCGCAGATGTCACGGGTCAAAGTTTGCTTAAATGTGCACACATTCTCCCGTCAAGTTGTTTTTTATAGATCACAACCTTTGCGTGGAAACTGGCGTACGTACGTTTCCAGTCCCGTTTTGTGCGTACGCACGCTTTATAAATTTGACCCCTGTACTGTTTAGTCGATCCCTAGTAAATAACTGTTACGATCATGAACACTGTCACTCCCCCGTCTAGCTCCAGAGGGAGCTCTCACACTTATACTGACACACACACTACATTTCCCACAATGCTGTTCAGTGGACTGATTTCTGCAGCATTGTACTGAATCACACAAACTATAAAAGACTCACTCACACGAGCTGTCATCGCGAAGTCTTGTTTGCCTCAGTGCACAATTCCAAGCATCCTGTCCTTTTGCCTGCCTGCCTGCCTGCTTGCCTGTTCTGATCTGTTTTGCCTGTTTCTCGACCACGACCTTGCCTGTTCCTTATATTCCTGTTTGTTCCTGTTCTGACCTGGCCTGCTTGACTATCCTGTGTTTGAATAAAGACACGCGTTTGGATCAACCTGAGTCTCCCCTCGTTACAATAACAGAGTTGGCGGTCTTGAGTTACGAGATTTAAAGATTACCAATAAATAACGAAAATGACTTGACTTTGATTTGAGAAGGAATACTATCTAAATTAAATCAGTCTTGAAGCAGATGACTCGCATGAAACTTAAAATAATCATAAACCAAATCATTACGACATTAACTAAAATGCAAACTGCAAGCCAGGGAAGCGCCGGCGCCTTTGATGCTGCGCAAGCGCAGAACGGTACGGTGGGGAGGAGAAACTATGAATATTGTTTGTTTGGTGTACGCACAATTTGCAACCTCGCTCGAACTTTGACTAATATCGATATTTTGACGATATTTTGTACATGTAGCTTGTGTTTTATAATGTCTTTAGTTTTGCAATGCTGTGTGGCACAATCTGGGTAATTTTCTTAAATTCTGTGTCAAGCAAAGTGAACGAAATTAGTCTCACGTAAATGTAAAGTGTGCTATGTTTTCTCAGAATAGAACTAAGAAGTTGGTGAAAAATGTGCGTTGATGACATCACCTGATTAAATAACGAAATGAATAAAAAATACTAAAATATATAATAACACTGGAACAATTAAGCCATTCTAATAATATTAATAATTCATTACATTTATACAGTGTGTTTCTTGGCACTTCATGCAATTTACATGGAAGGGGGGAATCTCCTCAACTACCACCAATGTGCAACACCACCTGATGCGATGGCAGCCATATTAGGCCAGAATGCCCACCACCACACACCAGCTTATTGGTGGACAGGAGACAGAGTGATGAAGTATCAATCAGTATCAGCAAGATCAGACACCTTGACCTATTACCAATTCACCTACTTATTGTAGAATAGTTCAAAATAGTTTAACTTGGATTTTCAATAAGCTTTTCACTTTTATTTTGCCTCTGTCTCAAAAAATTTGTGCAGCCTTCCTGTTATGTGTCTGTCATGTCTCTGTTGACTTCCTGGTTCCTCCCGTGCTCTCCCAGTGTTTTTCCACTCACTTGTCTTATCATCAATTACCTCGTTAGTCTGTGTTTTCCTTCAATCTTTGTCCGATCTTGTCCAAGTTGTTTTGTTGTTGTCCAACAACGTTTTTTGTTTATATTTAAAATGATTTCTTTGTTTAATTTAGTTCAATACAATTTCAGTTCTTTCCGTTGCCTCTGTGCCTTCTTCCTCCCCTACACAACGTGACAGAAAATCGGACCCGGTTTGTCGCCACTGATGGACTATAAAATATTGCCACACACAGATGATGCGGTTAATCTAGCGAGGAGGAGATTTCAATTTCTTACTCTCTGCCAGAATGGAACATGGCTGGAGTATGTTAAGGATTTTTTAGGGCTGCTCCCGCTAGTGATCTGAAGCGAGTTTATGCTCAACTCGTGCCACCGGATGGTACTTAATAGCCGTCTGTTCACTGAACGACTCCTAACGATTGCCGCCAGTCCATAGCCAAGTTCGTCAATTAGATCCTCTCACTCCACAGATCGAGATTCGCTGTCAAGAAAGCGGAAGAATCAAGAATGCTTTTCATCTTCAGAAAGCTCTTTCATCATTGCATGAGAACGGTGACTTGTTTGATAAAATGGAACAACCTTAAGTAGGGTTTCCATTGTAGGGGATTTACAGTTAAAACCCGAGGAGCAGATATGTTGAATGAAGACCAGGAGTCAGAAGTGCAGTCAATAGAAGAAATTTTAGTGAAGTTTAGTTTGCAGTTTCATCAGCAGAAGCTTCAGGTCTCACAAGGAGTTCGTAGGCCGCCCCACTTACAATAACATTGTTACAGCAATTATACTCTAACAGAGGGTGCTAACTACGTCAATGATGACGTTTAAGTGATTCTGATTGGCTAAGAAAGAAAGAAAGAAAGAAAAACAAAACTAGTAATTTTCCACACAAGAGCAGACAGTCTGAAGCTTATCTTCGTTGATCACATGGTTGACGGGTTCGTGACGTGGCTTGTCGAGAACAACAAGTTTTATGGTGCCAGCTAATCACCTCACCAATACTGACCATATTAACACACACACACACACATACAGCTTCTCCAAGGCTGAACTCGGCTCAGGCTCCAACTTTCAACAGAAACAGTATCCAAAACATTCTGATAACATTCTCTATCTGTTGGGAAGTGCTGACAATATTAATCCTTACTCTATGGAAAACTACAGAAAAGTAAAGAAAGGTTTTTAACTAATAAAAAGCCTAACTTGATTATAAATCACTCTTTACAACTCATTCAAATAAGAAAAAGGAAAAAGAACATATGAAAAATAAGACAAAGAAAAGAATATAGGTATAAATAGGAAAAATATAATAATATATATATATATAATGTAAATAGAAGAGACAAGAGATTTTGATTATCCGCCTTCACCATTTACCTATCTTTTATTCCATTGATACCACTCATCTAAAAAGATATGGAAACAAACAAACACTTTGTTTGAAAAATTAAAATCTGAATGTTTATTGTACTGAAATCAGTCAGTCAGTTGAATAATAATTTGGAACAGGGTGTATTTACATATGATCTGTTCTATGTTTCTGTCTTGTCCTCCTCCTGGTCCCCCTCCCTCCCACCACAGATGTTCCATTCACGGCACGAGGACACACCTTTTTGGGAGGGGGCATATCATCTCTGTTACTTCCTGGTTCCTCCCCTACTCTCCCGGTGTTTTTCCACTGATCTGTCTCGTCATCAATCACCTCATTAGATTTGAAAGCTGTGTCCTGTTCCCTCATCAACCCTTGTGTAAATCAACCTTGTGTTTTCCTTCAGTCTTTGTCCGATCCTATCCGAATTATGTTGTGTTTCCGTCCTGGTCCCTTCCTGTTCACTAGTTTAAACGGTTATGCATGATACATGCCCTTTGTTGTTTATATTTAAAGTGATTTCTTTGAGTTTGTTTAATAAAGAGGATTTCAGTTAATTCCATTGCCTCCGTGCCTTCCTCCTCTTCTACACAACTGTAATTAAATATAGTATTTTACAATCCAATATGTCTTCTTGATAATAGACCAAACCGTGTGACAAAAGGTCAATGCCATGACCTAAAATTCTGTGAACATTGAATTCTTCAAATAATTAAAACTGAACAAATAATTAAACCAAACTAATCAATTATTAATCAGACTATTTTCTCTGAAATTCCATGGATAAACAGAAGATTCCTTTTTAACTTCATGGGATCATCTGGATGATCCCTTCGGGACTGGTTTCCAATTAAATGGATTAACAATCCATTATTATTTTTGGGACCTAGATGGAAAACATTCTCAGTATAAAGATACTGCTGAAATGAATCACATTTATCACTCCACCTCTGTAACAATGAAAGTGACACCTAGTTCATTCACCCTGAGCGGCTCCAGGAACTTGCTATAAAGAAATAAATCCCACCTCTCAGTCTGCACAAGCACTGTGATAGGTACTTGACCGACAAGTCAAAGACTGTATCCCTCTCATCTGTATTCTGCTGCACTAACATGGCAAGGTTGGAACAAGGCTACACAAACACTGAGCAAGAAAGCAAACAAGAAAAGAAAAAAAACGGTCTTGCAGAACATAACTAACCATAAGTGTCTAGAATGACTTTTACTTTGGCTAATTCATTTATTACCTGTAATTATTTCAAGATAGCCTACTTCTTTAGAATACTGTGTTTCCAGGATGTAAGCTTGTCCTATTTCAGTCCAAGATTTGTCCAAAAGAAATGATAAACTAAATGTACATACAATGAGTTCACCTTCACCTAATTATGTAAAGAATGTGATCTGCTGACTCTCTTCCTCCCTCATCATCATCTGAAACTTTCCCCTCTGAGTTCATAAAGAAATCAAATTGCACTATAAAACGGAAAGGAATTGCATGAGTGTATCTCCTCCCATTTGAACTTTGGAAACTCTCTGCCGTGGTAAAGTATTCCCAACATGTGTAATCATTCTTTCTGTTCTGTCCCACATCTGTCTCTGAAGCCGTGCACTTCAGGTGAGTTGAATTTATACATGTCTCCTATAATAAGCATAGATTATACAAATGCTCTGTGACTAACCACCATTGGTTTATTCTTGATAAGATTTGCTGATAAGAATCACTATTGTAGTGCAGCTTATCATTTCAGTTTCAATAATTCGAGGGCATGAAAACAACTGTGTTGTGTGAAAACTGAATGGAGATTATCGAATTATCATTAGGTTTGAGAGTAATTTACAACATAAGAGAATAAGGAAAGTTTCTGCCAAAGAAAATTTATTGTATTAAAAGGACAACTATTAAAAAAAAGCCACTGTTGAGCCGAAAACAGGTATTGAAGCTGCTGGTGTCTCTGGAGTCTCACGAACCTCTACGCAGGCTTGCAGCTGTGCGCAATGTTGCATTTCAGCCTCCTCTAAACAAAGCTCACAAAGAGAACCGTGGGTGTGGAAATACATGAAGAAATACGTACTCTTTAAATATTTTTATACAGTGACGAATACCGTACTTCAATGGATGTCTAGTTCAGGGGTGATAGATCTAACAAAGTAAGTAAGGCTTACTAGGCAAAAAAGGTAAGCCTAGTAAGACCTTGATTAGCTGGTTCGGGTGTTTAACTGGAGTTGGAGCTAAACTGGCTCCAGGACAGTGTCCCACCGCTGGTCTAGATGGATAGATTTTTGGATGGTTGGTGAGTGGCCACCACTTTCCAACAATACTGCTTCGTTAGCATGGAGCGAGCTGGTGATGATTGGGGCTGGAATATTAGGAATCGCAGTGGGATGGTACCTTTAGGGTCTCTGAGGGCGTCAAAATGACTTCTGCAAGATATGTGGAGTTGACCATTTTCTGCTATGGTATAAAAAGAAAGATAGTGCCTTCTAAAATAATCAAATTTTCATTCAATAACCCATGCTGCAAAAACACCACAGCAATAAAACGGTTTGAAAATGTATTTCTACACCCATTCCAAACGTTTCTCTTTGTGCACTTTGCCAAGAGGGGGCTGAAATGCAACTTTTAATAAAAATATATTTTAAAAAATTATAATTGCAACCTTATCTATCTCGAATAAGGTGGTAAAACAAAAATGACTGGAATGAAAATGTGATTTAAGGATTTGACCGTAATAAAAGGATAAATAGCAGAAGGGAAATATTTCAACATTGAGGTGCGGTTCGACATCTGGCTTTCGTCAAGGCATATCTCATTCTCTTATTAGGAAAGTTTAAAATATTGCACAGGCAGTCAACCTGATGTGTTCAGATATTGTGTGTTTGTCTGTATGTGTGTGTGTGTGTGTGTGGGGGGGGGGGCTATTTTCAGAAATGAAAACGCAAGTCTAATTAAAATTGATATGTTGTTTTTGAATATGTTTGGAAGTATTAACACATGTTCTGGACCTCTGCATTGTGTCTTGTGTTTAAGCAGACTCAGGATTACAGGAGCGATGCTGTTGCTGTGGATAGCATTATCTCTCACATGGCCTGGTAAAGTACACTCTTAACCTCAGGAAATCAACTAAGTGTATCTTACAAATCCTGTGAGAAACATGTCCAGGGCTGCGTCTCTCAAAAGCATTATAAGCTTAATCGTAGAGACTATCAGTCACAATGACTAATATGATCTATAGGCTTACAACACTTCTGAGAAATGAAGCTCTTCATAGACATAATGATTTTTATACTGTACAAACTGTATATTCTTTCAATATCCATTTGTGCATTTTCAAAAAACTATTTTAATTTACATCATTTTATAAGCTGTTTTTCTCAAAAGTCCCCACACAGACAAGGATGAATCTGTTCGTTAAGAAGCATCCAAACAAAGCGATTAACTAGAATGAATAGGACTTTCCAAAGCTACATATGAGAGAGAGGACCGTTTAGGATGAACCGATTCAATAGAATGAAACTGGATTTGAAAGTGTTATATATGCTATATGTGCTATATATGCTACATACAAATATGACATTTAAAAAGCAGCTAATCGTTGGAAAAAGCCATTTTGTTGTTTTTTTAATAGGAAAAGCTACATTGTTTTGACATTTTGAGTTATGTAATAGCACTAAAATAGGCTTCATTTACTTGACGCAAAATATATTTTCTAATTTCTCTCTTTTTTTGTTTGGGTGAAATGTGACCTTGACGGGTTTTTTTGAGAGTCAGGTTGAACTACAAACCACATAATCTCACAGAAAAAAAAGAAGAAGAAAAAATTATTAATTTTCTATAATATGCAAGACAAATTTCCCATTCAGTCTCTTTTTCCAGACATTAAAAGAATGATTTGTATGATTTAATCACAAATGCCTCAGATATCATCTGGCTTCCGTTTAAAAAAGTAATACTTCTGAAAGAATTATATTGTGCTAAACCTTCTTTTTTTTTTCAAGGCACATTCAGCTTCACGATCCACAACATTAAAGAGGATCTGTGTCTAGAGGACTCACCTGAAGGAGGAGTTGAATTAAAGCCATGCAGTCTGGACTCAGTCCTGCAGCAGTGGATGTGGACCGATCACTGGTTCCTCGTAAACTCAGGCACTCTGAGGTGTCTCTCTGCCATCCACAGCAACCCAGTCCAAACTGTCACTTGTGATTCTGGCGAACATATCAAGTGGCAGTGCAAAGTTCAAAAGCTCATCAGCCTGAAAAACGCCCTGATGTTGAGCTCAGAGAGCGGAAAACTCAAACTCAACAGGGGTGAACAGAACATCTGGAAATCTGTAGATGTGGCTGATATCTGCCAGAACAAACTAAGTGAGTAGAAGCCAAAAAATAGAAACATCTGAAGTATTTGATTCTTTGTTTGAAATATGTGTCTACGTTGTCATGTTCATTTTATCTCGGTTGACATATGCTCACAAATTTTTTCTAAAGTTTTCTATTTTAACATATTTTAAAAAGTAATTTATTATACATTTTTCAGCATCATTACTCCACTCTTCAGTAAACCATGTAACCATTCTAATATGCTGATTTTCTGCTCAATAAATATTTCTTATTCTTTTCAACAGTTCAAACCATTATATATCCATTATATATTTTCATCACCTTGTTAGTCTTGTCAGTTGTGTTTGATTTCCTCAATCAAACCTTGTAAATGTATGACCCTGTGTTCCCTTCAGTCTTTGTCCGTCAATGCTAATGTTTGTTCATGTTTGATGGTGTGCTGCTGCGAATGTTTGATGTTGTGAATCCTGTTGTACTGTTCATCTCATTTAGCACAAGATGTGCCCTTTTGTTTGTATTAAAGTGTTTGTTCGAGTTAATTTCATTCCTCCTCTCCGAGCCTTCGTCATCCACCTGCACAACGCCAACAGATCGATAGAACAGGTTAGTTGCCTACAAAGACCTAAGAGCTGGTCGATGTGGATTTCTATGCAAAACAGTTTTCTGGACTTGAAGAACTTTGCAGTGGATTTCTGCCATCTCGCCGCTGTCAATGCTTATGTAATACACAAATAAATCTTTATTCTGGATCAGGGCAAATTACCATCAACCAAGAGACCTCCCAAACACTGCAGGACTGAACTAGCATGAAGCTGTTCTAAGGTGTCTGGAGAGCGTCCACCCCAGATCCACACAGCACCCACAGCCGGTCTCGTCCTCTTCCTCCACCTCTCCAGCGCCTGCCACTCATCAGTCTTAGCCAGCGCCACATCCTCCTCAGCCGGCTCCCGAGCCTGCTACTTGTGTCTTCTCACTCGTGCGAACTGACTGGGTACACACTGGAGAGATGGGTACCGGCAGTGATGGCCACAGCGCTGTTGTGTGTGTGTGTGTGTGTGTGTGTGTGTGGCTCCACACACAACAGCCAAAAAACTGCAACCAGCCCCAAAGACCTCTCCTAAGCTCCCTCCTATGCCAGAACCTTCTCACATGTGCCCTCCTGTGCCTGAACCTTCTCCCATGCGTTCTTCTAAACCATGCCTTTTCCTGAGAGCCCCCGAGTCCTCTTCCGTGCCCGAGCCTTCTCCTGAGCGCCCCCTAGTGCCGAAGCCCTCTCTTGTGCCTGATCCCTCTCCTGGGTGACCCCTAATGCCTGATCCCTCTCCTGGGTGACCCCTAATGCCTGATCCCTCTACCAACTGCCATCAAGCCCCAGAAAAAAACTCCACCTCAAACCCAGGATTTTTTTCCCAAAATCTTTTTGGTTTTTGGGGGGGGGGGGGGAGCTAAAGACCCGTTACCGGGGTGGGTGGGGCAACGGAGTGACAGTGACACTTAAATTCAGTCCTGAAGATCCCACCGACTGGTGCCAACCCCCCCCCCCCCTCATTAATTCTTTCCTAGTTCTCTTTCTTGTCCTCCTCTTGTTCCCCCTCCGTTCTGTCACGTCTCTGTCTACTTCCTGTTTCCTCCCGTCGTCTTCCAGTGTTTTTCCACTCACCTGTCTCGTATTCAATCACCCTGTTAGTCTTGTCAGCTGCGTCTAATTCCCTCAATCAAACCTTGTGCATTTATGACCTTGTGTTTCCTTCAGTCTATGTCTATTGATGCTAATATTTGCTCATGTTTGATGGTGTGCTGCTGTGAATGTTTGATGTTGTTGTACTCTTCTGTTGTACTGTTCATCTCGTTTAGGACAAAATGTGCCCTTTTTGTTTGTATTTCTAAAGTGTTTGAGTTTATTGAAGTAACTTTCAATTCATTCCTTCTCTCCGAGCCTTCATCCTCCTCCTGCACAACACACCTATAATATATTTTGTAATATTATAAATGTCTTTACTCTCATTTTTGATTAATGTATCCTTGCTAAATAAAAGTATTAATTTATTGTAAAAAAAATTAATAATCACTAATCTACCGAGTATAATACTAAATATACATTCACCCTAAAATCAAAGTTATATTTATATATATAGAATTTCTGTTTGAAAGTATATTTCATCAAGTAATAGAAAATGCAACTGTATTATTTAGGATTTATTTATTTGTTGAATCACATTAATGTGAATTATAGGGGGAATGTGCTTCATGGTCATGCCTCCACTGACCTTCCTTGCTTCGACACTTCATGGTCTCATGCTACAATATATATCTCATCTTAACTCATTCTCTCAGGATCCAGAAGAGACAGTGATTTTGAGCCCGACGAGTTTGACTTGGCTGAACGGCCGCCTACAAGAGGAATGACAGAGGAACAGATGAAGTTTTTACAGTGGTATTACCGCACAGAGGACCGTGAGTGTGCCAAGTTTGCATTGAATGTACTTCTTGTCTTTCATGTTTACAGAATTGAGTTTCCCCATCCATGAAATGGCATGTGGCTTGGATGTGGCTGTATCACGTTAATACAGACTGTCTAATGCCCTTTTCTTGTTTAACAGCAACATCAATGAAGTTTGGTATGCTAGCATTTGCTTTTCTGGGTCTTTTGATTGGCGCCATATTGTTGGTCATAGGCATGATGGCTAACAGGTTAGTGACAAACACAAGTAACGCAATGGGATGGTACAATCTAACATTATGACATAGTTAACAAACAGCAGTTTTAGAGTAACCAAATTATGGTTACTATAAATGCACATTATGTAGGTTCAGAACTGGACATCTTTAGTCTATTATAGTCCTACTTATAGTCCCATTTCAAAATCTGGTATTCACATTCATTCATACTCTACACACTTACTGTATGTCAACAATTGGCTCATTTGTGTTTTTATTAATCCTAATAATGCATTTTGAATTTGATATCTTTGGTGTTCTCAGAACATCAAAGATGTCAAATAGAATATTTGGAATATCAGACGGAATATCTTCTTCCGTAACTTTCATGTCTCCAATACAGGAACAGGAAGCAAATAGCCAAGTACAAAGCAGCCACAAAAGTCACAGAGGTGAACCCTGAAATGGAGGGGCTGCAGGTCATCATCACTGATAAGGTTGCACAGGTCAAAGAAGAGAAAACCTTTTCCTCACCTGAACACATCACAACACACAGCAGCCATAGAGATTGGGAAGAGCCTTCAACCAACAGCAAAGCCTCAGAGGAAATGAAGCCTGGAGAAATTGTGGTGACCTGGAAGGATGGGAATGTGTCTACTTTGTATCCTGAACCGTTATCAGAAGGGGAAGGTGAAGACGACGTCTACAACACAGATATGGAGACTCTGTCCCAAAACTCCCCCCAAGTGATAACTTCATCTGAGACTATTGCATTTTAATATAGTCCTACTGTTTGTGTATTACTCTTGGTCTAAAGTCCTAGACCTGGTTCTAGTCTGAAATATATACTTATAACCTCGGGTCAACCAATCAGTGTGAATATATTCACACATATATTCAAGTTTTATAATGTTATTTTGATAGTTCCTTTTGAACAGTCTGTTTTCTATTAGTAACTTTGTATTTGTAGACTGTTTAATATCAAAAACTCTTTGTGATGATCATCCAACAGACATTCAACCGACTAGAAGTAACTTTGCAAGTCTACACATTCTAACCATAATCATAAGTCTACTAACAGTCTAATGACTTCTATTATATGAATTAAATCAAATATTTAATCTTAAATGTTTTCTTTCTGTGCTTCCCATATGAAATGTAAGTTATTCTCTTCCATTTCACTTGATGTGATGCAATATAATAAACTTGGTAATTACAATGTGTTTAATCAATATTCACTTTTTTCTTTTTTTAAATTTAATGAGAGCAAACGCAGATACATTTTTTCTTTTAGGTTTTATGTTTTATGTTCATCTGTGTAAAAACACCCATACATCCTCATGAATCCTTGGAAATGTATATATAAAGTGGAAATTAGTTTGATCACAATAAAATCCAAGTATAACAATGGTGCAAGAGTAAAAATCTAAATTATTAGAGAAATCAGAAACGCAAACAAAGACATTAATTAAAGCTCTGACAGGATATATTTAGTGCATTGTCCATTCTCAAGCGTGTGAGACTTCTCCTTCTGGTTCTGTGATATAACATCAACATAAGAATTCCCTCTTGTAGATCCTCTCCAGTATCAGAAGAGGGCGACATTATATCAGAAGATCTTAAAGCCCTTGAGCAGTGTGAGTGTGGGGGCTCTGCGTTTGCTTTGAGCTCTTGAGGACTTAACTGTAACCAGCTTTGCGGTGGCTGGTGTGGGCAGCTCTTTATAGCAGGCAGTGAGGGGGGGGGCTGAGGACAGGCTGATCGCAGACTTGTCTTCGCTGATGAAGAGCGGACGGATACTCCTCTCTGTCTCTCGCCTCACTTCCCGAATGACTTCGTAAAAGATGTGCTGAACGGACAGGAAGTCCAAGCAGGCGGAAACTTCAAAGAACAAGCAGCCAAACCGCAAGGCCAGGGCTGCACCGTCTGCCTTGCTCACCTGTCTGAGAAAGAGAGAGAGATATTACTGCACACGTTTAACCCTTAAATGTATGCGCTACGAAAGCAAGTTTCATTGCATTTCCTTCAGTCAAATGGACCTCTTTATATAGAATATAGGATACTTTTTAGGTTTGTTGATGTGCAACAATGGAAAGAAACGCATTAAAGATGTTGTTTAAATTATTGTACGTAATAATAATGCAGTTAAAATTGTGTCAAAATTGGTAAATTATATAACAAATACAGTGGTACCTCGAGATACGAAATTAATCCGTTCCAAGGCGGCCTTCGTATAATGAGTTTTTCGTATCTTGGAACACATTTTACATGTAAAATGGCTAATCCGTTCCAAGCCCTCCACAAACACCCCATTAAATTTCATAATAAAGTTAAATTGACCTATAAACAATGAAATAACGTAAAATGTCGAAGCTTACCTTTCGAGTGAGGCTATCTCCGAAAGTGGCGGCAGAGGAGGAGGAGGACAAATGGCAGATAACGTACGTACGTACATACACTTAACTTTACGAAAACACATAAAAAAATTTAAAGTTTCGGGTGCGGAGTGGCTGAGCTAAAGCACGCCAGCACGTAAGTATAGAAGATGCATGATGGGAGGGATGCTGTCCAATTAGAGAGAAGGATCTCATGGCTTGGCGAGCATCAGGAACCAATGGGAGAGCAGGAGGATGGTGGCGAGTCTACAATAACTAAGATGGCGGCGTGCGGCGGGAGTTTCAAAATTGTTATGGGGCGAATCTCGGACTTTCAGAAACCTTTCGTATCTTGAAAACTTTTCGTATGTAGAGCAGTAAAAATTTTCGTCTTTGCTTTCATAACTTGGATTTTTCATAAGTTGAGCCTTTCGTATTTTGAGGTACTACTGTAGTTGAAAAAAACATACTGAATTTATAGGACATTTAAATGCTAGATTATTCCAATTGATATAGTTTTAACTAAAAACTTTCAAAAGTTGTATTTTTGGATAGAAATAATTACATATATTCAGCAAGAACGCATTAATATTATGAAAAGCAACATAATGTTACAAAAAATTTCTATTTCAAATAAATGCTGATCTTTTAAAGGGGTCCTGTTGTGTCCTTTTGCGAAGTCTCGATTTTGTTTTTGGTGTGTAATAGAATAGGCTTTCATTCTTGATTTTTCAAAAAACTCATTCTTTTTTACATTATCACAGCATCTCTCTCCCCAGTTTCTGTTTGGATGAAGCCCCTCCTGCCGAAATACGAAACGTGTTGTGATTGGCACTGTGTATTCAGGAAATGTCATGTCCCTTATCATAACTGTGACTTTCATCTGCTCAAGTGTAAATATTAAAGATGTGTCAATTTCAATCTTTAGGATGTTAACAAACAAGAGGATCGTCCAAAACAGATTTTATGCAAAGACTTTGCAAGTACAGATTTCACAGAACGTTTCAGAATGGTATGGTTGTGTTTTTTTTTGGCAATTTGACACATATTAGACTTGTCGGAAAATTATGGTAATACAAAAAGTAATCGATCACAAAAACATGTTTAATTTTTTACAAAAGCTACAGTAAATACTATATCACCAACACGAATGTTGACTAGGAGTCTAGCGGAGGCAAAGCTTTGCCCTTTGTTTACATCATCTTTGGTATTTTTAATAGAAAATAACTACAAATAATAAGACATACTTATAAGTTGTGATCCATAAACAACAGTACTGAAAAAATGGGAACTGCTCCATTTCAGGAGAAGCTTTTGTGCGTAGCCTGCATTGTACTCTCTTAGGTCCTGGAAGCTGTCCTCTGCAAAATGTGCAGCACACAGATAAACGTTGTAGTTATAATGTTCATGAACAGTGTTTAAAATCAATTTAGAAAGGTCAAATAAATGAGTTTTGGAAACGGGATGGACAACAGTGTTTCTTTGATTTAGCGACAACAAGATCTCCTAGGCCTTTTCCCCTATTTTGCCTATTCTGTGGACAGGGATAATTTAAATGAATAACATTAGTCGTTTATTGTAGTTGTAGCAAAAATTACATGGTATAAAAAGTATATTAAAATAGAAAAGATTGAAATAGAAATATTTTCTCTCAAATAAATGGAACCTTGGTGAGCTTAGGGATTTTTTCCAAAACCTTAAATAAAATTATACCAACCTAAAACTTTTGAATGATTGTTTGCAAAAAGTAATGATGTAATAACAAATTAAGAAAAATCTACATCTAAATAAAAAGTGCACATGATAACTGCAGCCTAAGGTGAAGTTGTGCAATAAAGGGTTAAAGAAAGTCTCTAATGTAATAGGAATGGCACGGCAGAGAAAAAACTGGGGATGAGCAGTTAAAACTTTTATTTAAAGCATGGCTGGCAAAGAAGCACTCATAAATCTGTAGTTACATAAATAGATCTGATTTAGTCCAGCTGTTATATGGTCATTTTATGCACTGTGTTTGCATAATGAAAGGAAAATAAAAAGGCAATAAATGGTCATTTCCTGGACCAATCAAATCCTTACTTAAACATTTTAGGATCATGAAAGATTGAAATCTAAATAACTTGTGGTAGTACAGGGCATAACTGCTGTAATTTAGCTAGTCACACTTCATATGTTTTTCCAGTTACACTAACAAAATGACATTCATACAAATATGCAAATGTTTTGTTACTGTTTTGACTCACACCCACTTTGACACAGGAAATGTGTCTGTTTAATATTTGTGCTTCAAGGGGTCAATTTACATTTTCAGCTTTCCTTAGTGTTTAATGTTTCTGTTTGAGCATGAAAAAAGTCTGAAAATTTACAAAGCACAGAGTCACTCAAAAGGGAGTTATTCTCTACATCAGTAAACCCTGTTTCTGAAGACTGAAGACGGTTTTGTGGACTTCCGGAAGCGCACGTCACAATATTCCTCATTTAAATCATTCCTGGCCAAGACATATACAAAAAAGGGGTAGAAGCCTGGCTGAGTTGCATTAGTGGTTTGTAGAAAATTGCGAGAGCGATAAGAGACATTTCTGAAACAAGCGGTTGACCAATCTCTCACAACACACTGCTCCAGCCAACCAATCAGAGCACACTGCACTTTTCAAAAGGAGACACTTCATATAGATAGGAACTAACAAACTAACTTAATGACAGACTGGGAAGCGAGGTGCTGTAACAATGTAAAATGTGTGAAAATACCAAGACCAGGATCAAACCCAAGACCTTCACGTTGCAAGCACCACACTCTTCTTTTTGAGCTACAGGATGTACAGGGATTAGATTAGTGGAGTAACGTAGGGAATAGTGAATGAGGGTTTAGGGGACGATCTCGAACTCAGCTTTATAACATTTTGGGGGGAAAAAATCTAACTGGTATCACCTGTATCTCTCCATGTCCACTTTGTTGCCTAGAAGAATGACAGGAGCTTCTGGCTGGAGACCTTTTGAGTAAAGGGTCACAGTTTCTATGTACTGCTGGCAGGCCTCAAAGCTATTCCGGTTGTCAATGCTGTAGACAATGATGAAGGCATTGGCCCAGCTTAAATAGCGCTCACAGTTCACTGGTCCATCCTGATTTAAATAAAGACAGATTTGTTTGCATGCTGTAAACATACATTACATGAAATTAAAACATCAGGAGATCAATCTGATGAAAATATCAGTTGTCAATCTGTATAAAGCAGATTCTCAAAAGAAACAAGTGGACATCATTACCTGATCAGCCGTGTCCATCACTTTAATTAGAACTGGCTGCTGGTCCACAACTTCTTCAGAAGAGTATGTATCTTCTGAAAATGTAACATGTAAAAGAAGCTAATGTATGTTTTTTTAAGGAATAAAACCAAAACGACTGGTATTGGTAAAAATTTCACACAAACTCAAGTTGCATAACACGTTTTGTCTTAAAGTTTCTCCAGATGAGGATTTTCTTTTAATTCAGTCCTTCGCTAATAAAACAGTGCATTTCTGTTCCTGCCATTCATGTTCATTTTATAGATTATTTTTTTAATGAATTCATGAAAGAATTACATTTGAACAAGATGAAAATATGATAGAACAACAAGAAAAACAAATGGTGTGTTGGGAAAGGACTTGAAGTGGTTTAAAAGTCTTAAAATGTGGAATGCTACAACTTGTCACTTTAGTAACAAAAGCTATCAGTTCAAGCTTCAACTTCTCATCGTCTTCCAATGAAAAAATCATGAAAATGAAGCTTTACAAGGACTTTTATGTCTCTAAGTAAGACCCTTTTAAGTTTTAAAGTCATCCATCTGGGTTCCAATCGGTTACTATTGAATATATCTGTATGAAACTAATGTTAGCAATCATTCTTCGGTAATCCCCTTCAAATACGTCTTGTGTTAAGAACCAGGATCATAACCAACGCAGACATAAAGAGGGACATGTCCCATCCAGATGCTCAATCACTCGTTATTTTTCAAATGACCGATTCTTAAACTTTTACCTTTGATCCCCTCAATATTTAGTTAAATCCATGGTGACAACAATAAAAGCTGGGAAACTCACCAAGGTTTGGATCATATTCACTGATGAAGCGCTTTGTGAGGAATTTCACAGTAAGTGCTGCGGGGGGACAGTAAGTCTAAGTTCAGAAATATTTTCAATTACATAACAGAGAATCAAAACTCGACAATGGAAAACGATATATTTAAACTAATGCCATTATAAATAACATATTAGACATATGTTTGTGAAAATTAATTTATCGTTTATAGTGTTGAATAACATATCAGACATTGGAAATTAATGATTGTGATAATGAATATATAGTTTATGATGCTTTATAACATATCAGACATTGGAAACTAATGATTGTGATAATGAATATATAGTTTATGATGCTTTATAACATATCAGACATTAGAAACTAATGATTCTGATAATGAATATATAGTTTATGATGTTTTATAATATATCAGACATTAGAAACTAATGATTCTGATAATGAATATATAGTTTATGATGTTTTATAATATATCAGACATTATAAACTAATGATTGTGATAAGGACTATGAAGTATTCCCCTCTAATGTGTGGTAATCATACCTGACTTTCCAGATCCCATAGCTCCCAAAATCACTATGTTACACTCCGAGGGCTCATGTTCAGGAACTGTGACAATGTTACAAGTTCTTGCTTTCCCAAACATCAGAGACATCCTGAAAACGTGATGAGAAGAATGAAGGAGAAGATCCCAATCATGCGGAACACGTGTGCTTTGATCTTCTGAGTTCATACCTGGATGACGCTGACGTCTGATTTCTCACCAGAACTCTCTGCAAAACAGCTGGATCGCCTTATGCTTCAGTGTAAACGACATGACACACACACACACGCGCAAAACCGTTAGTCCGAGATTGTCTTATGTTCTCAGGGCTTTGGAAGTCGCTTCCAGTCGGAGAGGATGTTGCGAGAGGGGAATGAAACAGTGAAATGCTGAGATATTGTGGTTCGGTGGGCTGGAGCACATGACGGACTGAATCCGCCTCTCAGCAACAGAAAAAGATTCTTCAAACTCTACTTCACATGCTTGTTGGATGTTTTTAACGTGTCTTGTGATGTTTCGCACATGACACACTGAAATATTGCAGTATTTATTATAAATGATTTATCCGTGTCCATCATTATTTTGCACCTTCGCAATCTTTAATCAGATTATAACTTCCCCTCCCCCTTCCCCTCTTCTCTTCACTGATGACGTGTTTACTGGTGTGTGGGCGGAGCAACAACATGTCACTCACATGTGATCCACCAATAGCAAACCACAACCATCCTATCAAATCCCTATGGACAAAACCTCCATCCCCCTCCAGTGTTGCCAGATTTGGCGGGTTTCCGCCCAATTCGCTCCTTTTGGTCACGTCCGACTGGAAAAAATAAGCATTGGGCTGGTTGATAAAAATTGGGCTGGTTTTTGATGGAAAAACCCGCCCAAATTTCATATATAAATGCATATAAATTCCATTAAAACAAGCTCTCCACCCCCCCCCCCCCCCAGTTTTAAAATGTAACAAAAGACTTAAATGTAAGATGCTGAATTATGAAAAATAATGATTCAAACGTGTTTCGCAATTTGCGTCATTATCGATCACGAGACACGCGGCAGCCAATGATGTTTGACGATGCTGTTTTTTGTTTGTTTGTTTTTTACTGTTCTATAATGTATTTATTTATTTAATCTTTACTCAAACCTCTTCAAATAATAAATAGGATTTAAGCACAATGCATGGCAATTTAGAGATTTAGGGCATGTCAGCTGCTTTAAGGAGTGAAAAGTTTTTCCAGATAATTTTTAAATGCTACAAAACTTGGAGCAATTATAGCAAACTTTTGTTTTTAAGTAAATTAAACTTATCTATAAATAAATAAAAAACTACACAAAAATTCAACCTTGCCATTGAGTTTGACCTATACATGTGTAAGATGCCATTTTTACAGGCCTATGACGTATGGGAATATTTAAATTGTGATGTAGGCCTATGCACTATATTTATCTAAAAAAATGATATACTGTCTATGCTATTTGGGCTCATGTCCATGTATGTTAGGTAAAAGTAAGATAAATAGGTATCCTGACTCAAAGACTATTAGCAGTCACAAGATAGCAATTAAACTTGTCTTCTATCTGCAAGCTTATCAACTATTTTTTTGAAATAGGTCAGTACCAATAAGACTACTTAATCACAACATATGAAATCTTTATATATATATATATATATATATATATATATATATATATATATATATATATATATATACACTTTTTTTTTTAAGCAGTCAAATGTTCACCTGGAATGCTGACCCACAACAAAGAGTGACTCTTACAGGCATACCATTGTTACAGCTTTGGGCAGTTCACCTGTTCATCAAAGAGAGAAGATGAAAATTTCAGCCTGCTTTAAATGCCTGCCAAGAACAAAAGGTAATAAATAACCATGATGACGGCTGCCCTCTACGCTGATGGCTGTCTGCCATTGCTTTCCAAGCTGCATAATGCTACCGTGCTTTTCACTTCTATGTATAGATGATTCTATTCTTGTAGTTGTTAGTAATACAAACACTGCACACTCAAGTCAAATGCATCTGCTTCAACGGTCACTTTAGAAGACATCATGGATAGCCAATAGTGCTGTGAATGTCAAAGACAGGTTTAACTGTGTTGGCATTTCCCTGGAGTTCAGATGAAAATGACGGGAGGTAAGCCGATGGATACAAGCAGCTGTGCTGGCTCAGAGATCGATGTGAAGAAGGAGGTTTACCAGCCAATGGGTTCTATGAAGAAAACACTGAAAGTGAAATTTGGTGAAAGCGTTTTTATGGTGGAGAGAAGTCTCCTGGAGGAGCATTGTGAATACTTCCGAGCGCTTTTCCAGTCTGGCATGAAGGAATGCCAGGAGGATGAGGTTTGTCTTCAGTTGCCGAGCGCTCGTGGATTCCTGGTCGCCCTCCGTGTGATACATGGTGAAAGACCCATACTGAGCGCTGACGAAATTGTTGATGCCGTCGAGTGTACTGCGTTCCTTCACATAGAGCTTCTAACTGAACACCTCGTAAACATTATCAATTCAGACAACTGCCTTCTTATGTATCACACAGCGGCGACCTTTGGATTATTGAAGCTCTTTAGGAGTGCAGCTTTGTTCATTCAAGATGTTTATCAAGACCTCAAAGAAGATTTGAAGGTCTTGCCGGAGGATTTGATTGAATATATAGAGTCTCTTGTTCCTAGTACTTACATCACCGTTGGAAGTCATTCGCCATCCATTAAGCTGTTGCAGAACTTCATGAGGACTGTTTGTTACCTTGATGAGGACGAGAAAGATTGGAAGGTTCTCACACACTTGCCTCTCAACACCAGCACCACCATGGCAGGAGTTACGGTTTTAGACAACAAGATCTACATTGTTGGAGGAGTCTATGATATTGCCAAAAAAGTTGTGGATTCTGGTTTCTGCTATGATGCATCTACAGACACTTGGAGCACATTTTCCAGCCCTCAGCAACTTCGCTACAACTGCACCCTAGTAGGCCATGTAGGTGACCTTTTTGTCATTGGCGGAGAGTATGAGAAGACCTTAATGTCCTCTGTGGAGAAGTACAAAGTATCCTCGGACACCTGGAGCTTTGCTGCCCATCTCCCAAGACCTGCATCCTCCGTCGTTTGCGCCACAGCCATGAGAAGACTGTTCATATGCCTCTGGAGACCTAAAGACGCTACAGAGATTTACGAGTACATAGCGAACAGGGATGAATGGATATTAATCACGACACTTGTTCGGCATCAAAGTTACGGTCATTGCATGGTAGCCCACAGGGACAATTTGTACGTCATGAGGAATGGGCCATCTGATGATTTTTTGAGATGCATGATGGACTGTTACAATCTGACCTCAGGTCAGTGGACGGCCATGCCTGGGCAGTACGAGAACAGTAAGGGGGCTTTGTTTACCGCGGTAGTGCGAGGTGACTCTGTGTTCACAGTGAACCGCAGAGCGACGGTGGAATATGCTATTGAGGACAACAAATGGAGGACAAAAAAAGAAATGACAGGATTTCCAAGAATCGGCTCCATGTGGACCTTCCTCTTGAGACTGCCAAAGAAAAGCAGAGAGCTTTTACGAAACAAAAATAATGGAGCTGAAATCTCATTTGACCTCAGCTCAAGTGCTTCTGTACCACTTTTGCCAACTATTGTCAATGGAAAGTAGCTAATGCCTACAAGAGTTGCGAAATGTTGCTAGATGACGTAATGCACCAACTGTTGGCACTTTGCATTTGTTTTCTCTGCTAATCCATGCTCACGTACTGTATTTTAACATAATGTATAGCTGATTGTCCAATAAAGCTGTACTCATTTACATATTTTCGGTCAGACAACAGAACAAGTATGATATAGTGATTGTCATGTTAACGAGCGGCCCAGATTTGTCGCTAGTCACTTTTAAAAAGAAGAATAAACAAACAGGCCTTTTTTTTTTTTTTTTTTTTTTTTTTTTTTTTTTTACACAAATGATCGTCATTAAAGTGCATGTTGCCATGGTTCTGTAAGACCAAAATATAGAAACATTTCCTGTTTTTATATCAAACAAGCCATCTGTAAAACTCAATCCCTGGTGTATCCATACCAGAAACGCCGGGGTCAGACAAGGCCGCAAGGAAAGAGTGCAGAACCTTGAAGACTGTGAGAGAAGGTTTAAGATCATATGGGTGGCAAAAGAGAAACATGATCATCAGAAATGATATTTTCTTCATACTTATGACCTCAAAAACTGATTAGAGTGTAACCGTGTGGAGACTCTGACTGTTCAAACTCTCAAATTATATCCAGACATTCTTGCAAGATTTTGTAACTATTGTAGAAGTTCCACTCATTACATGGGAACCTGAAGACACACTGATAACTAATCATGTTACCACAATGAAAACACTGTGTCCAAGCTTTGGCAGCTGAACAACAGAATGTATAGATCTTGGCAGGACTGCGCTATTCGCTAATGGAGTCTGGCAGTTTGAAGGTAACATTTTATAGGAACATTGTCATACAATAATGTTCACAAATACCAAAGTGAAACTAACGGAAGAAACATGTGAAAGCAAGTGTTTCGCAAATACTTTTTTTTTTAAACAAGAACGAGACGTGGGTATTATTGTTTAGATTTGGTTTTTCTTCCAAACGTTTGACTGAAATTTTATATTGAGTTGTCAGTTTTTGTTTAGAGTGGTATATGCAAAGCTCTCAGGTTGCTGATGACATTGTTGGAATAGTTTTATTACATCCATATTGCCTGACATGTACATAACAAATGTAATATTTCTATGCATTGCATAAGGGTTTCCAAATGGGGGTCGTGAGTTGATGAAATGCTAATAATGAATGAAATTATAAAATGTAAAATTTAAATAAGGCTGCAATCGAAATAAAATTGATATCGCAAAATGTTTTCAGCATTTTATCAGTAACAAGAATCATAAAAAAAAATATATATTGTCACCTAAACAGACTTAAAAGTCTCCCTGCAGTTTTCCACCAAAATAAATGTGGAGCATTTACAATTTAACAATCATCATAATTTAGTTTAACATTTAAATGTATTATTACAATAGTACATTCACCTTAATTTAACTTGATATAAAGAGAAAAAAAAGAATAATATAAAAACAATTCTTTTATTTATGTTTTATTTCTTATTTTGATCACTGAGACGCTTCAATCGTATATAACAATCGTAATATACCGGTATGCTAAAATAATCACAAACTGTGCAGTCCCATACTGTAAATAAATAACCAAAACAATAAACATTTAAAATAAAACACTTGCAGAAATATTAAATATGTATTTGTTTTCCTGCATGTCATTTGACAATTAACCAACAAAAGAGACCCGTAAATGCAAATGTTTTGTTAGATTACTGAAATATTAACTTAAAATCTCAGGGGTATATATACATATTACTCTCTTTATGTTGGTTAATGGTAAAATTACATAAAATATTTCATCTTGAATGTGCGTATATAACAATGCATAATTCTACTGCAATTCAAAAGTGTATTTAATTTGATGAATTCCAAGGAAAACAAATACCATGGTTAACATTCCTATAAATAAATGAAATGTAAATAAAACAAAAGTTTGATGACAATGGAAAACACTATAAAAACATGTTTGTTCAGAGTCATTTTCTGGTGAAGATTAAAACTGTGCTTCTCCCCAAGGCCTCAACACATGTCTAGAATGCGGAACGAATAAACACAGTTCAGCATCTGATAAATAAGCAACAGCTATATGAGCTCTGTGAACAGCACAAACCATGATCGCAGCTATTATTCACTGCATCATATCATGGACTGGATCAGGCCACGCGGGTCATGAGTTCCTCCAGGGCTCGCTCTCTGTGGTTCTCATGCACGAGAAGAACCTCTTTAATGGCGTTCTGCTGGAAGCCCATTTCATTAAACTGAGCAAGAAGGTGAAGGAACTCCTCAGCCTAAATTAGAAGAACAATTAATGTTAATATATATATTACCATTCCGAAGTCTGAACAACAATATTGTCAAGGATCATTACAATTTAAAAAAACTGCTTTCTATTTGAAAATATTGTAATATATTGAATATATTGAATATATTGTAATGTAATTTACTCCTGTGATGTCAAAACTGAATTTTCAGCATCATTACTAGTCTTCAGTGTCACATGATCCTTCAGAAGTTCTTTGGATTCTTTAATGACTAGAAAACTCAAGCATTTATTCGAAATAAAGTAGTGCCTTGAGATACGAGCAAGCTTTCGAGCAAATTTTTGCTTCGAGATACGAGTAAAGATTTGAGATCCGAGCACGCTTAGAGACACGGACGCGGACGCTAGGTGGTCGAGCACTCGGAGCAGCCCACGTGCCTCACTCGTTTACTTCACGTGCTCGTCGACTCCTGCAAGTCTTCCTGTGGTGTATGTATGGTATATACATTTATTGGGTAATTGCATATGATCTCCACTAGAGGGCCACCTTGGTTTTACAGCGGTGGTTACCGGGGGCGACGAGTGATTCACAAGTATTAAGCTGATAGCAGCACGAGTTATGTGTGTTCAATAATAATAAATATGAGGTTCTGAGTCTATCCAATACACTACACGGGAATAAACACTACACTTCCGTATTGTGTTTGCGTTATCTACGTTATCCCTCCCTCCTCCTCCTCCGCACATGCCACTACTGTATCGTGTGTCTCGAAGGCAAGAACTCATAATTAAAACTACATTTTATTTATCACTGGAATCCTTATATACTATAATTTTGTGTGTGTGTGTGTCTCTATAGCAATTAAAAACATGTTTTTTCATTGTTATTTGCACTAATAAGTGAGTTTCTTAGAGAGCTGGAACGGATTAATTTTTTTCTGTTATTTCTTATATGAAAAAATGATTTGAGATACGAGTAACTCGAGTTACCAGCTCGGTCCTGAAACAGATTATGCTCGTATCTCAAGGTATTACTGTAGTTTTTCCCCATAAACCCTTTTGATCAATTTAATGAATTTTTGATGAATAAAAGTAAAACTCTTTTAACACTAGTGTACTTTCTAAAAAGAACAAAAAGTTGAATTAGCTCAATACATACCTTAGTCTCACAGTTTTGAAACATCTCGAGAGCTTCTTCAACCTGAACTTCATCATAGCCGAGTTCACATAACCGATCGCATGCCACCAGATAACTCAAGATCTACAAGAGAACAAGCAAAAATCCTTTGTACTGTATATCAACACATATTCTTATGGGTTTATCAGGACAGACGTTTCATGTCCAGGATCAGATGAGATTTGATTTAGTCTGAGAGTGAAGAAAAGCCCTTTGAGATTTTCCGACACTTAATGAAAACAAGGCCAAGATGTAATGGACTTTTAGGGAAGACTGCTTTATCCCGTAACACTAAGTAATTAGATAAACCGATTGGGTTATGAGGCACACTGTTGATTCAACAGCACGTCATCTTAGATATGGACTTATGAATGATTATTAGCTGAATCTGAGCTACCATTAATCAAAAGACTCATTGTCATGTTCAGAGTGGACTGAATGCAGAGCGATGTGAAACGTGAGAAGCAAGTGGATAAGAGCGACGGAGGACCGGCTGTTCTGATTAATCTGTGTAACAAGATGAGCTTTATTAATTCAAATCTGATCATCCTTCTCACCAGCTGTCTGATGTTGTCATGCTGAGCGGCCACTTGGCAACTGAGGATACTGCCGAATAGAAATCCATCAAGTCTCGCTGCCCACTTGTTCAACGACTTCACAGACACATCATCCCATCGTTTCAGGGCTTTCAAGTAGTCTAATGATCAAATTCAAATAAGTTTTGGATAAAGCCAAGTAAATATTTAATGACTGCAAAGCGTAAAATTTGACATACTTGATTTTTCAAAGTTACAAGAAAAAAAAGAGATTATTAGACTATGTTTTATAAGAAACAACCATTTCAGTCTTTCTACTTCAAAATGTCATGTTTAGTTCAATGGGTTCAAGGAGTTGAGAATCATTTAAAATGAAATCCTACACCATTTTTTTCTTCTTCTAGTGCTGAAATGGAACCATAAGCTGAAAAAAAGATATTTATTATAAATAAATGTTGATAAAGTATAGTTTCTAATATTATTAAACTTCTTAATAAATTAATAAAAACTAAGTAATTATAAAAAATTATTAGCAATCAGATATCATATGCAGTCAAGCATTAATGAAGGCATCAATGATGTGACCCAAGATGTTACACAAATTTTTATTTCATATGGTACAATTATTGGATGGGTATTGAAAATCTACCAGATCAATAAAGAGCAGAGCATCTTTTAATGTCTCTTCAGCAAACGTCTCAGGTTGTTTTTAACTCCACTGCCACCATCCAGCCCTCAAACACTGATTTACTGCAAGTCTTTTCTCATGGGCCCTTTTAAATAAACTTCAGTGTAATTTTCCCACAATGCCCGTCAACGTTAATGATATTGGCTTCATGAAGATGATTAAGTGTTCTCCTGAGGGAACCTTTGTAATGCTGAGAACTAGATACTAGCACATTGTGGAAACTTCAGGGAATCTGGTGTCTATTTCAGTTTATTTTCCCTCTCATCGTAACCGGAATCAGATAAAAGAAGATAAAACCAGATGTTTTGCTGTAACACGGGGCTGAAACTGAAGTACACAGGGATTGCGGGTGAAATCTCTGGCAATGATTTCTGATGTTACTTAAGTTTGTCCAGATCAATACAGAATGAAAAATCACAGAGCAGGTGATTTTCAACCAGACGTTCTTCAATGACCTGGATGGACAAATACCGTTACAGACATTTTGTTACAAACTTCTTGTAGTGAACCCAATAAAGACCAGAATAGAATGTAATAGAATTTAATTTAATGTCTCTAAAAGCTCCATATGTGAGTGACACAAATCTTTTCTTTATTATTTGAAATGCTTTTTTTAAAGTCTACCAGCTAAATTACACCACAATATACATCTAAAAAAAGGAAAATAAATATATTTAGCTTTAATTATATCTAATTATTTATAGTAAAACATAATATTTATAATATAACATCTACTTTTTATAGTTTTAGTAATTTTAGTGCTTCAACTGGTTTTATTGTAGTTACTTGCCAATGCATTTCTCATTTGCATAAAGTTTTTAATATATTATAGTGATCCCTCGTTTATCGCGCTTAATGTGGACCAGAACCCCCGCGATAGGTGAAAATCCACAAAGTAGGATCAGCCCATCAGCTCACGGGATACATCCACTCGTGCTCTCATTGGTCGATCTCACGCCGGGAACCAATCACGTGTCTTGTCTGAGTGCCGTGTGTGTGTACAAAGCCTCTGAGAGAGTTTCTCTCTTTGTCTGGCATCCTGGGAAACCGTTTCTCTCGCATCACGATGAATCAACGCTGCTTTCCGCAATACGGCTGCCGATATGGCGGTATTTTTGAACTTTTATTTTTCAATTAATATTTTTGAAAAATCCGTGATGCACTGAGACCGCGAAACTTGAACCGCGAAATGGCGAGGGATTACTGTATTTATATTTTATTGTATATCAGATTTGTTTCAATTAACAAAAATAAATCAATGACAGTAAACTATAGTTTTATAAAGAATTTCAAACATAGTATTTATGAATATAGATAAAAAAACTAAATGTTTTTATGATTACGAGAAAAATAAACTGGTGCATGTTCTTAACTGGCAACCCAACATGCACTTCATTGACCTTCCCCTGCGACACACTAAGGACAGGGGAGAGAATCTCAGCATTGCATCTCAAGCTCCAAACCAATCCCAGCTCACATTTCACAGTGAAGCCCAGTAACAGATCTCCCTCACTGACCTGTTCTGGACTTTGTTGGCCAGTTTTCTGGAGGGCGATGATGGCCGTACGGAGAGGGTAGCCCTGCTCGGTCACCGCCGCCAGCAGCTCCCTCTCCTCTGGGCTGAGAGCGGAGAGAAGCTCGACGGAAGAGTCCAGGACGGCAGCGTGGGAATTGAGTGGCCGTGATGGGGCCAAGGGGAAGGATGAACCCTGGGCCTGGAAAAAACAACAGTGCCTCATGGTCACAATACCCTTGAGAGATGAGGGCAGGAAACACAATACTAAGAAAATCTAGAATGATAAACACTATTGTTGGTGAAGGTTTTCACCAGACTTAAAAACATGTTTAAAAAAAGAACATTTAGCAAACTTAGGGCCAGATTTACTAAACAGGGTAAATTAGAGCGAGAGTGTAAACGCACAAAGCAATGATGGGAGTGGAAAGTTCTGCAGGTGATTTACTGACAACGCGCACTTGAAGAAACACAGACACGGCTGGATCATTTCCATAATCTACCAAGAGCAGCGTCAAAAAAAGTATCTTGTTTAAGACATGCTTTTTGGGGGGCGTAAATAATGGCGAAAACACCAGTACATTGGCTCAGCAAACCTTATTAAATAGCGTTGCGTGATTTGTTTAAATACTCTCCTCCCATAAATGTTGCATCTGAAAGGGAAACTCCTAGAAATGCATACGCAATGAGGTCAGCCGCAAAAATAACCCTGTCCACACCTATTCAGAGCTAATTTTTCACTGTGTGTCTTTAGTAAATCCTGACAGTACTTTTAAACGCCAAAAGAGTAAATCTGGCCCTTAGTGTATTCAACATTTCCATTTTTATCATTACATGTAGTCCTTGGGAATCAATCCCATGACCTTGTTGTTGCTAATGTCATTCTCTACCAGCTGAGCTACAAAAAAAAAGAAAACATCTAAATGTAATGAAGAAACTCCAAGCCCTCTGCCGTATTCAGTGCAGCCTAGCAGGAGATGATGTCATGGGCATTAATAAGAAGTTGGATTAGACTGTCAACAAAACACATAACCTTGAATCGTAGCTTTGCTGAGAAAGACATTTCCTGAGCACTTCCACTCACTAATCCAGACAAATTTGTTGCAGCTTGGGAAGATTCCAAGAAAAGACTTAGCACTCACTATTATTAGCTAGTTCATCTTCTGAGACATTACAGAAATGTGCACCAAAAAATACAGAAGTACTTTGGAGAAGTCATTCATGTCTACTGCCTGAATGAATGGAGTCATTTCATGAGGAGCAACAAAATACCCTGCAATCACAGGATTATCAATGAATCTGTATGGAAAGTGGTGAGAACTGACTAAATGCTTCTGGATAACCAGATGGACTCTAATGTCTTTTCCTCAAGTGATTAAAATACCTTTCTGGACTTATTGGAGGCATGCCAGGTGAAGCCATTTATAGTAGTGTCTACGGTTGCCTTCTAAGGGCAACTCTTATTGTGGGCTCTGAACTATTAAAAACTTCAGTGAATTGACAACCATGGAAAGATCTTCTACATAGAGGTACAAAATATTTTGCAAATACCGGTAGATTAACGAAATGAGTCGTCTGTGTCTGTATTTATAGCCCTAAAGAGTACAAACTGTAATTTCTGGCACATCAAAACATAGCCAAACTAACAAGTCCAGTAAATGGGAGTGTCGTTTATATAAAGTGTTTATTGTTTCAGAGCCACTAATGACCTGCTATGTGCTGTGAATTTGAACCCCACCTTTTAGCATCTAGATGAAACACGTTTCCATTTTTATTTCATTGCATTTGGCATTCATGCATGTTCATTGCATTTCATTATGCATTAGCTTGTAGTAAAATCTATATGTTGAGAGTAGGTTGTATTTGTCAGTGATAGATACCGGTAGGTGGGTACAAACTACTGTTGCCTGAATTTACAAAGCCACAATCACAAAAAAAGCAACCCATTTCCCCCTCCCTGACAGACAGTTGAGTTAAATGTACCACTGTAAGCACTGTAATTTTGGAATAGAAATCTGGAGAAAAAAAAAGTAATCTACCGTAGTGTATTCTTGCCCTTAATACTATGGCTAAGGTGCCAAATGGTCTGCTTGATTTGTGGTCTTGTGGCCTTCACTGATGTGCATCTATGAAGTCTACAGGACCACAGGGTGTCCCATTAGTCCAGGGGTGGGCAAACTATTTGTCTCGCGGGCCACATTGGTTTCTTAAAATTGACAGAGGGGCCGGGATTGTTGACGGGGGAGGGGGGGGGGGTGGTTTGGGGCAAATCCATGACTTTAATATACGAGCGCAAAACTGATGTTTGTGAGCATGTAAATTACATCCGCGAGCGGAAAACAGAAAAAACTAAAATAAAAAACAATAAAAATAACTCACTGCTCTTGACTTTTGTAACTTTAATAAATTCAGATATTTTTAATATATAGTGAAGACAATTCAAAGCTATTTTACATTTGATTATTTTAATCAAATTAGCTGAGAGTAATTGCTGGTTCTACCTGAAAAACACTACTGTGTTTGTTCTTCTGAGCCCTGATGAAGGAACACTAAATACATACTGTTTTATTGAATGAAAGATAAAATATGACAACAGAATATTGTCAATATAGAATGAAAATAACTGAGGGAAATATATATAGGGACATGACCAGAGCAAAGGCAGGATATACTTCCCTCAATTTAAAATATTTATTGACTTCAAAACTGGTGTTTGAGCTCTAAGTGTCATGTACATTATTATTTCCAGTTAATATACATTTATATTTCCTCTTGTATTTGCAGGTCATGTTCTTGAATGCAGCAAATAACAACATAACGTTGACAGCATACAACTTCTTTTCAGAAGGTCGTACCTGTGCATTTACTTATAAAAAATCCTAGAAAACTTGTATAAAGTATAGTTTGGTCTTAAATCACTCGACTGGGACACGTGAAATTACAACAAAACAATATTAATACAATTTAATTGACAGAAAAACCATAATGTAATGTGACTGAATCATATGAGCCTCAGCTCTAGATTGACAATCACAGGCGTCCAATCACAACTGACCTCTGGAAAAAAGGGAACTAACCAATGACGTTTGATGTTACAAGAGCAAGCTCCGCCCACGACTGACAAAAATAAAAATGCTCGCGCGAGCGGGCGAATGTTCGCGCGTGCGCAGATTAGATGTCACGCGCGCGCGAGTGATTATAATGAGCTCGCGGGTACCCGTATTTACGCGTGTAGCTCTTGCGCTCGTTCGTTCCTTTTTAGCACGGAATTAACGCTATAAAGGGGGGTGTAGAGGGGTTTGCGACACACGCCTACTCTCCACCACACTTTCAGCGCCACTGCCGCTTGCAGCCGCGACAAAGTGACATTACAGGGAAATGTAAAATGAAGGTTTAATATAGGTTCGGCAAGTTCGGCGGGCCGGATTAAAAAGCCCAACGGGCCGGATATGGCCCGCGGGCCGTAGTTTGCCCACCCCTGCATTAGTCATTTTAGGTTTCAAAAAAGGTGCTTCCCATTTTATAACAAAAGTGCAAACTTGTAAGAGGATCGCAAGAGCTGAGGATGTCATCAATTGGCAACAGGTCTAAAGCGGTGGTAAATAGCCAGGTGAAGGGCAGTTTAAAGAGGACCTATTATGCTTTTTAAAAAATGTTTTAGTGTGTAATGTTGCTGTAAGAGTTACAAAGCACAAAGGTCTTTATATCAGTACGCACTGTTTCTGAACTCCCTGAAACGCCTCAATTGTAATCTAGAGTTTTATAAAATATTCCGCATTTAAAAAAATCCGTCCCAAGACAAATTTAAAACGTACAGTGTGTTGTCGCCATGTCCAAGAGACATTGCTTTTTGCCAACAGAACTAATTTCCGATTACATGGGTGAAGCGGTTGACAAATCACAACAAACGGATCTATCTGACCAATCAGAATATTGCTTTTTCGAAAAGGAGGGGCTTTATAGAAACCAGAACTAAACAGAGTTGCGTTTCCACCAATGTTCTCTGCGATCAACTTGGCTCACGATGCTTTTGGGAAACACAGCTAAGAGTGTAACCGACAGACTGAGATGAGAGGTTCTCGTGTGTGAAAAATAAGATGTTTTAAGGCATTAAAAACTATTTAGTAGACACCAAAACAATGAAGACTTTGTAAACAGCTAATAGTTGAAGATGTTGTACCTTTGAGGCTGATCTGTCGATGCATTCAGATGCCAAGCAGTTGGTGTAGACTGCGTGAGATGCATTAGCACAGCCATTAGAACTCTGACTTTGGAAGTTTCTTCGGGATAAGTTAAGCCTGGAGAGGGAAGGCTGTCTGATGTTCCCCTGATACTGTGCGGAGAGGCTGCAAGGTGAAGGCAGGTTGAGGAAGTTTGATGATCCACAACTGTGCAAGTCTTTCAATCCTGGTCCTTGTCTTGTCAAATCACTCTGTTTGGGCTGTGCTTCACCCTCGCCAAGAGTGGCCCCATCTTCTTCCGTAAATTCTTCATCTTCAGAGTCAGAAATCGTAAATTTGACCCGAGCGTTCATTGCGCGATAGTGGGTCGCATTCAAGCTGCGGCTGCGGGGACGTGGATTGGGTTCCCAGAAGTCACTGCTCCAGCGGCTGGCTAACCTGCTCTCCTGAGGACTGCTGAACATCATCCAGTATGGAGGACAGGTCGCCGTCATCTCACAGGGAGAGCGGGGATTGAGGGTTGGATAGCCGCCCTGGAGACCTGTGAGAACCCAGTTCTCCTGGCTGAACACATACTGAAACATCAAATCACAAAAGAGACATCTTTAGATTTGAGTTTCGAAGTCAAGTCACCTTAATTCATATAGCTCTTTATACACTACAGATTGTTTCAAAGCAGATTTACAGAGATAACAGGAAATTAATGTATTTCGGTTGTTATTCAACTAAAGTCGGTTCAGTGACTTTCACACACTAATATTAATTTTCAATTTCACACAACTAACATTAATGTCAAACATCATCTGACATCTAAACCAATATTTTAAACTTGCAATTTACAAGCCAGGTTTACATAAAAAAGAAGTCAAATGGGAACATCTAAACTACATTTAAAGTGAAACCTGAAGTAGTGAACCTACTTGACTTATTAAATAAATTAATCATGGCTGATTGCACATTTCAATGACAGCAATGGTAACCGAACACGTGCTTTTGCGTAATTCTGCATCCAGACGACCAGGTGTCAGTATAATCATCAACATAAAAATAAGAACACTCATCTAAAGGATTATTAGGAACACCATACTAATACTGTGTTTGACCCCCTTTCACCTTCAGAACTGCCTTAATTCTACGTGGCATTGATTCAACAAGGTGCTGAAAGTATTCTTTAGAAATGTTGGCCCATATTGATAGGAAGCATCTTGCAGTTGATGGAGATTTGTGGGATGCACATCCAGGGCACGAAGCTCCCGCTCCACCACATCCCAAAGATGCTCTATTGGGTTGAGATCTGGTGACTGTGGGGTCATTTTAGTACAGTGACCTCATTGTCATCTTCAAGAAACCAATTTGAAATGATTTGAGCTTTGTGACATGGTGCATTATCCTGCTGGAAGTATCAGAGGATGGGTATATGGTGGTCATTAAGGGATGGACATGGACAGAAACAATGCTCAAGTAGGCCGTGGCATTTAAACGATGCCCAACTGGCAGAGGGGCCTAAAGTGTGCCAAGAAAACATCCCCACACCATTACACCACCACCACCAGCCTGCACAGTGGTAACAAGGCATGATGGATCCATGTTCTCATTCTCTTTACGCCAAATTCTGACTCTACCATCTGAGTGTCTCAACAGAAATCGAGACTCAGGCTAGGCAACATTTTTCCAGTCTTCAATTGACCAATTTTGGTGCGCTCCTGCAAAATTGTAGCCTCTTTTTCCTATTTGTAGTGGAGATGAGTGGGACCCGGTGGGGTCTTCTGCTGTTGTAGCCCATCCGCCTCAAGGTTGTGCGTGTTATCGCTTCACAAATGCTTTGCTGCAAACCTCGGTTGTAACAAGAGGTTATTTCAGTCAAAGTTGCTCTTCTATCTGCTTGAATCAGTCGACCCATTCTCCTCTGACCTCTAGCATCAACAAGGCATTTTCGCCCACAGGACTGCCACATACTGGATGTTTTTCCCTTTTCATACCATTCTTTGTAAACCCTAGAAATGGTTGTGCGTGAAAATCCCAGTAACTAAGCAGACCGGCCCGTCTGGCATCAACAACCATGCCACACTCAAAATTGCTTAAATCACTTTTCTTTCCCATTCTGACATTCAGTTTGGAGTTCAGGAGATTGTCTTGACCAGGACCACACCCCTAAATGCATTGACGCAACTGGCATGTGATTGGTTGATTAGATAATTGCATTAATGAGAAATTGAACAGGTGTTCCCAATAATCCTTTAGGTGAGTGTAAATGCGTACACATTTAGGTTCAACATAAGAAATAATTACCCATAACTGCATAAATACTGGACTGACTACCCCCAACATTTGACCATAGCATCACCTAAATGTGTGCAATGAGCTATTGCAATAGGAATCCCAATGAATATTAGCAACATCTGCCATTATCAGTATTATGGATCATAGAGAACCATAAAACAGATGTGCAAAACACTCCAGCCAAATATTACACAACAATTTGCATCCCATTCAAGTCCATAACAAAAAAATGAAGGGTGCAATGCTCCAAGGCAGGTACACAATATTGTTCTTGGAGAGACGTGAAACAAATGACTAAGAATTTACACAAACTCAAGTTCAGCACATTGCCATAAAAGGTTCACATTAGCTTATTTCTGATTACATTGTAATAACCTTTGACAGTAATATGTTTTCTGTACAAATACCTTGACCAGTTACAGACAAACCCTTAGGAATTTAAAGTATTTTATCCCAATGGATCTAAAGTACCAATTACATCAACAATGTTAATGCTTTTTCACCCTTATTGTTTTAGTTTTTGTAATCAGAGATACAATAATACTGTATTTTTCACATGGTCCCCATGTTGACCACACACCTAAATTAACATCTTATTAGAAAGATCATATGTCAGAGTAATTAGAGAGTAATCACAGATGTGAATGGGTTAGAGGTAGCAGGTACACGCCTTTATATTTTCCCATGACCTTGTTTGTGACAGCCTGCACTCAGCGAATCACTGGATGCTATTGGCAAATTACATTGAACCTCATGTGGTTTTTGGAAGGCGCAGATGCTCTGAGAAAGAGAAAAACTGAGACGTGCTTTCAGGTTGTCAATTATTAGTGGAATGTTAATAGTTGTATTACACCTGAGGAAAACTGACTTGACACATTCACTAAAACACCTTGGGACCAACTAGTAAAAATGAATCCCCAAAATTGGAGAAAAGAATAGCTGCAACTGTTTGAAGATGCTAAAATAGTGATAAGTGTCCAAATCTGGTTTAAAGCCACCTCAGAAACATGCAGTTCAGAGATAGGAAGCATCACACCTCAGTTTCCTGCAATATCTTCAGGTAGTCGGGCAGAGAGATTTCTGGAGCCACGAGGAGCTCAACCTCTTCCTTTGCGTCCTCAAGGACGCCAAGAGGGATCTTGAAGGGCACCTCATCCAAACAGGACATTTCACCCTTATCTGAAAACAGAAACAGCACGCAAATAAAGAAAAGCCTGAAAGCAAAGCGACACTGTCCATCATGGTGGGCAGTTGTGGTTTAATGGTTCGACAGTCAGACTTATAACCTAAAGGTTGCAGGTTCAGTAAAACGGTATTGTTATGAAATACTATTACAATTTAAAAAACACCAGTTTTCCATTTCAAAATGTAATTTATTCCTGTGATGCAAAGCTGATTTTTCTGCATCAATACTACACTCTTCGTGATTCTACCAGAAATCATTTTAACATGATGATTTGCTGCTTGGTTATCAATTTTAAAAACGATTGTGCTCCCTCATATTTTTGTCAAAACTGATAATTCCACAATAATTCCAATATTTTTAGAAATGAATACTTTTATCCAGCAAGAATGCATTAAATTGATCAAAAGTGACTTTAAATAGATGTATTAAGTTACAAAAGATTGAAATTTCATTGAACTTTATTCACCAAAGCATCCTGGATTTTCCAGAAAAATATTTTGAAAAAATGCTTTCAACATTGATAAGAAGAAGAACCATTATTAATAGTTGAGGACCAATAATGACTGCACACCAAATCAGCATATGATTTCTGAAGGATCATGTGACACTGAAGACTGGATTAATAATGCTGAAAATACAGCTTTACATCACAGGATCAAATAGCATTTAAAAACGTATTCAAATAGAAAACAGCTCTTTTAAATGGTCAAAATGAACCAACTAAACTGATTAGGACAAAAACCACACAGTTCCATGTTTTCCCCCTCATTCCAGCTTCTCAGAAAACATCTACATCGAAGTTTCTCTATATTTGTTTACTTGTTACTCAATAGTAAGGATACTACAAGATTAGGGATTAAAGATTACGGAGACTTGACCACCTGACTGCCTCTACGTCACCGCCATGTGCCATAACACATGCTCTATCTGTACGTTTACCTGTCATACCTGTGCATTTCCCCCTAGACTACCTATGATTTGTCTGAGAATAGTTATAGAAACGATCTGCATAAATCCTGGCCCAACTTTATTTGAAAAGGTCCTTGTTTCCTGTAAAGGTCTGATGGGTCCTGCACCATACGGCCTGCTGACGCTTTTCACTATGGGACAGCTGCTCAGATCTGATCCTAATATGCTTCTCTGCACCTTTTTCACCAGATGGGGTTTAGTTTTCCAAACGGAGCAGAGTCTTAACAGCCAGATGCTTGGTAAGCTCTTAAGCTGTTTTCCTTCTCGGGTACGAAAGAACAATGAAAAGTTCAATAAGTTGAGGTATTCTGTCTAAACCACAGAGAGAATGAACTATTACGATAATCTGACATGAGGTTTTTTGTACAATAAAGATGAAAGACCTGGTCTAGTGCGATGCTGATATCAGAAAACAGCTTTCAGTTAAAAACCTAGTGAAATACACATTTGAACTACAAGGATATTTTAAAAATAGAAATAGATTATGTCAAATGTAAACAAATAAGTAACAATAAATATTAGAAATGTGCACTTTTTTTAAATTCTGGAGTTTTAAAATTTACCTGTACTATAATGTTGTTGTAACCCTTTAATACGCTAAAATATTGAGGTAATATAGATTTTTTTGTTTTATATTATATTTTAAATGTTACATATTTCTTTAACATTTATAAATATATAAATGAAATCCTGCATTCATTTTATATATGCACTGAATTTTTTTTTTATCCTTGTATTAGTTTCTTGCGGTTTTGTAATTATTTACATTTATGCATTTGGCAGATGCTTTTATACAAAGTGACTTCCATTGCATTTAAGAAGCACATTGACATTCTAATCAGTTCTTGCTTTCCCTTGGAATCAAACCCATGACCTTGGTGTTGCGAACACCACTGGATGAGCTACAGGACAAATGATCAAAATGAATAATGTCTGAGAACTTTTTCAGTGTACACGGAAATCTAATCTCCCATGAAACTGATAAACTTAGATATTTATGAGAATAATAATGCATTTAACATCACTATAAAGTGCAAAGAACTCCAAATGAATGAATGACTTCTTCAACAAACATCCACATTACATTAACATTGAGTTTGAAAAGAATAGTTCATTTAAAATGTATTAGCCATTTCACTTAACTCAAAACTAGATTTAATAAATGTTTGCCCACCTGTCTCTGGAGCGTGGCTCGTGTCAGCGGTGCGAAGACGACTGTCACAGTCACTCTGCAGAGACGTGTGTCGTCTACCTCTGCTCCACTAATCCAATGACACAACACACTGGCATTGGCTGTCAACCTGAGCCGCTCACACCTACAGGAAGTCAACCTGAAGCATCCACATCTATAAAACCAGCATGGGAACTCTTTATTTCGCTCTTGACCAGTAAAGAATTATTTAGTTGTGAAATATGTCACAGAGATAATGAATCTGAATATTTCTAGATGTGTTAAGTTGCAAAGAACAGAATCATGTCTTAAGCAGATCACAGGAAATCACTGTGATGTAATCAGTCTTTTGGCTTTTTCACAAAAGTCAACATGTGACGTGTTTTGAAGGACTACTAATAGACTGATCATCCTCCAAATAAATGAGTGAATCTTAGTCAGTTCACAAATCACCCGAAAAAAAGACATTTGTAGTTGCAAAGGTGTTTTTTGTTGTTGCATTGTAACATTTTCATGACAATTGAGCACAGCAAAAACATATTCAAGTAATTTTACAGTATAATACAGTATTGCAGCAATGAGAATCCAATGAGAATTATAAAAATAAACAAAAATCCCAAATGACAGAAAAATAACATTTGGGGAAAATGCACTTATATTGATTATGAAAACAATGTCACAACATAAAAAATCCTGCCAAAAAAGCTTTAATTTCTTTATGCAAAGTGAATTTTCTTTGATTTTACAGCGAAATTAGCATCACTTGTCGCAACCGAAATGTTTCCCCAGATAAATGAACAGTCTGTTGGGTGAAAGGTGTCATTTCTCCAGGGCCGTGGCCCAGATGTCGTCGGCTGGTAGCTCAGGCAGAACCCAGCCTTGAGGAACCGAAGTACCGTCAGGGTGTTCGACAGAAACCAGGAACTGATCCCACTCTCTCCTGTTAGTTAGGGGAACACATGCTTTGAGCTTTATCACATTTCCTAACAGAGTTATTCTTAGAGGTTACTTCTGATATGAAAACAGACCTTATTTGAATAAGAGCAGGAAGGGAGTGCTCAGCCTGTGTGTAGTAATCATGGAACGGTTGAAGAGGGTGATCAGGTGGCAATTCAGCTAAAGAAAAAGAAGACAACAGACTTCACATACATGTCATGTTACGACATATGAAACTAGGTCTTCCTTGTTGTGTTGTTTATGAAACAGCATTTACTATACTGAAAATAGGAAACAAGTGCCATATAAATAGCAAATGAACAACACATTCTACAGTAGGTTTATTCTGTACTATTTCGAGATGTACTGAACTATATATACACTAACTATACATGCAGTGACTGAAAATGGCTATACTGCCAACTTGTGGTGTCCTCAGAAAAAAACTGAGCAGGAAACTTGCTTTGGACCTGAATAAGTTTGTCCTATAGCAGATGTATACAGAAAAAAACTGGACTCGCTTTTAATGTTTTCTCTTATGCTCACCACAGCTATTTTATCAAAAAAGTAAAAAGAGTAATATTTTGAAATATTACTACAATTTAAAAGAACAATTGTCTATTTCAGTACATGTTAAAATGTAATTTATTCCTGTGATGCAAAGCTGAATTTTCAGCAAAATTACTCCAGTGTCACGTGATCATTCTATCATTTTAACATGCTTTATTATCATTATCTCTACTGTAAACATTTCCGTTTTTTTGCGGAAACCAAGACACACTACCATTTAAAAGTTTTAATGTTACTCTGCAAAGTACTCTGCGTTCCTCACAATTAAATTAATCAGAATTGACAGTAAAGTACGGTGGCCGAGAAGTTCAAAAATTCAACAGCACAATGGCAAGTCAAAAACACAACAAGAATTCCGTGTACGTAACTATATCCCATAATAAGACAAAAACATATCCCATATTTGGAATTGGGGCATTAACTGCATTCTACATGCGTCTCAAGGCTTGTTTTTTACAAACTCGCATCATTACACATCATTAAAACAACAATTATTAAAAGTACAGCTCTAATATTTTCACATGCCAATCAACTTTAAACTGACGACTGTTGTACATTCTGCATCTCTTGATTGACAGACGTCTCGACCAATCAGAGGGCTTGTTGTTGTGTTTTTTGACCTGCCTTTTTTTTCTCTTCCAGAATTGTCATTGTGTTTTCTGACTTACTTTGTTTTCACACTTGCCATTGTGTTTAGAATTTGTTTAGTTTTTGGATTAATTCATTTTCATAATTGTTATTTGTTTTGCACTTCTCGGAGGTAAAGACATTTAAGAATGATTCTAAAATGTTTGACGAATAAAAAATAAAATAAATAAACGGTGCGAGTGTCTCACGGAGGAAATCCGGATCGATAAAAGGAGGAACGACGCCAGTGAAGGACGAGAGGCCTGAACTTACGCTGTGTTTTGTTTGTTTGTGCGGCAGTTGTGCATGAGAGGCTGTCGCTTTACTTGTTTCTTTTGTGTTTGTTTATTTTACGTTTATTTTCACTCATTCCCGCCGCCTCCTTCAATGAACAACTAACCTTAATTCATCTGTCTATCTATTGTTGGTCTGTTATCCATCCATCCATATATCGGTCTATAAATGCAGTATTACCTCCAAACAGCATTGCATCCACCTCTCGCTTCTTCTGCAAGAGCTTCTCTTTTTCTTTCTTCAGTCGTTTTTCGCGGTCTCGTTTGCGTTCCTCCTCCTGCTCTCCCTCCAGCATGACTCTCAGAGCTTTCTCCTCGGTCGCGTACACAGCCGAGCGTTTACGGATCAGACTCCTCAACCGCTCCAAGTGACCATCAAATATGTCATCGCTCTCTTTTCCTGGAAACATGCCTGTCAAAATTGGAAAAATGAAAGGAAATTAAGCCTAAATGATAAAGCAATAAGTTTAACATACAGAAACAACTACAAATAAACAAAAAAGGTGTGAACGATATGCTTATACAAAACATAAACTCTCAAAATCACATGTACATTAAAACATGCAAACAAAATCTTATTTTAAAGTTTTACTTTTCCTGGCCGCAGCCTCTTTCCTGAGTTTCCTGAGTTTTTCCAGTGATTTGAGGATGTCCAGCATTCTCTTGGAGTCTGCTTGTTTCTTTCTGACCTCTGAGAGAACAGCATCTGCGGCCAGTTTCAACTCTTTCTCCTGAACAACAACAAAACAATTACCGTAGATGTATAAAAATAAAACTCACAAATGTTCACAGCAGATGAAAACCACATAATATTGCAAAACATATCTGGGGAGGTAAATTTCAAAAAATAAAATTGGTCAAAATATTAGATGTCAAATGGTTTTAAAAGAACAGGTCATTAAAAAACTTTTGTTAGTTAAAGTGATATTAATAAAGACTAGCAGATCTTAATATTAATTACATCCTTACAGATCTTAATATTTACGGCACACATGGCAAAGGAAAAAATATAAACAGATTATAAATAAATATTCCTTTTTATAAAACACTGATTTGAAAGGTAATGATTGCAGAAAAGGTAAAAAATAAACTAAAACATATACATTTTTAACAATTATATTGTTTAAATAATAGCATAGTTTTATCAATTTATATATCAAATCAAAATATATAAATTATATAGTATGATACTAATATAGAGCAATAATACATTCAAATATATTCAATAATAAAACGATTAAAGAGCTAATTAATATTAATAAGAATAATATTTTATGGGACAAATGCATGAACTTCTGCTAAAAACAAAGATATTCTGAAAAACTATAGAATAATAATACAGGTATGGAACAACTGCCAGTAAAAGACAATTTTCATTTTTGGTTAAAATATCCCTTTAAGAAAATGCAATGCATAAGTTATAAACCAAAACTGTGCGTGTAGCGCCCCCTGTCGGACGACCCTGATACAAGCAGTCAGTTTTCCTCACCCTGTTCTTCTCCTCCACTTCTAGAATGCGTTTCATCTGCCATTTATCAACTACAGCCTCTCGTTCAGCACGTCTGGCCTCCTGCTCCAGCTTTTCCTCGTTTCGTTCCAGCTTTCTCCTCCTCATCCCGGCTCTCTTCTTGTGTAGGCGCGTGAGTTTCCTCCGGACGCCCAGCACGCAGTCCGGCTCCTTCAGCTCCGCCAGACTCTTCTGGATCTCGCGCTTCAGTTCTGCTGCTCTCGCGAGAGTTTCAGTCCAAACACCTTCATTCTCTAACCCGTCCTCCAGCGTCCGGCACACGAGCTGTAACTCGGACAGCATCTGAACGGTCCCGTACAGCTTGTCTTTGAACTCTGAGATGGATGGGCTGGATTTGGTTCGCTTTGGTTCACTGGGTTTACGGACTCTTGAACGCAATAAACTCTGAATCCACTTCTCATCCTTCAAGCTCTGCTTGGATTCTTCATCTGAGGTAATTTGGCTTCTTTGGTTTTCCTCCAGCCAGGATCTATTCGCAGTCTGGTCTGTGAAGGAGTAACTCTGGCGGCTGGAGGAGTACATCTGAGCTGAAGAGTCCGGCCTGATGCTGGACTGATACGATGGAGGAGCTGAATTTGGGAACTGGTGTTGATTTGGTGTGAACTGTGCCCTGAAGTGATGTTCAGGTTGACTCCACTGGTTCTGGGACCAGGACGGAGGCGGGTTCTCAGCATGGGGGGGAGGTTGAAAGGCCCCTGGAGGAGGCCTGCTCGGGTCGAAGGGTGGAAACTGGGTCCAGTGATGCTGCGCTGGCGGCGGGTGTTGATACGTGATCCACGCGTGTCCCGCTGGAGCTCCCGCGCCTCCTCCTGCATATCCCGGGCCGTCTGTGGACTCAGAGGCATTGAAGGGTGGAGGAGGAGCGCCCATATAACCGAACTGTTGAGAGTTATCCATTGTTTTACGTTAAAACCCAAGCCGGTGTAATGAAGAATGTCCAGAGAACGAGCGTATAACCGGAAGTTGTGATTGCAAAACTTCTGGTCGGGGCGCCTTCAAAATAAAAGCCCCTTCAAAGTTAAAGCGGAATGGGAAGCAACGTAAATAAACGAAATAAAGTACCATATGAATTGTAAATAAATGTTAAATGTTATTACAGAACAAGTTGAATGGACATCATGGTTGGCATGTTGTCAGTTACTTTAAAATATTTTTATATTTATCTTTCATATAAATCATCTTTCATATTTAACAATATTACTATTTTTACTGTATTTTTGTCAAATAAATGCAGCCTTGAAAAACACCCCTAACATTATATTCTCTTCTTTTCTATTCTATACAAGAACAAAAGTACATTGCTATTATTTAGTTAAATTTTAATCCATTAATTTAAACTTTTGTTAGTACATTTAATCGTGCATTTATACATTTAATTTATATTATTTAATTGTCAATAATATCCATCTTTTATCCAAATTTATTGAATTATTCTAACATTTCAAAACGAATACTTTACCAACAACTGAAAATTCTGGCATCATTACCCTCACGTTGTTATAAAAGGTGATGTTTTGCAGAATGACCGCTACTATAATCATTCACTTTTGTCATTTCTATACAGTGAAGTAAACAATGACTGAAAAGTAAATGGTTCCATGGAAGAAAATAATGCTAGTTTTGAACGTGAATAAATGAGTTTTTGAGTGAACTATGCCTTTAATTAATGCTTTATTTCCCAATATATTTTATGCTATGTTGTGTGTATTTTGTTTGTCCGTTATGCGATGTCATATTCAGTTTCTTTTTTGGTGTTTTTCTAACGCTCATTGTTGTGTTTATTGAAATACAACAGAAGACCTGCATTGTTCAGTGATAATATTTACATTTTATTCCTACATATTAATTTTCCTTTTTTTTTGTACATCCATCCTTTGACTTGAGTGAGGATCAAAAACATACATGGTTTCTTCTCTCTCTATGCAAAAAGTAACTGCATTAATGCGAGTATATTCTATAACAATGCAATTAAAAAGAAATCCATTTCCGTGAAGAGATTAAAATTAAATCACTGTGTAACTACTGCAACTTTCCACTAAATGAAGGAAAAACAAATTGCGTGTCAAATTTAAATTCAGCTCATACAGAGGCATAATTAAACGTACCTTATTGGTCATATTGGAGACTTCACGAAAGATTTCTATCGACGTCTGCTATAATAACTATAACCAGCACATGACTAGTGTGACACAAATGTGTGAATTTTATTCCAAGCAGGGCAAAGAGAAACTAAAATGAAATAAAATTCTTTACATTTCACAGCTCTTTAGAATAGTTTCAGGGGAGGCTCCTCACAGACTTGGTTGACTTTAAACTTATTTCCCTAAGCCATGATTACATAAAGTGAGGGTAGAGACGGCATAAGGTCACGGAATTTGATTTTGCAAAGCGAGTAACAAATCATCACAAGGATACAGTGAGAAATGGACCCTTAGGATGAGGAGGCAAACAATGAGCTAAAGAAAAGTCTTGACTTTAAACAGAGTTTGTAGTTTTTAGTTCTTGGCAGCATCAGCCTGTCTTGTCCAGTTTTCCTCCTCGATTCCAGAGTCATACTCTTCCTCAGATGAGTCTTTAGCTGCAGCTCTGAGTGGAGAGAGAGTAAAATAGTCAATAAGACTAATTCAAATGACTACTAATTGCCATTAAACTAATTAGGCAGTGAATTCAAATGTACAGCGACGTGTGTTCGTCTGCTTGGGCAGTTAAGCTATCAAGTGGATTTATAGATTATCAATATGTACAAATCTAATGACAGTTCAGTAAGTAATTTAATGAACCCACAATGACGAACCATTACTTACCAAAAAAAATTACTGAGCAGATAAGATACTTTCTTGATTTTATTTATTATACTACACTGCATTATATTATCTAAAACGTTTTTGAGATAATTGTTTAATTGCATTATGCATTACAGTTAAATACAACCCCAAATCCAGAAATGTTGGGATATTTTGCAATAAAAATCAAGCATCTGTTATTTGTTACTTCTCTTTAACTGGCAAACGTACAAAGAAAAGATTACACTGATCAACTTAAATGTATTTTATAAACAAATATTGATTTTGATGGCTGCAAACACTCCAGTTTTTCTAATCTCCACCTTTCCTTTTAGGTACATTTTTTAATACTTTGATAAGTGAGGACACTAATTTATGCAGTTTTTACACAGAGTTCTTGCCAAATCTTGCCCAATACAAGACAGCTTCTCAAGAGTCTGTGAATGTCATTGTCTGAATCTCCTTTTCATGAAGGGCCACACACTATCCACAATAAACCGATCTGGACTGCAGACAGACAATGAAGCACATCCACTCGATGGTTTAGACTCATGTCAGGAGAAAGTTTGTTGGTTGAGACACAAAGGACTTCACAGAGATGGCTATCAGTCGTTCTGGTTCTCAGTCAGCTTTTGTTCATATATGTAGGTTGAACCAAACAAGCTCATCATTCTCACAGCTGCGCGGTGTCTGTGGCATCGGTGCTCTCATCGCATGCTATAGAGTAAAAATCAAAAGCACAAGCTTTGTCTCTCAGCTGAAGTTTCAAGTTAACTGACAAGTCCTCGATTCTTGACGCCATTAAATGTCTCCGTTTAATCCCAATATGCGCCTCCTCGTCAGGGGAACGTTCATCCACATCAAATCACCTACACCGTTTGACCGATGCTCCCCATACCATGTTTGTTTTTGTTCCTGTTGCTGATGAAAGTCTGGATGGTCCTTTTCATTTTTGGGACAGAGAACTCAAAGTCAGTTTTTCCAAACCCAAGTTGAAACGTGGACTCCTCTGTCACAATGCACATTTCCACTGTGTTTTGTATCATCTGAGATGAACTCAGCATCATCTCTGCATTCACCTGATGCATAGTTTTCTCCATGCGTAACAGAGATTCAAGTTGCATTTCTTGATGCAACAGCAGACTGTGTTAAATGACAGCGATGTTCCAAAGCACATACAGTAGCATGACGGTTTCTCATGCGATGCCGTCTGAGGCTCAAAGGTCAAGCGCACTCAACAGAGATCTCCGGCCTTGCCCTACATGGACTGAGGTTTCTCTGGATTCCCTGAACCTTTTCACAATATTATGTATGGTAAGTGGTGAAAGACCTAAACACTTTGCAATTTTGCATGGAGAAATGTGATTTAACTCTGACAATTCATGATATGTGGCAAAAAGTGACGAGCCATGATCGTAGCGATCGTCTTGTGCGACGGGCGATATGTGCTTTAACTTTCGCTTTCACAGTCGCCATTTTAACCAACAGAAAATCTGAGGGGGCCGGACATGTAAATGAGGGGGCCCAGGCCCCCTCGTGGCTACACCAATGATATATATTTATTTATTTGTATATGCTGTAAGTTAGACAGACATACATATATGCATGTCTGTCTGTATAACTTACGGCCTGAAAACAATACATAGTTCCAGGTGTGTCAGAATAGGTTTTAAACTTAATAGCGGACAAATGAGATGACAAAAATAACAAACTAGGTCATGTAAGCTCTCACCTTATGTACTGAGGTTGTGCTTTTCCTTGAACCACTTCCTTGTTCACTTCCACTGTCACAATATCTGAATTTGGCACCTCAAACATGGGATCAAGCAGCAGCTTTTCCTGTTGGGAAATAGTGGCAGCTTTTGATATCACAAGAGCACACGTGCCACAACCAGCATGTCTTTGAGGAACTGAAAACAATACAATACAAACAACAAAAACAGCATTCTCTTACCATTATAGATCTAAGCCCACGGGCTCCAGTTTTACGTTCAAGAGCCAATCTGGCGATCGCTCTAAGGGCATCAGGCGTCACGTTGAGATCACACTAAGAAAAACACAAGACACCGTACATCCAGAAACACTTAATGATTCTATTTTACTTTATGCCACATGAAATTTCTGTAAGAATGATAAGAAAACGATTTTCAAAAGGAGACAAGACATAATAAAAATGAGTTTAAGGGTTTATTATTATAAACTATAAACCTCTTAGGGCATTGCTTTGAAAATTGAACCAGATCATCTTCAGACCATTTCGACTTGGGATTTCAAGTTAATTCATGAAACAATTCTTGAATAACACACAAAGGCTATATCTCTGCAACGCTTTATTGTATTCTGCCCAAACTGGGTGTGTTATGACTGTGCTACCAGCAGAGTTTCAGCACAGTGCCACCTAGTGCTCAGGAGATATGGAAAAAGAAAAGGTGACATTTTTGCTTATAACTTCTGAAAGGTTTGGCCAAAAATCACAAAACAGGTCTCACTAGATTTGATGCAGCATGTGGAGTTGAACAACATTCATATCAGCCATTTCAGAATTTTCTCATTTTGGCCATTACCCATTTTTTACTTTGTCAAAAACTGCTATACTTTACGAACGCATTGGCTATCGTTACAAAACTGTGTATGTGTCTTTGGCACCATGTCCTGACAGTACTCAAAACATTTAGGGGCAGCGCCAACTTGTGGTCAAAAGTTATAATAAAATTAATAAACAGCGCCAGCTATTGTTCAAAAGTGATAAGTGTGTGATAAGTGTGATTAGTGACCATTAAATCATATTTCTAGTGACTGTATTTGATTTTTCAGTCATTTTGCCTAAAATTATCTCAATATAGCTTTAATTGCTCATTGTTGCAATTGGTCTGATGCTCCCAATCGTGTGGCAATGACTATGTTCTTTGTGCTTGGCCTAGAAAATCGCTGCTTCAGGCTATGTTTATTATTGTTATTTTATTAACATTTTATATTTGAATTTTAAGGTTTTAAATTGAATTTGCTTAAATGAAAAGCATCTGCATGCGGTCCTGTTCAGTATCGCAACTCGACATGTCTAGAAAAAATGTAAACAATCACTAAAATTGTTTTGTAGATTGTATAACAGGTACCAACCTTGTCCATGCTGAAAAGAGCCTGATATTGTGGCACAACAGCATTGCGTGGCTCCGTAAGTATCCGCACCAGCGTCTCCTCATCCAGACTGTGGAGTGGAACCACAACAGGAAGACGGCCCACAAACTCAGGAATCATGCCGAATTCAATGAGGTCTCTGGCCTCCACGTGTTTCAGAAGTCGGTCCTTCTCCTCGATCTCAGCCACTGCGTCCACCTCTCCACCTGTGGTGTTCGCCAGGTCAGCCGCTGCCGCCGCTCTTCGACCTTTCCCCATGTTAGATGGTGTTCCAAACCCAAGATACTACACATGAAATATTAAGGTAATGGGCACGTCATAAATACAACATCATTTAAAAGTTTAGGGTCAGTAAAAATGTGTTAAAGTTACTGAAAATAATTGATGCTCACAAAGGACACATTTACATGATCAAAAATATATAAAAAACATGTAATACTGTGAAATATTATTACAATTTAAGCGGTCGAGAACCTATGGCTCTTAATCCACAACTGGCTCTTAAATCATGTGGCTTGCCAGGTCTCTCAATCTTTACATACAAAGGATCTATATAAATAATTTTATAATCTAAATATAATAATTTTATATATATATATATATAACTAGAGATAAGCTTTCTGCAGAAAGGTACTTTCTCTTTGGCCGTAGACACCTTTTATGTCCTATATTTGTGTCGTGTTTATGTCCATGTGATGATCCAGGCAGCTTTCAGTGAGCAGGACGGTTTGAAGTTATTAATAAAGGAGCATGGATAAATGAGAAAGTAGAGAGCGGGTTGTGCTCGATATTAAAAAGAAATATTAAAAGTGCAATAATCTGCGAAACAGAACTGAATTCACTACTGACAGGATGCTTTCTGTGTGCGTGGCCCGAGAGGAACACAGACACAGTAGACTTTGTCTTTGCTTCCACGCTTAAATGGTCAAATAAACACAGAAATGTCAAAATGCCTGCCTTGATGAATATCCACATAAACACAGAGCTGTACTTTGATCTTCACTCATGTCACACACACACATACACACTGAACTCTGAAGAGGATTTATGCTCTTCAGGTAGTAACTTAACCTCAGTAAAACCCTGCACAATTAATGTCCAATTGCACATTTGTTTGCTTTTATTTGTCTATGAAGGTAAGAAAGCTATTATTGTAAAACAATTATTCTTACTATCCTAAAACATTAAAATGGCAGTTTATGGAATCAGGACAACCCTATACAATAAATAAAAGCTTCCTAAATCTTTTTTAAGAAATTAGAATAAGATAATTAAGCTAGTCTTTCATCATTTTGTGAATAAAGCACTGTTGTTATGCGTAAACAAACCTTCTCATTCTTTCTCCTGCTGATGATACGGTCAAGTCCATTAAATGCTCCAGATGCTACAAACAGGATGTTGGTGGTGTCAACCTGCACAGTTTCACCTCTCAGCTTCCTTGTGTTTTTCTCAGGAACATTAACAATAGTGCCTTCAAGCAGCTTAAGTAAACCCTACAAAATAACGCAAGATGTTATTCATCACAACAAAAACATTATCACAATTCTTGAATTATTGCTGTAAAGATTTTCTGTAGTCATAAATTATTTGCAGAATTTGCAAAAATGACCACATCACGTTATTGTTAGTGATTATAGAAACACGCTAGAAATACAGAAGTGAGATTCCAAGAATAGCAGACTGTGTTTCTGTAAATCTTTAACAGCCATGTGACCATTCTTGTAATTTAGGTCAAAGTTTAGCTGAATATCAGTGCCGATATCTGAAGTGTGTAATCTAGGACAGAGAACCTGCTGCACTCCTTCTCCTCCCACATCCCTTAACTGATGGATCCCAGGAACGCTGCCAATCTTGTCCACTTCGTCCAAAAACACGATACCTGAAACAATTTTAACATCCAAACCAAACTTTAATTGAATACTTGCACAACGAGGATATTTCAGACATGAGGGTAAATGTCACAGAAAGTCTCCCACAACTGTTACCTTGCTGAGCTTTCTCAATCACATAGTTGGCGTCCTGCAGAAGCTTTGCGATGACTGATTCGATGTCCTCTCCCACATATCCAGCCTGGGTGAGGGTGGTGCAGTCACAGATTGCAAAGGGAACATCCAGGCATTTGGCCAGTGTTTGGGCCAGAAGTGTTTTCCCTGTAAAACAACTCAGTTAGGTTTATAGTTTTTTTTCATATTACCACACTCGAAATATACATTAACGTTCAAATGTTTAGGGTTGGTAAATTGTTTTTGAAAGAGGTGTCTTGTAATCAAAAATCAAAATCCCTTTAATGTGTCCTTACTGAAAGTACTCTGTACTCCGTTTAATTACCGTATTTTCCCGCATATAACCCACAGACGCAGATAATCCGCACCCTCATATAGCCCGCGGGTTTTGGAGCGGTCTGTAAAATATCACTGGTATAGCCCGCACCCTTACATAACCCGCACCCTTATATAACCCGCACCCTTATATAACCCGCACCCATAGATTGATGAACTTTTTTGGTTAAGTTCACATTTTGAATTTCGAATGTTGCTCGCATGACGTCAATTATCCATAACTGTTCAGGCTCGGTACACAGTACAAGTCAGAATCAGAACAAAAAGAAAAAGCAGCCTCTCCCGCTGTGCAGCAGCTCGTCCCTTAAGAAGCGATTCTACAGGTGTTGATCATCGGATGAGATGAGAAGAGCCCGCCCTCATGGCAGCACAGCCAATCACGTCTTCTTGCATGATTGACAGGTCAGACAGCCTATCAGCGCCAAGGGCCAGAGACAAAAACCCTCGCAAGAAAGAAAAACAGAAAGAAAATACCGCAAAAAAAACGTACGTGCTTAGGGACGTAACAAATATATTGAAATATTATTATTTTTTTAAACGGTGATATAACCTGCACCCCCCTGCGGGTTTTGTAAAATCTGGTATAACCTGCGGGTTATATGCGGGAAAATACGGTAATTAGACTTCTATTAAATCGTACACAGCACTGAAAGTGTATTTCAGTCTCACCAGAGCCAGTGGGGCCCAGCAGCACTATGTTGCTCTTCTCTAGTTTGATGTCAGTGTGTGTGGAGTCCAGCACTTCTCCTCCTCTCTTCTCTGGAGCTGCCTGCTGGTTCAACTGCTGCTGCATGGAGGCACCCAGAGCATTTCCATGAGGACTGATCCCTGCGATCTGGAGCAGCTCTGGAAGAAAAAACAACAAAAGAAAACTTGATCAATTATGACTTATTTAAGCTTGGGGAATGGTGAATGATCCGGACTCTTCATTAAGAAATGAATAAATGTATGCAGCAATGAACATTTTAACATGAAACAACTTGTTAAAATGATTAGACGTGGATAAAACTGTATTTTGGAAATCAACTGACAGGTGAGAAACAGTTAAAAAAGGTACAATAAAATTATTTTATAGGAATGTATTATATAGAAAATGTATTTAAAAGGAATATTCCAGGTACACTTACTGTTGACTACCACAATCATTTCAACACCTCACTTACCATATTTACAAAATGACATGTTCACAGTAATGCACTTACTGTGGTTTATGGTTTAAAGGGCAAGGCACTGAAAGAGGGTCTGAATCAAAGCATCCAAAGCTCACATTTTTGCTAAACCTCTTTTATATATATTTAAAAAAAATTGCTACCAGCAAAATCAGTAGGCAATTTTAATCACAATAATCAACAAACTGAGAGATTTACATTTACCTTTAAACGCTTTTATCCAAAGCAACTTACATTGCATTCAAGATACACATTGATACACATTAAGTTCTTGCTTTCCCTGGGAAACGAACCCATGACCTTGGCGTTGCCTGCGCCTTGCTCTACTGTTTGAACTACAGGAAAGATGAGTCGAAAAATTATTTTTAAGGTAACTGACAACATGCCAACCATGATGTCCATTCAGCTTAACTTGTATCAAACATTTATTTTCAATTCATATGGTACTTTCCCCCCCTTATATATATATATATATATATATATATATACACACACACACACACACACTTGCATATATACTTTTATTATAATAAGTTAAAATATAAAAATTAGAAGAGAACTTTTAAATATTTAAAAATTAAACATTAATTTGAAGTACTAAAATTAATAATTAATTTGAATAATTAATTTGAAGTACTAAAATGACCAAAACTAAAAATGAAATTAAACATATATTAGAGCTAGAAATTTTGTCATAGAAATATTATGAAACAAAACTCATAAAAAAATGACAAAAGCATACAAAGTAAATGAAAACGAACAAAATCTAAAATGAAAACAAAATTTTAATTTCATTAATAAAAATTAAATAGCTAAAAAACGTTAAATATAAATATAATGCAAATCCAAAATGTATTCTCTTCTTTAGTAAACACTAGATGCATTGTGCACTGTTAACGGTTAAGGTCAAGTTATTTGGTGTGTTCAGCTGTTTTAATCACAGGAACTTCAGGGATCACCCGTGACAAAAACCTGACAGCATTCTTTCTGATACATGCATTGCCACTCACGTAAATCATGTAATAACATAACACTTCAACAATGAAAAGGGTTAAACGAAAATATATTTTTTGGCATTTGTACAACACCTAACATAAATCAAAGCAAACTGAAATGACAAAACAGATTTGTTTTCAAAAAATAAATGGTTTAAATGACTCATACTGTGTGAACAATAAGATTATGGATGTTGACATACACTTACTTGTAAACCTGTATTCGTCCTCCCGTCGTCTTAGCTCTAGCTCTACAGAGAAAGGAGGACAGTTACAAGTGACCAATTACGTAAAAAAAATGCTCCTGATTTGTACAAATGCCAAAAGATGATAGAAATCATAAAATGCTGCTGTTGGATTAGTACACATCACAATGGAGGTTATGTATTGGCTTCTGAAGAAGAATATTTGAAGAATCAAGAAGGTACACGATGGAAAATGATCATGTCCTTTATTTGAAACATGTTTAAAATGACAATTTCACTTAACTAATGTGGCATATTTTGGGGTAAAACGGCATATTCAGTGGAAATGAATGTAGAGTCGGAGTCGCAGCGACCATCTTTACTTCTGTTGCTCATATTTAGGTTTAGGGATTTGAACAAACGACTTTGAAATTTCGATATGTATTTAAATAAATGTACATTTAAAAAGCTGGATGGGTCCCTTTTAATTTGCTTTTGTCTACAAAGCACGAAAATCTGTGTATTTTTAGTCTATTTCTCTTTTTTTGCATTACGTTGCTTTTAATTTTGTCATAATAATGGTGTTATTATTAATGTTTGTTTTATTTACGTGCCATAACATTTTTATTGTTATTTTACAAAATCAACCAATAATAATTATTAATATTATTATTATTGCTTATATGGAATAACATTTAAATCAATATATTACAAAAGCAATTAATAATAATGAAACGGCAGCCCTAATAAAAATAATAACTATTATTATGAAGATAATAATTGACAGAGTGAAACCTGGCTTTCTGAGGACACAAATTTAATTTGTAATCTGTAACAGATTAATTTCCTAATGGCTATGAATCTCTTACATAAGACCCGTTAAGTGAAAACCACCTGTTCCTACCTTCTATGTGCGTTTTACACACAAACACACGCACTCGCGCTCTGCAGTACAAACCTCGAGGAGTGAGGGAGGCTTGTTTCTCCACCTCCACCTGCTGCTGTCTGGAGTTCGTCGGCATGTTGTTGTAGATACGTTTATAATGATTGTAAACAGCCACTGACAGAACCTTCTTAGCATGATCCTGACCCACAACAAACTTATCCAGATAAGCATAGATCTGTGAGCAAACAAAAACAGAGATTATACACAAAGCAAGACAACCATGTCACGGGGTGTTACGTTGCTTTAAAATCTCAAAGTTAAATGAATATCTACCTTCTTAGGTGGCGGAGGGGGTTTCTGCTGGAACGCCAATTTGACAGCTTCCGCTGCGGATTCCAGGTCTTTACTCAAACTCTTCTTTGTATCCGTTTCGGAAAGCACCACGAAAAAATGGTGGCATTTTTCACACTTCACAAAGCGAGTTGATGCTACACAAGAGAAACATAATTGATTAAAATAATAGGACTGATACTCAATCAACCCACTTTAGCCTAAAGCCGCATGATTAATCAAAATAGGAATATTTAGATTTAATAATAACAACAACAGAAAGTGGCAATTTAAAATGCAATCATAATTTCTTTTGCTTTTTTTAACCTATAACGAAGCCACTTTTAAACCTTGTTTACTAATTAGAGCCGCAGAAGGTGAACGCTTGAGTGTGGTTTATTTTTAGCACTGTTTCTGAACAGTTAGTTCAGTAAACACTCTGGCTTCCTGAAACGTGCACAAGGCCAAAAGAAAACACAACTTTTGGAACAAGGTCAGTAATGAAAAGGAAAATCTTGAGTAATCACATATTACATTAGAGCTGCATTTAACAATGATTTTTTCAGAGATTAATCTGTCAGTGTTTTTTCATTTTTTCAATTGGTCGACTAATCTAACAATTTTTTTTCTGATTAATCTAATGCTTTTTGGGGGGGAGATATAGAGATATATATATGTATATGTATATTAAATATATATAGATATTAATCCTTTGGCTATCTTTCCAATAAATAAGTACAAACACCATTTGCCAACAAACAATTATGTGAAAAAATGAACTACAACATCAAAATAAAATGTTAATAAAACAGAATTTTACATCAAGTACTTACAAACAAATGTTTCTACATGTGTGCAAGGATCTCCACATTTAGGACATCTCAGCTGACTTCCTCCTTTCCCAGAATTACTAGAGCTGGATCTCTTTCCACTTCCTTCACCAACAGACTTCTTGAAACAAAGACAAAAAAAAACATGTTTTCAGGAAGAGGATGAATTAAATTACATTGGCAAGTTGTTATTTCCTTCTCAAACCCTTGTTCTCAGAGAACAGGGAGTGTGAGACAAGTAATGCTGTATATGTATCATCGCACCTTTCCACCATCTCCATCTTTCACCCCATCTTTCGATGCAAAATACACAGCCGTCTCAGAGAAAGACCTGACAGGGACGCGCCGCGCCAGACGAACCTCACGAGCTCCCGGGCGGCTCAGTGACAGTAACTGGACTCTGGAGCCAGATATTCCTGCTTCACATTTACATTTACAATTATTAATTCAGCAGACGCTTTTATCCAAAGTGACCTACTTGGTTAGAAAGTGATATATTAATAAAATATATGTGTCACACACACACAAACATGACACCATCAGGAGGAAATTCTTCATCAGGAGGAAATCTTTTATCATATTGTTTACAGTGCCTCTACAGGATATTGGCAACAAAAAATGATTCCTTACTAGAACAGAAAACAAATATCCAAACATTGAGAAAATCTTATCAGACCCAATAATCTTACTGGACTTTGACAAAGAAAGCCATTCATTTTTCAAATTATGAAACTTGAAAGAAATCAAATAATGACACCTTAAACAACCTAATCCCTCAATTAAATCAGTAATAGCTTGTAGGTATATATATATATATATATATATATATATATATATATATATATATATATATATATATATATATATATACACACACACACTACACCTAACATAACATATAGATGTGTGTATATATACACATCTATATGTTATGACAGACAGTTGTTCGTAAGTGCATATATTAACCATGAATTTTATAGTAATAGTATATAAATAGTAATTTATATATACACACAAAACACCTAACATAACACACACATATATAATTACTATTTTATATATTTTGTATATATATTATTCATGCTTAATATATGCATTTATCAACAACTGTCTGTTTTCTGTTTGTTAGCATGTTTTTACTTTATAAATTATTTACATCTACTTTATATATATTTGGATTTGTGTAAATGTGTTTGTATATTTTTGTGGCTTGTTTTGTTTATATATTGTTAGCGCTAGCAAAACTAACTAGGCTAAGAAACAAACAAGCATCAGCATCTGTCTAAATACGAATTTTGCTTACCTTTATGAGCAGAATTAATGAGTTGTCTCGCTGCTGAAGCGCAGGTACACGACATGTTTCGGAGTTGTTTTGTTTTTTGACGAAATGTTTTGATTTTGAGGAGCGCTAGCTGAGAGCTAACCCGCCGAAAGCCATTCAACACAGGCCCAACAATAACAAATAACTTAAACCGAATCTATGAAGTAAAAAAATATCAATCAAACATACTAATATACGAAAAGCGTTATTTTGGGAGCTGTTGTACGCCGCTGAACTAAACACACACTGTGACAGAAGTCAACAACTGATGACGACACTCTTGAATCAATGAATCGTTCAGATAGTGAGCCGTTTGTGCCAATGAATCAATCTGCGAAGATTCGAAGAATCATTAGGGTCAACGAACCGCTTAGTCGATGCTCAATTGAGTCTGAATCAATTTAATGGTGAATCAAATGAATCGCTTAAGCAAGCGAATCAATCTATAACAATGAACTACGACACCGCACTGATTCGGTGCACACCCCCATCACATAACTAAATAACTGTTCTCTTATTGTAGCAATTATACTGAGGAAAAGTACGACGTGGACGCGTGACTGCCCACATAACAGATTTTTTTAGCTAAAATATTCCTTTAACAGCGATCTCCAACGCGCATGCGCACAGCTAGCAGTCGCTGATTGGCTGGTGTGATCGTGTGAAGTCAAGCGTTTTCTGGCTGCGGAAGCTGCTGTCATGTGATTCAACGAAAGGGTACAATGTTTTTTCAAACCTGTGGATGAAAGGCATTAAAAGGTGATTTATTTCATGAATCAACACGGTAACATTCTCTCTCGAAATGTTTTCTGACATACGTCGTTGTGATTCGTATACAAACAGTAGTTTCATAGGGGCATATGTTGTTTTTTTGAACATCTTAAACACTTATATGAAGGATCTAATGGTTATTTCAGAGATACCATCATTTATTATTTATTTATATAGTGTTATAATTGTGTATGTGCGTTCAGTTGTCGCATTTACTAGAGCATTCTGAACTCATTATACTGAACTCGTTGTCTATGGTGAAACACATGAAAGGAGTGTAAAAAATCAAGAACGATTGACATTGAATCTTTTACATGAAATTCAATTTCACAAAATACCTCTTCTTTTCATCTAACATTGAGTGATCATGTCAGTTATTCTGAGATTTGCACTTATTTCATTTGCATTTTAGCAATGGAGGAGATAAGAGTATCTCCTGATTATAACTGGTTCAGAAGCACAGTACCTCTGAAAAGAGTAAGTCTATCTATCTATCTATCTATCTATCTATCTATCTATCTATCTATCTGTCTATCGTTACATCTATCTATTTATCTATCTATCTATCTATCTCTATCTATCTATCTATCTATCTGTCTATCGTTACATCTATCTATTTATCTATCTATCTATCTATCTATCTATCTATCTATCTATCTATCTATCTATCGTTACATCTATCTAACTATCTATCTATTTATCTTTCTATCTATTTAATTTTGGTTAAAAACAGGATGCTAATTTTTCATATAAGAAAGTAGAATAAAAAAAGAATTGCTTTATAGGTAAATTATAATAATATACATATGTATATATATTTTTCTGTGTTGTGTAATGCTGATGCACCATATTTGTGAGAATTCCTGCCTGTGTGTCTTCTTTAGATAATTGTGGATGATGATGACAGTAAAGTCTGGTCATTGTATGATGCTGGCCCCAAAAATATCAGATGTCCCATCATCTTCCTCCCACCCGTGAGCGGCACCGCAGAGGTGTTCTTCCAGCAGGTGCTGGCTCTCTCTGGATGGGGCTACCGCGTTATCTCGGTATGTTCTCACACACATAATGCTCTTTTGATATTTATTGCTTTCTTTTCGGTTTCTTCCACGGCATATAACTTGATATTGCTGTATCCAGCTCCAGTATCCTGTCTATTGGGATCTTTTGGAATTTTGTGATGGATTTAGGAAGCTTTTAGACCACTTACAACTGGACAAGGTATGAGAAATATATTGTTTTATGCATGCAAGATGGGAAATCATGCGTCTCTTTCACAACCTGTTTTTCTGTCTCTATCCTTCCGTCTGTCTCTGTGCAGGTGCACTTGTTTGGTGCCTCTCTGGGTGGATTTCTGGCTCAGAAATTTGCTGAAGTCACGCATAAATCTCCCAGAGTTCACTCTCTGATCCTGTGCAACTCATTTAGTGACACTTCGATCTTCAACCAGACATGGACAGCAAACAGGTAAAGAATTCTACTGATCATTTTTCCAGTGGTAATGTCTCTATCCTTTGGCTCATTCTCTTTCTTTTCTAGTTTCTGGTTGATGCCTGCGTTCATGCTCAAAAAGATTGTGCTTGGCAACTTTGCCAAAGGACCTGTGGACCCAAAAATGGCGGATGCAATTGACTTTATGGTTGACAGAGTGAGCACTTCTACTATACTGACTTTTTTTAATGTAATAATTTTGATGACATAATTAATTAGCATTATAAAGTGTGATTCTACAACTTTTCACCCACCTTCATTTGAAAAATGGTCACAGAAAGAGTCTAAAAATATGTTAAAAGTCTGTTAATTTCTTGCCGTAAGGACATTTCCTCAATAGAATAGCAAAAGTTGAAAGAGAAAACTTAAAGGAAAGAAAATATAGCTGCACGTTTTATTATTACCAACGTTTCGGCAAAGCAAATAGTCTTTGTCAAGGTATAACATGCAAAACTGCCCAGATTTTGTTAAGCATGTAAGTGTGCTAACATTCCACATTGTACTGAAATATTTTATTGGGTAAAGAAATTGGGTTAGAAACGGCACATAAATCAAGCCAAATGTATTGCTTGTGCTTGAGCTGGTCTGATGTGGTTAGCAATAGATCTTATTCTGATGTGCGAAGGTAAATTTGTCTCACTCTTTGCTCGTTTCTTAACAAAGCGTGCTCTGTTTATTTGTGCTTCAGCTGGAAAGCCTGAACCAGAGTGAACTGGCTTCCCGACTCACACTGAATTGCCAAAACTCTTACGTGGAGCCTCACAAGATTAAGGATGTTGCTGTCACCATAATGGATGTAGGTCTTTTTATATATATATATATATATATATACACAGTGATACCTCAGTTTACGAGTGACTTAGTATACGAGCAAATCGGTGTACGAGCATGGAAAGTCAAATCGGTGTACGAGAAAAATGTTCCCTCACCCACACACATTTTTGAGTGGAAAAGTCCTAACGTTCAGCGTTTCATTCTTCGTGTGCATTTCTACTGGAAATATCCTAACGACAGCCTCTCGTAAAACAGTCACGTGGTTCCAACCCCTTTATCACCCCTTCACTCGTTCATTCTCTCAGCATCGCTCGGTTTAGTTGCAACACAACACATTGCATACTAATGAGGCTCACGTGTGTTCTCATTACAACGCACGCACACGGGGTAATTACGTTCTTAAAGGGCCATACACTTTTAGAGAACAGCATACTATAACAGTTATAACTCTGTACAGATCATATACTGTATTTTTCGTCATATAAGACGCGCCGGAACATAAGACGCACCCAATTTTAAAAGAGGAAAATCTAGAAATAAAAGATTCTGAACCAAATACTGTAGTAAAATATTTTATATCAACTGTATAAAGTTAACATCAGTTTAAGAACAATTTTATGTCAACCATGTAACATATTATGAAGCATTTTGTAAGCTTGTTTTAATGGAATTTATATGCATTTATATTATGAGATTTGGGCGGGTTTTTAATCAAAAACCAGCCAAATTTTTATCAACCAGCCCAATGCATTTTTTTCCGGTCGGACGGGAACACGCCCAATCTGGCAACACTGACTGAGAGAAGTGAAACTAAACCGAGAGAAAGAGGCGTGACTCGCAGAGAGTGAAGCGTGAGCGCCGTTCTCTGCTTCCATGGTGACCGCCCATCTCCCGACTCTCTCCCGCTACAGACCTCGCTGAACCACGCCCCCCTCGCCACAGTCATCACTGTAAAGTCCACCATTACCCCCCACTCGTCATCACCACGGCTACGACCGCGCGCGGATTCTCTATATTCGTCGGATAGGACGCACCAACGTTAGAGTTTAATTGTCAATTATTAATTAGTATTTATATGAGATCTTAATGGTTATAATTTGAACTGTAATTAATAGGGTAAAACCAAAAAATATATTTAAAATGGGCATTTATGGTCGTGTGGAACGAATCAAGTGATTTTTATTGCATTCTTATGGGGGAAATTGTTTTGGTGTTCGAGAATTTTGGGTTACGAGCTCTTGGAACGAATTAAACTCGTAAACCGAGGTATTACTGTGTGTGTGTGTGTGTGTATATATATATATATATATATATATATATATATATATATATATATATATATATATATATATATATATATATTAGGCATATAGGCGAAATGATAAATGAGAGTGACTTTTCTCTTAGGTTTTTGATCAGAGTGCCCTGTCACATGAGGCTAAGGAAGAAATGTATAAGCTGTACCCAAATGCTAGAAGAGCTCATCTCAAAACTGGCGGAAACTTCCCCTATCTGTGCAGAAGCGCAGAGGTTAACCTGTACATACAAGTGAGTCCACCGTTTCAAGGAATATTTTAAATTCTTTCTTCTGTGGAACATGAAACCCCTTGTAAACTTGTAGCCTCCCTCCCCTTAAAATCTTAAGCAAATGATAGCTTGTGTGAGAAACTTTTTATTTATTTGCTAAACATCCCGACATTCGTCCTAGCTATTCTTGATAAGTCACAATGTCCAATTTTTGTACAAATCATTATTTTGATCTAGTACAGAAAAAGGGGTCTGAATGATTCATTCTCAAATTGGCAAAGTCATGACTTGATCTGTTGGCAGCAGAGGGGAAGATCATAAGTAGCTTTGTTTCCGCCCACTATTTTTATGTGAAATAAATACACACAAAACTATGATGGAAACAGTAGGTTGTCTGTCTATTAACACTGAATAAATCCCTCAATGCATAACACAAATCTCATGTGAATTTGCCTGTGATTGGTCCACTTGATCCAGTCCAATCTCGCATCTCAAATGTTGATTTGATCATTCCCGAAATGCCTGAGCCAAAGTGTGTCATCCGGATGATTTGGTATAATGACCTTCCAGAACTGTTCCGCACAATTACGTTCCCAAACACAAGATAACTAGATTGCATTTCATCTGCACACAGATGAGCCACAGGGGTTTCCCCTTCTATTTTTCTTAAAGATATTTAATGCCAATTTCCCAGGAAGGGACTTTATTTCTCTTGAACGCATGGGAAAGAACCGTTGCTTTATTCACAGATGTTTTATGCAATATTCCAGTTAAGTTAAGTTAAATGAGCAATTTTGGATGGAAACTAGTGAATAACATAAATCTCAGTCTGTTTTGAAGACCTATTGAGCTCTTTTATGATGCTTCAAATCTTCAATAAAAACGCCATCTAGTGTTGTTGTAATTTCAGGTGCTTAATGTGCACTGTTTTTTTTACTCTGTAGATACACCTGCGTCAGTTTCATGGGACACGGTACGCCGCCATCAATCCAGAGATGGTCAGCGCAGAGGAGCTGGAGGTGCAAAGGACAAATCTGATCAACAACAGTGAGAGTGATGATGATGAATCATAGAGGCTTCATACAGACATTTTCTGAATGATGAATAGATGAATCAGGACTGGAATTTCACCTGATTTAGTTACACAACATTCAGAGATCACGTTTTGGTATTCTGTTTTTCTATTACCTTATAGTCAGTTAAATGTGAATGGACTTTAAAGAACCTATTTTTACTTTATGGAAAATAAACAATATTTTGATATAGCATTATGACTGTAAATAAATGACAATGATTACATAGGATTTTCATAGAATGCCATATTTTGACCTGGCTGCCTTACACAATATATGTCAAATGCACGTCTTTGTTGAATTGAGCACTTTTTACTTCTGCCTTTTGTATGTTGTTGTTATTTTCGTTTTTTTTTTTTTTTGTATGAATGTTGTCAGCGTTATTATCTCTGTTTGTTTGAGTCATGCACTGATATAAAATGAAAGTCTTTGATTTGGAAACAAATCAAAATGTGTCATTATTTACTTAAGCTGTTTATCCACAAAAAAACAGATATTGATTGTCATTATAGATTTACAACTACAGTAATACCTTGAGATACGAGCATAATCCCGGGACCGAGCTCGTAATTCGAGTTGCTCATCTCAAATAATCGTTTCCTATAAGAAATAATACAGTAGTACCATGTACCGAGGAGGAGGGAGGGATAGCGTAGATTACGTAGATAACACAAACGTAATACGGAAATGTAGTGTTTCTTCCAGTGTAGTGTATTGGATCGCCTCAGAACCTCATATTTATTATTATTGAACACATAACTCGTGCTGCTCCCAGTTTAATACTAGTGAATCATTCGTCGCCCCCGGTAACCCCTGCTGTAAAACCAAGGTGGCCCTCTAGTGGAGATCATATGCAATTACCCGATAAAGGTATATAACATACACAACAGGAAGACTCGTGGGAGATGGAAGGAGTGTATGGAAGGCGACGAACGTGAAGTGAACGAGTGTGTCGCGTGGGCTGCTGCGAGTGCTCGACCGCCTAGCGTCCACGTCTCTAAGCTGCTCGAATCACAAATATTTACTCATATTTCAAAGCAAAAATTTGCTCGAAGGCTTGCTCACATCTCAGAATACTCGTATGTCCGGACGCTCGTATCTCAAGGTATTCCTGTATTTTAAATAGCTAAATCCATCTGCCATTTACTTTTTTTTTTATAAATCTGCATTGGGTGAAAATCTGCCTTTCGGTGTTTGTAGTGTAATAATTTGACCTTATGTTTATTATTTTCTTTCCCTGTGGAGGAGCAACATTTGTTTACACAAGTATACAGTTATAAATCCCACAAATGAGCACTAAAGTATTACCAAAACAATATAAACACTCTTATCTTGGCTATAAAGTATTAATCATTCAAGTTTTCTCAGTATTTACATAAGAATCAGATCGATTAATTACCACAGTAAATTATATTCTTGATCCTATTTAATAAAGTGTTTGTCTTTTATTGGACCAGTATCATCTGAATACCCTGGTATATGAATAGAGTATTCATTGAGTACCATGATCATGTGATCTGATACCGTCACAATATTGGAATGACGCCAGCACATTAAAGTCGCATGAAATTAAAATAAACAAATCTTTTTTCTTTCTTTTTTTAACTATACATGATTCATCAATGCACATAATTTAAAAAATTAATGTGCCTTCATAATCGTTAATCAAGATAACTCTTGCAGCGTCATCTCTTCTCTAATGATGTGTTTATTGGCGAGAGGGCGAGACAACCTGTCAATCACATGAGATCGGCCAATAGCAAACCACAACCAATCATCTCCCCATGGACAAAATCAAATCCTGCCCTACAATTTTTCTTATTCAAGAAGCCGTTTCATTCAGATATATGTCACAATTGGGAAGAAAAGACTATAATAACTTCGTTTCATGCCGACTTTAACTGCATCATATGTCAAGTTTACTACTCATGATTACGGGTTTGTTCAACACCCTAACAATGCCTTAGAAAATACCACTAAACTTTTCTTGGGAAGAAACCTTCTAGCGACAAAAATAAAAGTAAACAGATTTTTGTTTATTGAGACAGTTTGCAACATCATTCCAAAAGAAACTAGCTGCTTGTTCCTCAAATAGGTGTTGATTGTAGACTGAATGAGAACAGGGGTCCGTTCTTCGTACCTCACTTAAAGGGTTAGATCACCCAAAAAAAAAAAAATTATGTTATTAATCACTCACCCTCATGTTGTTCCAAACCGGTAAGACTTTAGTTCATCATCTGAACACAAATGAAGATCTTTTTGATGAAATCTGAGAGCTTTCCGATCCTCTAGTTCATATGAGATCGTAAATCTAATCCGTGTGAATTGAGTGGTTTAGTCCAAATGTTCTGAAGAGGCTTCCTCGCTTTATATGATGAACAGATTTAAATTAGTTGTTTAAACAAGATCTGATTGCATGACATCAACTCCAGCATGAGCTTTGAAGAACCTAACAATCCAGGATCGTGTCAAATCATCAACAGTAAAATCCAGATAAGAGACGGAATAATCCATGTATGAAGAACGGGCCCCAGCTGATAACAGTGATGCTCTTTACACGGTGGTTTCTACAACACCTATTATTTGGGTTTGTGTACATAATGAAATTAGTACAACCCGAGCACCACAGGTGTCTGCAAATTTGCATCTCACCTCAAAATCATTTTCATATGTCAATATTAGCTTTTAACACCTGCTTTAGTTCAGAACTAAATTTCCTGCTCAGTCACAATCCACTAAAATGCTTAGAAACGGCATTATACAGTAGATACAAAAACAAAATAGCAATCTACAATTAAATTTAAATAAATAAAAAATCAACGCTAGTCATGCTGCATACTGTGACTGTGAGATTGTGACGCACTTTTACAGGCTCCCAACCACAATCTCTTGCTGACGCAGGTTGTACATATCCAGAATGTTACAATGAATAAATAAATACATCTGCATTTTCAGTCTGGCGAATCCCATAATAATCAACGTTACTGCACATTAGACACATTTAAACACACATAAAATATGTGTATTTCTCAGTATCCTGGCTAATGCAGCTGTGTTAACATTAGATTGGCTTAAAAATAACTATTTTAGCAGGAAAAACTGCATCTACAAATAAATAAAGGACAGTAAGCCATGCAGAATAAATCAGAAATTCATAAAAATGTCTTCTTTATATGTTATTGCTTTGTGAGTTTTTTGACAAAGAAAATAAAAGATATCTACCTGTTCTCTTAAAATAACCATCAACAGATGCATTTTCCGCAGTATCAATGAACAAAAACGTATTGTTTCAATCCAAAGTCTGGTTTGCTGTGCATGTTTACTCTTGTTGTGAACAGGCAATCTTTTCTTCTCAGTCACATCACTGAGGTTGTATTTAGGCAGTCTGTGAGCTTCTTGTATTTCAACCTGGTTGGTTTGAGATCAATCCAGACTTATCTCAGTGAATCTCCCATCACATGGCAGAACATTTTTTAGCAGAAGACGGATCTGCATTTGCCTGCCGTCGTATGCTTTCTTTTTGGAAGAGAAGAAAAGAAAAACTTAAAATACTAGCAAGCGCTCAATAGATATGTTACAAAAATCAGAGTTTCCTGGATGCCTACAAACCTAGTCAAAATGGCACGTAAAACTTTGGTTAGTACATATGACAGTCCCTATACGTCTATATTTTCCTGTCTAAGCTGTCAGTTCTAGGCCAAAATAAGCAACAAGTGGGGCAGGTTTTGTTTTTTGGGGCAGAACTAGAAACCTACTGTATTAAAATCGAATTTGCACTCAAATTGGGATTGCTTTCCAAAACAACAAGCAAATCTGTCTAAAATATCATGTGTCTAAAATGTTATCTAGATGAACTGTAATGATGAATTCACCTGCCAGATCGACCCTTGAGATTCCGATCAGACCTTCGTACAAGCCCTTGATGGGGTTTCCTCCAGCGGTAATCACACCATGCAGCCAGATGAGCAGCATTCTGTGCCCGTGCTCCTTGTAGCTCTTTGTACCTTTCACAAGATCAGAGCTTGTCATCACTACAGCAGACATACATCACATCGAACACACTTCCCTATGACCTTAGAACAATGCACTACATCTTGGGAAAATGGTGCAGATTAAAGGCTAGTGCAACAGTTTCTGTAATCCATTTAGTATGAGTAGTAGTGCTGAGGAAGACTTCCAAGCAATGTCTTTTTAAGATTCCAGACTGTATATATTTACAGACCATTTACATTTTTGTGCATATTTTAAAATGAATATATTTGGCATTTTCAGGAAACCATTTGATTGCATTATCTGAGAATATGCACAATTTGTCACTGTGTGTCACTTTCTTTTCAATCCTGTAAAGCTGTGACATTTCCTAATGTTTTTGATTCCTAATGAATCATAATTTTTGTACAAAAACATCTGAGCATTTCAAAGTTAGGGATTTGATTTTGAAATGAGTCTCTTATGCTTGATTTATTATTTACTCCAGTCTTCAGTGTAACATGATAAATTACAGTAATACCTTGGTTTGACTTGACTGTGTACGAGCATGGAAAGTCAAATCGGTGTACGAGCATTGTATCGGAGTGTGAGAAAAAATTTCCCTCCCCACGCAAATTTTTTTGTGGAAAAGTCATCTTTGCGCGCATTTGTACTGTAAATATCCTAACGACAGCCTCTCATAAATCTTGTCATCCCTTAACTCGTTCATTCTCTCAGCGTCGCTCGGTTTAGTTGCATCATTCAACACAGTGATACTTTTATAAGTGATTTACAGCGGTTTTACCTCGTGTTGTTAACATTAATTGTGATCGCTATTGTTCACGTAGTGAAATATATACGTACAGCAGGGGTGTCAAACTCAATTGCACAGGGGGCCAAAATCCCAAAAAAAATTTAGGTCACGGGCCGAACAGGATAAACATTTATTGAAAACACTAAAACTAAACTTTTAAAACTTACCTTTTTTTAAATTAGATGTTAATAAAAACAGACAGAAATATTATTCTGAAATAAATCAACTTATACCTTAAATAACTTAAAAATATAAAAATATTTAAAAAATACTTAAAAAAAATTAAAATATATCCTGTCTAAATTATACAAGTTAGAAATAAAGTAAACAAGTAAAGTAAAAGTTAAAAGAACAAACATTCAAATTTCTTTACTCTTATGTCATTTTATATAAAACTTAAAAAGATTTATATATAAAAGATTTTGCTCTCCATAAAAATATATCCTGTCAAAATTATACAAATTCAAAATATGGACATGCTGCATAACAAAACCTGGAAATGTAAATACAATTTTTGCTTTTCAGCAATAAAAAAATCAAATCATTCAGTTGAATTTGCTCTTATGTCATTTGTCTTATAGTGCCGTCTTATTAAATTATTTAATTACTGCCACATTAGCTCCGCAAATGAGACACACGGGTAACCGGCAGTATGTCAGTAAACATATACTGTATTTTCCCGCATATAACCCATGGGTTACAGCAGATTTTACAAACTATATCACAATTTTTTTTACACGTAATAATATTTCAATATATTTGTTACGTCCCTAAGGACGTAATTTTTTTTTTGCGCTGTATTTTCTTTCTGGCGCTTGTACTATCAGTGTGACAGCTGATATGCTGTCACAGTGATAGTATGATACGCTGATATGCTGTCTGACCTGTCAATCATGCAAGAAGACGTTCTGCCATGAGGGCGGGCTCTTCTCATCCGATGATCAACACCTGAATTTCGCGCACAAGCACTTTGTACCGAGCCTGAACAGTTATGGATAATTGACAATAACAATCGCGCGGTACTAGCGCGAGCGCGAAGCATCATTAGCCACTTCCTGTTTAATACAGGAAGTGTTCGGCGGGCCAGCTGGAGCGCGGGACATCTCGCGGGCCATTAATAAAATACTCTCGCGGGCCATTAATAAAATACTCTCGCGGGCCATTAATAAAATACTCTCGCGGGCCGGACATAATTACACGCCGGGCCGGATGTGGCCCGTGGGCCTTGAGTTTGACACCTATGACGTACAGTAAAGCATATAGACAATGGCCTCAAGATGAGTAAGAAAAACGGTAAGAAATTCTCCCTGTAAGCAGAAAACGTCTCCGGTTACTATCGTAACCTCCGTTCCCTGAGAGAGGCGGGAACGAGACGGTGCAGCGAAAAGATGCATTGGGAACCTCCCCTTCACGTAAATTTCTGAAACCTTATAGGATAACGCCAGTTGACAACTGGCCAATTGTCGCGCAATGCGCTCTGGCTGTCAGACAGTATAAATAGCATAAGCGCGGCAATTGCGTCAGAATCATGACTGAACACGGCACAGCTGGTCAAGCGACGAACACGGCGAACGCTGCACCGTCTCGTTCCCGCCTCTCTCAGGGAACGGAGGTTACGATAGTAACCGGAGACGTTCCCTTTCGAGGGCGGGAACGAGACGGTGCAGCGAAAAGATGCATTGGGAACGGTGTTCAATCCCGCCGTGAATGAGACCTAGACCAGTCTGATACAGCGAAACACACACCAAACACAGCTCGTCCAATGGCAACGTCGCCACGTGTACTCACTACTGATAGGTGCAGCTAAGCCAATGAAATCTTAAGCTAAAGCTTGTCAAAATTTGCATATCAGCAGCATGAAAAATAGCGGGCTGCGCTATTACAGGGCAGACGTGACTATTCAGAAAGCATTAAAGCACAACTAATGTGAGCGCATAGCGTCAACGGCAAAGCGGTGACAGTGAGCACATAAGCACAAACTACTGTACAGAAATCCCCAGCGTCAACAGCAAGGCGGTAACAACTGCAATATCCCAGGAATAATTGATTCAATTACTCACCGAAAGCACTTGAGACGCCAAAGATGGAACATCCAGTTTATAAAACCTGGCGAAGGTGTTCTGAGAAGACCAGCCAGCAGCAAAACAGATATCCTGTATTGACGTACCTCTAGACCAGGCCCACGATGAGGCAATAGCTCTCGTCGAGTGAGCTCTGATGTGGAGAGGGCATTCCTGTCCCTGATTCGCATAAGCCAAAGCAATAGCGTCCACTATCCAGTGAGAAAGCCTCTGTTTAGAGACAGCATTTCCTCTAGTAGCACCACCATAGCAAACAAAGAGCTGGTCCGACTGTCGGAATGTGGCGGATCGGTCCAAGTAAATCCGTAAAGCCCTGACGGGGCAGATAGCCCTCTGAGCGCCGATGTCCTGTGAGGTTGACGGCTCTGAAGACAAGGCGAGCAGAGAAACTACTTGCGCTTTAAATGGAGTAGAGAGTGATTTTGGCACGAAGCCAGGTCTCGGCCGGAGAGTAACACTGCAGTCTCCGGGCCCGAAACGAATACAATCGTCACTCACTGAGAACGCATGCAAGTCCCCAATGCGCTTAGCCGATGCCAGTGCGAGAAGCAGCGCCGTCTTCTGTGAAAGCTCCTTAATCGCGACCGATTCCAAGGGCTCGAACGGCGGCAGAGAGAGAGCTCTCAGAACCAGCGCCAAATCCCACGGCGGAACCGATGGGGGGCGTGGGGGGTGTAATCTCCTCGCACCTCTGAGAAATCTGACCATTAGTGGATGCCTCCCGATCGATTGCCCGTCGTCCGGTGAACGAAACGAGGCGACAGCGGCCACATAGACCTTTAGAGTAGACGGAACACTCCCGTCATCCAGCCGGAGCTGTAAAAACTGTAACACATCTGACACGGGACAGCTCACCGGGTCGATATTGTGCTCGTTGCACCATTTCACGAACACTCCCCATTTCAGGGAATAAAGGCGTCTCGTGGAAGGTGCACGAGACTCCGCGAGAGTCTCCAGCACACGAGAAGGTAGTGCGAGCTCTTCTAAGTCCCCTGAAGCGGCCACGCGTGCAGGCTCCACAGCTCGGGGCTGGGATGCCATATCTCGCCACTCGCTTGAGACAGTAGATTCTTGCTGACGGGAATCCGCCACGGGGGGGCTGCCAGCAACTCTCGTAGGTCCGGGAACCAAGGCTGATTCGGCCAGTTCGGGGCGACTAGGATCACCGACGCTCTTTCCTCCCTTATTTTGCATAGGACTAAAGGCAGAATTTTTACCGGAGGAAACGCGTACAACCTGGCTCTCGGCCAACGCGATGTCAGAGCGTCCCCCGCTAGAGGGGCGTGCGACAGGGAGAAAAACAGCGGGCAGTGCGCGTTCTCGCTCGTCGCAAACAGATCCACTTCTGCCCTCCAGAAGCGATCCCAGATCATTTGCACCACCTTTGAGTGAAGCCTCCACTCTCCGTGAGGAATCCCGTTCCTCGAAAGCATGTCTGCTCCGCGGTTTAGTACACCCGGGATGTGCGAAGCTCTGATGGAGAGGAGATGTTGATCTGCCCACAGCAGGAGGCTCGTTGCCAGCTCGAACAGGGCCCTGGAGCGCACGCCGCCTTGGCGATTTATGTATGAAACCACGGACATGTTGTCGGTGCGAATCAACACATGCTGCTGTTCTATTTGCGGCAGGAAAGCCCTTAGGGCCAAACATACCGCTTTCAGCTCCAGGCGGTTGATATGCCACTCGCTCTGTGACTCCGACCATAGACCGGAAGTCGGAACGCCCTCGCATGTTGCACCCCAACCTGAGCTCGACGCGTCTGTCGTCACTACGGTGCGTGTCGTCACCAGCCCAAGGGGAACCCCCTGGCTGAACATGTCCTGATTGGACCATGGTTCCAGAGCGCTGATGCAGCTGCGGGAGACCGTGATGCGCATGCGCCCCGCTGTCCACGCTCTCCACGGGACACGGGTCTTCAGCCACAACTGCAGTGGACGCATTCGCAGCAGACCCAGGTGGCACACTGAAGACGCTGACGCCATAAGACCTAGAAGCCTCTGGAAAACCCTCAGGGGAACAGACCGGTCCTGTCTGAAGCCACGCAGAGCCGAAGAGATGGTCTCTATGCGTTCCGGGGCGAGGCGGGCTCGCATCGCCACTGAGTCGAAGCACACACCTAGATATGTTAAATACTGACTCGGGGTGAGCATGCTCTTCTGCATGTTCACTCGCAGGCCCAGTGACTCCAGATGATGAAGCAGCATGTCTGTATGCCTGATTAGCACCTCCCTTGTATGAGCTAGAATCAGCCAATCGTCCAGATAGTTTAGAATGCGCACTCCGCTCGCTCTGAGGGGGGAAAGTGCTGCATCCACACATTTTGAGAACGTGCGCGGTGCCAATGCCAGCCCGAACGGGAGCACGGCATACTGGTATGCTGAGCCCTCGAACGCGAATCTCAGGAAACGCCTGTGGCGTGGCGCAATCTGAATATGAAAATACGCATCTTTCAGATCTACGGACGCTAGCCAGTCCCCGGGACGTACCTGTGCCAGTATCTGCTTCAGCGTTGTCATTTTGAACGCGCGTTTGTGGAGCGCGCGGTTGATGGGTCTCAGATCCAGAATCGGACGGAGCCCTCCATCTCTCTTGGGCACCACGAAATAGCGGCTGTAGAATCCGCTCTCTAGCTCGCTCGGAGGGACGCGCTCTATCGCTCCTTTCGCGAGCAGACTGTGAACCTCCTGTCTCAGAACAGGTGCGCTTTGAGGGAGCGCCAGAGACGGGACCACACCAGTGAAACGGGGCGGTCTGCGTCTGAACTGAAGAGAATAACCGTGCTGAATTATTCCCAGCAACCAACCTGAGATGCCTGGAATGGCCCTCCAAGCTTCCAGGAAATGACGAAGCGGAGGGTAGGCTGCACGCTGCTCGACGAGTATCGGGAGCGGCGGGGAAATGTCGGCTACTATTGAGGGAGCAAGTGCATACTGTGGCTCCGCGCCGCTCTGAGGCAGGGCAAGCGACATAACACTGACAGAATGAGGAAGAAACAACTCTTTTTGTGAACAAGCATTTGTTTTTATTATTGCATCCACACAAACAGGGTTTAACACACACACATTGCAATCGTCGCCCATACGAACAGAGGGGACATAACGCACAACATGGTGTTTTGGGGGCGGCCCACCCGCGAGCTCTCTCTTCCTCTTGACGGGACCGTCAGGAAGATGGCTTGCCTGCGGGAGGCTGTGCGCCGTCACGACGGGGGCCCCCCCTGGGCGCGTGACGCCTCTTCCCGGGCCCCGGCCATTGCTTGCGTCGGACATCCGGCTCCGGGCGAGAAGCCGCCGGAACTGCAGCCGCCGATTGCTGTGTCACCGGTCTGTGGGGGAGGCGCGGCGCCGACGCCGACCGCGCCCTTGAGGGCTGCTGGTACGCGCGCCTCGGCATCACGTGGCTCATCGCTTTCGCGCGCTTTTGCGCCTCGGAAAATTTTTCCATAACAGACTCGACCGCGCCACCAAAAAGGCCGGCGGCTGCAATTGGTGCGTTGAGGAGCATTTTCCGGTCTGAGTCCCTCAGGTCCGCCAGAGTTAGCCACAGGTGCCTCAGGAGCACCACTAAAAACCCCATAGAGCGGCCGATGGCTTGCGCGGACCGCTTGGTTGCCATGAGAGCGAAATCCGTTGCCGCTCTCAGGTCCCTCACATCCTCCGCGTCCATGCTGCCGGCGTCCAGCAATTGCAGCAGTTTTGCCTGAAACACCTGCAGCACCGCCATCGAGTGGAGCGCGGACGCGGCCTCGCCAGCCGAGGTGTACGCTTTCTCTGCCTGGTGCGCCGTGAACCTGCACGGTTTTGACGGCAGCCCCAGACCTCCGCTCAGCATGGTTGAGGAAGGGCACAGGTGCGCCGCCATCGCCTCCTCCACGGGTGGCACCCGCACATAACCCCGAGCTTCAGCACCGTCCACGTGCGAAAACATGGCACGCGGTGAGGAGTGAGCGCGAGCTGACTGAGGCGCCGACCACGACCTCACCACGTGCTCATGTACCTCCGGAAAAAAGGGTGATCCCCTCCTAGCTCCGGCTTGCTGGCGGCTGGACTGGAGGAACCAGGAGTCCAGCTTACTTCTCGCGGGCTCCTGTGGAGCACTCCAGTCCAGGTCCAGCTCTTTAACTGCCCTCTCGAGGACCCTGACTAGCTCCTCCTGGAGGTCTAGAGGGCCCTCTGTGTCGAGGCACTCCGACGCCGCCCAGTCCCTGTCTGATGCAGCGAGGGATACTGAGTCCACGTCTCTGTCATCCTCGACCGGGAGGAAGTCCGCGAAGCGAACTGGTGATTGGGGAGACGGCAGAGGACGGCATGCTGCGTCGTCACCGTCACCCCGCGAGTGTGTGGGGGGGCCCGCCAGCGGCTCGACGGCGGCAGCGGACCCCTTCCCCGCGATACTGCGCGCTATGTCCCTCCTGGATCTCAGCGCGCGCCCCGGCAGATCCCCGCAGTGCGCGCAGGAGGACTCCAGCAGGGCATCCTCGGCGTGGGCCAGTCCCAGACAGGCGACGCAGTACGCGTGGGTGTCCGGCGGGTCAATGGGACCCGCGCAAACCTTACATTTAGTTCCTGTTGATTCCATAACTGTTCATAAGTCCGTGTGAAGGAAATAATCTGACGCAATTGCCGCGCTTATGCTATTTATACTGTCTGACAGCCAGAGCGCATCGCGCGACAATTGGCCAGTTGTCAACTGGCGTTATCCTATAAGGTTTCAGAAATTTACGTGAAGGGGAGGTTCCCAATGCATCTTTTCGCTGCACCGTCTCGTTCCCGCCCTCGAAAGGGAACCCTCCTCTCGTCTCCGTCACGCCAGCAGCGTTGCTACTCAAAGCTAAAGTATGCGTATTTTTAGAGTTTATTTGTCATTAAACCGAGGTATTACTGTATTCTAATATGCTGATTTGGTTCCCTAAAAACATTTCTTATTATTTTCGCTGTTGAAAGCAGTTTTGCTGCTTAATATTTTTGTAGAAACCGTGACTTCATTTGAAACCGTCATTTGTTTCAGGATACTTTGATGATTTGAAAGTTCAAAGGAATAGCATTTATTTGAAATAAAAATCTTTTGTAGCATTTTAAATGTCTTTACTGTCACAAATGATCAGTTTAATGTACCCTTGCTAAATCAAAGCTTTAATTTATCTATCAGCAGCAGATCGCAGTGTTAGATGGTGTACCTGTCCACTGGTGCTCTATGGCTCGAATATGTGCTTCAGAGAACTTCCAGTGCCGAGCCAGTGTTTTCCACTCGCCTGGTTTGAGATACTTGGAGGAAAGTTTCCATAGGACAGATCGGATATGTTGTGTCTCCTGTTGATGGTCTTGCTTAAAGGTTAGACTCATTCCCACCACAGAGTCAGAGTCACTCGTCACATTTTCCTGAAGGACAAATGAACACTTTAAAAATAGCACCTAAATACCTATTTAATAGGTAATCATATAAGTATAAAGCACATTGAACATACCTTTTCCCATTTGTAAAATCTGTCAGCTTTGATAATCATGTCAACAACATTGACATGGTTGCCTCGTGCTGCAACATCAAGTGATGTCTTCCCCTGCTGTAACATTTGAAGTAAATATCTTTTGATCAATTCTTTGATCAGAATTGGATTACAATATGAACATACGTCTACGCCCAAGTATGATAACCGGAAACTGCACCTTGTCAAGTAGATTGAGGTTGACTCCAGATATCAGGATCATCTCAGCGATGTTCTGCCGTCCGTGTTCTGCTGTTATGTGCAAAGCAGTTTGAAGTCGCTGTAAGGAACAGTTGTTCATGAATTAATAAGCTGTTTTTAAAATCATCACTGTTTGCATTTGTAAATGTGAAATTAACCACACTCACGTTGTCAAAGATGTCCAGGTCGCATCCTGCATCGATAAGATCCTTCACTATTTCTGTGGAGTTGTTGAGTACTGCCAGGTGTAGAGCTGAAGTATGTTGCTAGCAAAGGAATAATGTATTGAAGAGTGAAGTACTATGGTAAAAACGGCTCACTTCGTGAGGTCAGAGTCTTGTGAAATCTTTTATAGCACCTGATTTACTTATTATGTAAATTTGCAATACACCCATTTGGGCATTATGGAATATGTTCTGGATGAACATAAAGCACATATATAATATGCTGTATAATTTAAAGGAATTTATTAATGTGATTTTTATGATTTATTCAGAAGTACTTAAATGATCTATTATTTTACACACATAATTTTGACATCTAAATCCATAATGAAGACGGCACAACAATAAATATACATTTACATATCATATATGCATCTGCCAGAAGTGACTTAGACTTACATTGCATTCAAGGTATACATTTGATCAGTTCATGCATTCCCTAAGAATTGAACCCATATCCTTATCATAGAGAGCACCATGCTATAAGCTAAAATGTTTAAACATAATGAACTCTGTCAAACAGAATTCATTAAGCTTCTTGATATGATGTTTTATTAACAAAGTTTGGGAGGAGCCTGTCCATATGATCCACAGTATAAACTCGTCATCAGCAATTACCACATCTCATCCTATCAGCATGAGAGGAAGCCTATAGACAGTGGAGTTCACTTATCTCGACTCAGTTAACTCGCCAATCCTATTATGTCGACGTTTTTGAAGTGGAACCACCAAACTCCTTATTTGTCTTAGCATTTTCTTGTGGGTTATGTTGATTCTTTTATGTCGCCGAAATCTAATATCTCGAGCACAAAATGGGGACAAATGCGCCACTTCACATGGGTTATCTCGATCCCGTGACTCGAGCGTACCAAGTTCACTGCGCGGGTGCTGAGTTTGCCTTGCACGTGCATTGCGGTCCGCTCACTCCAATGACGGTTTTTCTTTTCACTGTCATTGATCTTGTCTGAGGGATAACACGCTGTAGCTATTCTGTTTTTTTTTCTTCAAAAAATGTCTGGAGGTGTTAAGAGAAAACTAAACACCTCCTTTGTTGTTAGATATACACAGTACAGTGTATGTAATTTTTTTAGATGAATGCCGATCGCTTTATCAAACAAATCGCGGCAACACTGTTGTGTAAAAAGACACCAAAAACACGAGCATGTACATTCTCATTTAATAACTCACATCGTGTACATCAATAAAATTTCATTTTTCTTTCTTGCGAGGGTTCTTGTCTCTGGAGCTTGTACCGTCACTCTGAAAGCTGGCGCTGATAGGCTGTCTGACCTGTCAATCATGCAATAAGACGTGATTGGCTGTGCTGCCATGAGGGCGGGCTCTTCTCATCTCATCCTCTTCTTAAAGGGACGAGCCGCTGCACAGGGGGAAAGACTGCTTTTTCTTTTTGTTCTGATTCTGATTTGTGTTTATTTTCTTATTGTTTGAATTTCGCGCACAAGCACTGTGTACCGAGCCTGAACAGTTATGGATAATTGAAGTCATGCGAGCAACATTTGAAATTTGAAATGTGATCTTACACAAAAAAGTTCATCAATCTATGGGTGCGGGTTAGGCCAACGATTTTTTACACAAAACCCAAAACCCGCTGGCTATATGAGATTATCTGCGTCTGCGGGTTACATGTGGGAAAATCGGTAATATATGTTATATGGGTTATCTCGATGCTTTTTTGCAACCCCTGAGGCCGTCGGCATAATCAAACTCCACTGTATATACATATTTAATTATCTTACATTTCTTGACAGCATTCATCTCCACTATCCCGACTCCTCACTCTTGGCTTGTGTCTATCACAGCCAGGAAAGATGAGGGGAGCACTCTGGGTTCGGGCCATATACAGAGCTCAGAGCCCGCTCCTTGGACAGCACACCGAATATACATACCATTTACTGAACTTGAATTATTTGTAAGACTGAAGTCGTGAAAAGCAGTTTTAGTACTCACCGTGTCTACTGAATCCAGATTGATCCCAGCATGTACCAGCAGTCTGACCTCTCTGCCCGAGCCATGCTGGGCCACCAGATGAAGAGCCGTTCTGTTGTTCTATAAGAAGAAACATTTTGATTGTGCTTTAATATGCTGTACTGAAAACAAGCTGAAAATCCCATCAGCTGATAATATAAAACAGTTTACTCACATGAGTAAGTTCATTGACATTGCAGCCAGCCTCCAGCAACAGTCTGATACACTCATAATGACCCCCTTCAGCTGCCAAATGTAAAGCTGTCATGCCGTCCTGATAAAAGATTACAATGTGATGCAAATAAACAATCAAAACAAGATAGCTCTTACAACTGGAATGAGACTTACAATGTTTCTTTCATCAATGTTCTCCCCGGTCTCCATTATCTTCTGAAGAACATCGCTGTGGCCTTGCTTAGCTGCCAAATGCAGTGCAGTGTTCTCCTCCTGCAAATTTCAAATACATTTGATGAACAGAAATTGAATAATGAGTATCAAAAGTAGCGGTTAGTATCTGAGTATCTGGTGTGGCACCAGCTGCTTGGATCCTCATGCACTGAGCCAGATTTTCCAATTCTTGCTGTGAGATGTTGCCCTACTCTTCCACCAAGGCACTTGCAAGTTCTCGAATATGTCTAAGAGGAAATATGGTTTGGCACTGCAAGGACGATCACCTGGGTGTCTTTAGAGTCAGTGGAAAAGTCTCTTTAGTGTCCTAAGTAAGTGTAACTGTGACGTTAATTGTCTATCACCTGTAAACTGTGCTATTCACCGCTGGCAAAATGGGCTTTCAATTACATTTTGCTGCCTATGAAAGGTGAAATATTACATTTGAAATCGGTGCTACTTGACAAAAGAAAACAGAGAAAAGGGCTATTGTCCTCCCTTTCGCCAAAGAGGTAGGAAAACTTCTAACACCCACCCTCTCCCACCAGTCTGCTACGGTCACGCAGTGTCAAATACTGCCTTGCTTTAGTAGGAAATACTTCTTAGCAAACTTTTAGTCATAATGGTTTTGACTTGTATTGCTCCAAAGCGGAAGTATTCAAAGAGTAAAGATTTAAGGGGACTGTAACACAAAGAAAGAGTAAACATTGTTCATTTACATATACAGTAATACCTCAGTTTACGAGTTTAATTCCTTCTAAGAGCGAGCTCGTAACTCAAAATTCTCGTACACCAAAACAATTTTCCTCATAAGAATGCACTAAAAATCACTCGATTCGTTCCACACGACCATAAATGCCCATTTTAAATATTTTTTTGTTTTTACCCTATTAATTACAGTTAAAATCCACTGTAAACCATTAAGATCTCATATAAATACAAATTAATAATTGACAATTAATCTCTAAAAATACTTGACAATTTACTGTAACGCACACTTTAGCTTTGAGTAGCGTCACTGCTGGCGTGAAGGCGACGAGAGGAGGGTTTTACTGCTTAGAAAGAGAATTTCCTACCTTCTTTATATGCTTTACTGTACATATATATTTTGCTATGTGAACAAAAGCGATCAGAATTACAAAAAGGTAAAACCGCTGTAAATCACTTATAAAAGTATCACTGTGGTGAATGATGCAACCAAACCGCACGATGCTGAGAGAATGAACGAGTTAAGGGGTGATAAAGGGGTTGGAACCGCGTGACTGTATTTATGAGAGGCTCTGTTTTTATGTTTTTAGGATATTTCCAGTAAAAATGCTCGCGAAGATGCTGAGCGTTAGGAAAAAAATGCGCGTGGGCGAGGGAATATTTTTCTCGCACACCGATACAATGCTAGTACACCGATTTGCTCTTATACTAAGTCACTCGTAAACCGAGGTATTACGGTACGTATCAATACACAGCGAGTTAAAAATCAGTGGACTTGCACTCTAAGGTTCCACAGGTGCATGTGAAATAACAAATCATTAATAATTAAATAAAATCAATTAAATTATTGTTTATGGAGCATTGAACTAACATGAATTTTTTTTTTGTAAAACCCTTTAGAGTAAATATCTGTAAAATATATTTTGAGTTTACTAAATGATCCTTAAAATGCAGTAACCTGAAAAGGGGACATTTCTTTTTTGCTGAGTTTAGCAGTAGAGGAAATCTAATTAGCACACACTGAGGGGCGTCTGTGACTCTTGCTGTCCCTCACCTTGTCCTTGAGATCATGAGCACAGCCCATACCAATGAGAAACTCCACCACCTCCTGGTGTCCGTGCTCCGCAGCTAAATGAAACGCCGTCTTACCTGACTGACACAACAAATGGAGACACTTTAAAAAGGACAATGTTTTACATCTGTTAACATTACGTTTCAATGGGTACTAAAAAAAGTTAACGGAAAGCACAATGAAACTTCTCCATAATATTGGTCATGTGGTATTAATGATTTAATAGAGCACAAATCGTATAAACTCGTAACATTACAATTGACCCAGCTAACATTCATAATAAATGCCACACAGTCCATATTGACTGCGCATGACTCATTTATTTTCTTTATCTATGATTTGATTTTTTTGGAGACCTTTGTGGTAATATTAGTGAATCAATCCATATTACTGATTGATGTTAGCAATACAAACAAACAAATAACACCTAATAGATAAAATGTCATGTTCTATTATTTATAGATAGTATTATTTATGAGTTCCATTGGACAAGAAAGACGTCCTTGTCATTTTTTATGCTTGAAAGCTCTTGTTTACTGTCTGCTTTTTGTGTCAACAAACCTCTTCCTTGAGTCAATTCTCAAAGTCATTCCTTGAAAATGTTTAACTGATATTTGCATAAACATCACAGTCGTTATCACTCTCAGATGAAAAACAGATCTCTTCTACTTTCAGGACTAGAATCGATTCATAAAACTGAGCCTTAAAAGATTTTTAACACTTACATCATAGATCAGAGAAAGCTGCAAATCTTTTTAATCATTTTAAGTGCATGAAAATACAGTATGGTAAAGAAAATAACATTTTGAAAAACTGATCAAATGTGAAAACTTTTTTTGACAAAACGTCAAACTGAACACCACAAAACTGATCTTACACATTCATATCAATCAAATGCTCTTTCAAAACATTAAAGTTGGCATGAAATAGAAGTTGCAATAGTCTTTTCATCCCTATTTTCCCTGTAAGGAATCCCAATAGTATTTTCTTCACTATATATTTGAGGAAAACTGCTTCTGGAATGAGAAAAAAAGATCTAGGGCGGAACTTGATTTAGTCTTTCGGGGATTCATTGGATTGTTGGCGATAATCTATTGTGTCAACACACAGGTTTGCACTTACAACACTGTGTGTACGCTGTATAAAAACATGAGTCAAACACAGGTGAATATGTAAATTCACTCTCTGCCAGTAAGTGGAACAAGCAGAAAACCGGAAACCCCTGTAAACAAACCAGCGCTGCGCTGATAAGCAATTACAGTACGTTATTAGTCATTATATGGAGGTAAGATTAAAAGAAAATGGCATCAAAAATGCCCTGGTCAAAATGCGACTGTTACGTCCAATCGGGGTGCGAGTGCGATGCGGAATCAGACTCGAAGAAGAAGCTCCAAAACGAAACACTCTTTATTCAAAAACGTAAAACAAAACACTTTAAATATAACTGAAACGGCACATCCTAGTGCAAACATGGGGAGAACTCGGAAACAGGGAGACATCCACACTCGACTCAACACGGACATGAAAACGTTCACAACTGACAAAGACAAAGGAGCACAGGAAGGTAATTAATGACAAACACGGGATGAGGAACAGCTGACGAGACTTAGGATTGTGATTATACACAGACGGGAGCGTGCAGGACCTGGAAGATACATAAAGGGACCCGGATGTGAACAACGAGACAAGACTGTGACTGACATATTAACATGTATGAAACAAATACAATAAATTACACATAAAATAGTCGTAATTTATCAGCACTAGATCAATGCAATCAATGTCGGCTATTTAGTGATCGCAAAGATCTCTGAAAGTGCATGTAGAACGTGCTTTTACTTTAAACATGCAATACTTAAGTTCATTGAATTAAATTATAGCCCTCAGTTGTGAGTCCTGAAAACTTACAGGTGTGTGAGTTTGTTTATACAATGTAGTTGCCACTGCTGTAAATAATTATTTGAAAAATATAATCTTTGTGCTTCCTGTGCGTTACTGTGCCCCTGGTCATGAAGAGAACAGATGCCGTTTCGAGGGGGAGGGGATGTTGTTGATTAAAGATCACAAGTCATTTATAAATTTTTGCACGTATAAATCATTTATAATAAATACTGCAACCTTCTGTAGATTTCATGGTGATTTTAAAATGTTCTTGTAAGTTACAGTAGATTGGAAAGCAAAACCCATTCGTTTCCCTAGCTTTGTCTGGACTCCGGTGTTTAGCATATATATGGGAACAGAGGTTGCTATTCTCTGTAATAAAAGGCACTATACTTCAAGATCATGGATATTGTGAGAAAAAAAAGGAGATTCTCACCTTGTCGACTTTATTAAGCTGCACGTTTTCAAGATCTTCCATGATGTACTCCAGAATACTGATGTGGCCCCTCTGGGCTGCACAGTGCAAAAGACTCAAGCCATTCTGAGGGCAATAGAAATGAGACTTCAGTCACTGTGAGGCATTGAAATTAATGTTGAAGTCTGTATCTAGGGCAGTGCACAGTACAATCCCATTTGAATCGTGAGTGAGCAGAACACACATCGAGTGAGATGCTGCCACTGTCTTTATATAAGATATCTGAAACTTAACCAAGAGTCTTACTTTGTTTTCAGAGGTGAGCTTTGACCCGGTTGAGACAAGGATCTTTAGGATTGGCAGGTGACCAAACCACGCCGCCAACAGCAGGGCATTCATACCAAACTGGAAAACAATTAAGAATGTCTATACAGTCACACCACTTTTGAATAATGATATTAGCCTAAAGCAGGGTTGTTCTTGTGGCAAAATCATTTACATTTCTTGAAATAAAATAACTTGTTTTAGTTTAGTTTAATGAAATACTTCAATAACTAAGAGTTAATAAAAACCATACAGACATATCTAAACTAAATAATACATTTGGGGAGAAAATTACTAAAGTTTTATGTAAAATTAACATGAGTCCTAACGCTCTTGCCTATAAGCCAGTGATATTCCTCTGACCTTTACTCTTTTGTAATGTCTCTCAGCCATCTCTCTTTCTACAGTCTTTCTTCAAAACTCTTGCTCACTCTCTCTCCTCCCCCATCATGAATGGACACGCTCCCTACTGCTGATTGGATACAAGTGTGTTGTGGTGCTCTACTTTCAACATGTTTTTCAGAAATACTGCACCTTTAATTATTTAATAATAATCCCAATACGATAAAGCTCACCAGAGACTCATGAGCATGTTCTGCCAGCAATGCTAACATCAAGTTTGATTTCCTGGGAATTAACATAAAGATAGACTGTATTGTTTGAATGCACAACAAGATACTCAAAATTGTCCACCAATTAAAATGTAAACGTAAAATAAAGAAGCTAAACTTTTCACAAAAAGCATATGGAATGACAGTGAGACCCGTTATATACTTCATCTAATCTTTTGTTCACATTACCTTAATTTTCTGTAGAATTGTATCAAGTAAAAACAGCAGGCATATAAAATTGCATTAATAACTTTGCATTACTTGAGCTACTGCATGGAACAATTGTACTTCAAAAATAAATGTCACTCCACTCCAGACTATTTATGTGTACTGCAAAAACAAGAAGGTGATTTAAAAATGTTGACCATTTAAAAATGCACACTTTCATTGAAACATTTACATTGATTTTATTTTCCAAAAAATATGTTGGTCTTTATTATCCCTTGCATTTTATGGCAACTCTTTGTTGGTGTGAAAAGCTTGTGTGCACAATTATATATTAGATTTATATATGGAATTCACATGGAATGACACAGAAATTATACTAGCCAGTTGATGTGACATGCTATAATTTATCTAAATTTATTTTGATAATAAACAGAATCTTTCAGATCATGTGTAATTTTATAAAATGTAATTATTCTGCACACCGTTTTTATGACCTCCTACCTAGGACATGAAGAATGTTCACTATTAAAAATATGTATTAAAAAATAGTCACACTTAAGATTATTTGTATGTAATTCAAAATAATAGTAATAAAATAATACACTCTCACTTTACCTTGTACTGTATATAAACATACTGTACATTAAATCTTAAACTTTTTATTAAGAAACATCCCTATCACTCACCAAACTACTCAGTTATCTAAAAGCGTTTTAGTCTTGCATTTCCGGGTCACTAAATTATTGTTGTTGGTGTTACAAGCTCCAAGCCTCCAGTCATTTACAGACCACATGGTGTATGAACAGCAGCCCATTAAAGATTTACCAAGTGGAGCAGTATTTATCTTATTTGTGCTCATACAGTACACTGTAAAAAAAAATCTCGTAAAAAAACGGTAAATGACTGGCAGCTACGGCTGCCAAACAAAAACCATAAAATTAAAGTAAAATATCTTAATTCAAATAAAGTGCAAAAACAATAATTTTACAGAAATTTTCATTAAAAATTGTAGTGAAAAAACATGTTATTTTACAGATTTTTCCCGTGTTTAAAGTAAGATATTTTACCTTTTTTTTACGGTTTTTGTTTGGCAGCCGTAGCTGCCAGTCATTTACCGTTTTTTTATGATTTTTTTTTTACAGTGTAAAACTGTTATTTTATGGATCTTTCCTAGATTATTATGATCAAAAACCTTCAATTAAATTACAGTGTTAACAGTTCTACGGACAAACACTGTTATTTTACAGGTATTTACTAAATTATTACAGTCAAACACCTTTAATTAAATGATATCGCTAAGAGTTCTACGGATAAACACTGTTATTTTACAGGTATTTACTAAATTATTACAGCCAAAAACCTTCAATTAACTGATGTCGCTAAGAGTTCTATGGATAAACACTGTTATTTTACAGGTATTTACTAAATTATTACAGTCAAACACCTTTAATTAAATGATATTGCTAAGAGTTCTATGGACAAACACTGTTATTTTACATGTATTTACTAAATTATTACAGTCAAACACCTTTAATTAAATGATATTGCTAAGAGTTCTACGGATAAACACTGTTATTTTACAGGTATTTACTAAATTATTACAGTCAAACACCTTTAATTAAATGATACTGCTAAGAGTTCTACGGATAAACACTGTTATTTTACAGGTATTTACTAAATTATTACAGTCAAACACCTTTAATTAAATGATATTGCTAAGAGTTCTATGGATAAACACTGTTATTTTACTGGTATTTACTAAATGATTACAGTGAAACACCTTCAATAAAACGACAGTGTTAAGAGTTCAACAGATAAACACTTATTTTACAGATTTCCTAAATGATACAGTCAAACAATAAATAGTCAAGACGTGCTCAAGATTTAAAATGAAGTTTTATTTTGGCAGATAAAATAAGTATAAACAGTATAAAAAATAATTAAAATCATCTCAAACTTCAATTTGCAGCATTTGTTTACATATAATTTAATAGTGTTTAAATTATGTAAAACGTAATCTAAAATCACAATTATTGAATAAATAAAATACAAAATTGAAATTACTTCAGTAATTAACAATAGTTTATCAAATTCTCAAACTAGGATTATGGTGACAGTCTAAACATACTGAATACAAAACTGTAACACTTTACAAAATGAACAGCACTTATACAGCGTTTATTAAAATTATACAGCATTTATTTATTAAATTTATGACTGGAGTAACGATGCTGAAAATTCACCTTTGCTAACAAGAATGAATTACATTTTAAAATATTTTCAAATAGAAAAGTTATTTTAAATTATAATATTATTTCACAATATTACTGTTAGTATGATTAATTAAATAAATGCAGCCTTGCAGATGAGCAGACGAAACTTCTTTTAAAAACATTAAAAATCTTACGATACCAAACTTTTGAGCAGTGTGTGTGTGTGTGTGTGTACACTACCGGTCAAATGTTTTAGAACAGTAATATTTTTGTATGTTTTTAAAGATGTCACTTCTGCTCACCGGGGCTGCATTTATGCTATTATATTATAAAAAATAGAAAATAAGCTGTAATATTGTGAAATATTATTAAAATGCAAAACAACTGTTTTCTATTTGAATATATTTTAAAATGTAATTTATACCTGTGATGCAAAGCTGAATTTCCAGCATCATTACTCCAGTCTTCAGTGTCACATGATCCTTCAGAAATCATTCTGATATGAGGATTTGCTGCTCAAGAAACATTCATGATTATTATCAATGTTGAAAACAGTTCTTTTTATGATTCTTTGATAAATAGAAAGATCCAAAGAACAGTATTTATCTGAAATAGAAAGCTTTTGTAACATTGTATACCGTTCAAAAGTTTTGGGTTGGTAAGATTTTTTTTTTTTTTGGGAAATAACTTAAAGAAATTCATAATTTGTTTCAGCAAGGATGCATTAAAGTGACAGTATAGACATTTATAATGTTGCAAAAGCTTTATATTTCAGATAAATGCTGTTCTTTTGAACTTTCTATTCATTAAATAATCCTGAAAAAAATGTACGCAGCTTGTAACGAGTTATAGTGGGTAATGCTCCTTTAAGGCGGAGTGCTTTTTCACTCTCTCAAGAGCAGTAATGAGGTTCGAACAGAGCGCGGGCAGGGAAGCATCGCATGTATGGAGTGAGGTTTTTCACACAGTTTTCGTTTATGTTGCTCTTACTGTTGTTTTGTTGTTGTTTGGTAACGCGATTGTGTGTGAAGCATTGTTTGCCAACCTCCCCGGTGTGTGTAGGATGGACAGTTAATAAAGGACCCCTCCTGTGGAATATCAGCTGTGTCTTACTAGTGATTCACTCTACATTTAGGCGAGCTATCCGGCCTCTCCTAGAGAATAAACGCGTTACAAGCTGTTTTCGACATTAATAATAATAGTAAATGTTTCTTAAGCAGCACATCAGCATATCAGAATGATTTCTGAAGGATCATGTGACACTAAAGACTGGAGAAATGATGCTGAAAATTCAGCTTTCCTAATGTTAGTATGTCAATACTCACCGCTCCTGAAGATCATCCTGTGGCTGGATTTTTTCTTCCTAAAATGTATTTCACACACACACACGCACACATTAGCCATTTACTTACTAACAGGGATTTTCAAAAGAGCTTGTACAAGACTCCGTTCTCAGTTCACTCATTTACAAAGCTCTTATATAGACTCTTTTTTTTTTTAAATCTTAATCCTAGTTTAAAATATTAACACATGCTAACAACACACAGTTAACGTTAGCTAATACACTGAACTATGTAATGTCGTTATCGCGATTAGATTATTACTTAAACACATTACATCACAATGTAGCAGACTATATTTTTTTTAATAAAAGCTAACTTATTTAACTTACCTTCTGTAGTTGTCCGGTAACGTTACACGTTGGTAAAAGTCGTTGGCCATATTGCATTTTTTGTTTGTTCACCATTAACAATCCGCAACTTAAATTTGCCTAAAATAGAAAACTTTGCAGTCCGACGTAAAATAATCAATGTAATAATCCATGCAAAACCGAGCTGAAGTAGTACTGTGCACTGCAGATGGCGAGCTGCAACGCACACAGACAGATACGCGCGCGCGCACACTCGCTTTCCAACAATTTTTTTTTTTCAAATTTGAAAAAAGGCGCGCACGCTGTAAAAGGCGCGCACATTTGTCATTGGCCAGATTCCTGGATGAAACTCAGCATAACCAATCATGCTCAAAGCAACACAGACATACAATAATGTGGCTTGTAATAATTTGTAGGATGTTGTATTAAATAATTGTTTAAATTGTGTTTTTATTGGACATATATATGTGTATATTGTGTGTGTATATATATATATATATATATATAATAGTTTTTTTTTTTATTACCTGACCTTTCCTTTAGAAATATTCTGCCTAATAATGTCAACTCTCATTTTCACTTTTACTGTGTGCCACTGTTACACAACCTGTTGGTTTAGGTTTAATCTTCTGTCCAAAGCAACACTTGTTTGCTAACATTGCATAATCAGGCATAATATTATGACCTTCCTAATATTGTGTTGGTCCCCCTTTTGGGGGAAAAAAAAAGCCCTGACCCCCAATTTGTTAGCAACAGATCCTTTAAGTCTTGTAAGCAATGTACACGCACCTGGCCACTATGATGCAAAAGAAAATATGATTCATCGGAATCTGTGCTCCGTGGTCCAGTTTTGATGCCCACTGTTCCGATGCCCACTGTTGGCACTTTTGGCAGTGGACAGGAGTCCGCATGGACACCCTGACTGGTCAGCGGCTATGCCGCCCCATATGCAATAAACTGAGATGCTCTGTGTATTCTGACCCCTTTCTATCAGAACCAGCATTAATTTCTTGAGCAGTTTGAGCTCCAGTAGCTCATCTGTTAATCCTTACGCTTGCCCATTTTTCCTGCTTCTAACACATCAACTTTGAGCACAAAAACAGCTTGGGCTTTTGCATGGCTTTTTGTTTGTGGACTTCTCGTCTGCATTTAATCTTTTGCAGCCTGTTATTTTAGGACAAAAACTTCAGTTTCATTTTAATCATGGTATAGTCTCATGAGACAGACTTTTTAGACAGACTTCGAGTGGTTGCCCCTGTTGCGTTTTAGGACAATTTGATGTTCTACAAATCATTATAAACTTTTGTGCCTGAGTCAATTCATTTATGTAACAAATGTGTCTTATTATTATTTATTTATTTATTTAATTTGTGCCGTTTATTAAAGATACTTAAATGTATTGATTTATTGGCAAATCCTAGCTTAGTCTTAACCCTGTCTGTGAGACCAGGCCTGGGTTTGGGGTTAAGGTTAGGATTAAAGGCACCACAATGCTGTAAATACGAGTGATAAGCTTGTAAGTCCTGATCTTTATGAGTAGAAGATGTGTCAGTTAGAAACATGTCAGAATACCACAATATTTAAAGGTATTTGGCATTGACATTGTCAGGCTTTTAGGGTTAGGGTTAGGTAAGCTAATGCATAAAACTTAGCGTTAATCAAATGTATATGTGATATGTGTAAATAATTGAGTTTGATTTATTTGTATGTGATTGTTTTTTGTTGTTTGTTCGTTGTTCTTTGATATGAATATTGGTTGTAAATATATTGTGTTCTAGAATAGGTTATTCATTTCAAGTTAATCATTGTGTGATTGGTTGTACGTGTGACGTGCACGTCGCTGCGTGGCGGGATGAAGGGAGTTCTCGCGAGAGACTTCATTCACGTTATAAAGTTAAGTGAATGAACATGCGGGTGACTGAGTGAGTGTGATTTATAATCAACATATATCACTCCCTTACAGGTATGCACGGTTGGAAAGACAGGTTTGAGTGTCATGAGTGTTTTGTCTAGCATATTCGAGTGTTGTGCAGGTTAAGTGTTTTCAGTATCAACGTGTTCAGTTAACTCAAATGTACCGCGATAGCGCGCGCGCGCTGACGATACCGCATCACACAGGAAGTGTTTGTTATATGTGCTTTAATGCTTTCGTTACTCGTTGTTTCTGTTAAATGTAAAGCTATGTACTAGTTCAGGGGTCGGCAACCTTTAATGTTGAAAGAGACATATTTAACAAAAAAAAAATGTTTTCAAATATGTCCGGAGCCGCAATCTAAGGTTTATATATGAAGCGATACGGAGCGATCATTCTGTTGAGGGGAGTGGGTCAGAACACGACAGAGAAGGAAGAAATTGTCTCAAAGTGATTTATTCGATTAAACAGGTCAAAGAGGGGAGCCAACCATTAATATGAGCTTCAATAATGTCCAGTAATGCTGAAGGAGATTGAGATGTGGGAGCACAAGAAGCACATGTGATCAAAGATCTCAGTAATGTCCTTGCTCAAATGGATGAGCTTGGATGGAAGGGAGTGGAAAGGAGTGTGGCTTCTCCCCTAATACATGAACACAATTACCTTCATTAATTATTATTACTTTATCTGAACATAGCAGATAAAAATGTAAACACAGAAAATGAAGCACAACTAAATTAGCATCGAGCTATAACACTTCAATAACTGCGTCATAACAAAGACGAGTATGTACATAAGCAAACATAGTGGTAATTGTGAACTCACTCTCCTAAGACGCACAAAACACACAATAGGCACTCTTTCCGAGGCTGTTAACCAAGTTATTGGCTTTTCTCCAGTGTGTAATAGTTTAACTGATATCTGCCGCGGTGAGTGATATATGATTCACTCTGAACTGAACCGCTTAACTTTCTGAACTAATGCGCGTCGTAGTTTCAGAATAAAAGTCCCCTGAAACAGCGCTCTTATTCCTCTCACATGGCCATTTTCACAGCGGGACCGCTGCTACAATTTACGTGTATGGGATGAAAGAGCCGCAGCACAGGGGTGAAAGAGCCGCATGCGGCTCCGGAGCCGCGGGTTGCCGACCCCTGTACTAGTTGTATATAATTTGTGTATGTGTCTGTTTCTGTTATATTCACGTTATAAGGTTAAATGAATGAACATCGCGGGTGACTGAGTGTGATTTATAATCAACATATATCACTCCCTTACAGGAGAATTACATATATAAACAATAAAGTTTACTGTGGCTTCTTAAGAACACATCTGATGCACATTCTTGGATCTTCATTTTCTAGAAGTAGGCTAGAATTATTCATTTACAGAAAAATATGGTATAAATAAAACATTGCATTAATTTACATATATTGTTCGTAATTTTACATGGATTTGTATGTATTGAATGAAAACAGAAAAGATAATAATAAGGTAATTTTCCTGTATTAAAACTGGAAATTACTGTAATTTGTCATTAATGATATAATCCTTAAAATAATGGTCAAATTGTTAATTATTACATATATTGGTTGTAATTTTACATGAATTTGTACGTAATGTATAAAAATAGAAAAATACTGTATAAATAATACAGTAATTTTCTGTATAAAAAATTAGAATTACTGTAATTTTTCATTTAATGATATAATCCTTAAAATAACAGTCAAGTTGTTAATTTACTGATATTTATTGTAATTTTACATGAATTTGTACGTAATGTATAAAAATAGAAAAATACTGTAGAAATAATACAGTAATTTTCTGTATAAAAAATAAGAATTACTGTAATTTTTCATTTAATGATATAATCCTTAAAATAACAGTCAATTTGTTAATTTACTGATATTTATTGTAATTTTACATGAATTTGTACGTAATGTATAAAAATAGAAAAAATACTGTATAAATAATACAGTAATTTTCTGTATAAAAAAATAAGAATTACTGTAATTTGTCATTAATGATATAATCCTTAAAATAACAGTCAATTTGTTAATTTACTGATATTTATTGTAATTTTACATGAATTTGTACGTAATGTATAAAAATAGAAAAATACTGTATAAATAATACAGTAATTTTCTGTATAAAAAATAAGAATTACTGTAATTTGTCATTAATGATATAATCCTTAAAATAACAGTCAAGTTGTTAATTTACTGATATTTATTGTAATTTTACATAGTTTTAAACATAATTTCGATTTACAAAAAAATACTGTAAAAAATTAGAGATATTTTCTGTAAAATTAGGATTTTTTCTTACAGTGTAAATAAACATGGAATTTTATCAAATATTCAGCCTAAAATGGAAATGAATTCGAACCTGTTCCCTGTAACAGACAGACGGAATGCATTTGATACGTACGCTGTCCATATCATCCACATCTGTGTCGTGATCTAGCAGTAGACGCAGTGCCTGTTCACTGCCAGCTCCGGCTGCCCAGTGCAGGGCCTTACGGTCCATCTGTAAAATGAAAACCCCATATTAAACCAAACACTCGCACGCCATGCTTCGCCATTGTTTTAGGTGGTAAATAATATTGTTTTCTTGGGTAAAATAAAGGTCACATCCTGTGCTGAGGACCACAACACGTGTGTTTCCGACACTCTGGGAAAAACAAAACAAACTGGCATTGTGAATGGCAACATAACTTCCTCTGACACAGCTTCCTGTACAGTACGTTCAATTTGTTTTATTATTTTAAGAAGCTCATTTGAAACATCCTGGGGCATTTATTATATAAGTAAATATAGTGTGTCAGTTCTCAACCGGCTCCTATAGATTTGCAATGCGCATGTATGTTTCTCCAGGTTCAGTATTGGCTATATCTCACTTTATTTTTGACTTTGATGTCCACCCCTCTTCGTATGAGCTCCTGCATCCTGTCCGTGTCATTCCTCTTGGCGGCATTATGAAAGTCCTTCTCTGATCGAAGCACTGGAGAGAAATGAAAGTGATATAGACAGGTACAAACATCAGCTGCATACATGATCTCATGTTTCTGTTCTTTTTCCAGATGTTATCTCTATCTAGATCTCTATTCTAAATCCTATGAATGCATATATAACATCATTGAAGAGTATATGCTTATTTAATCACTCACTCAAATGGCATTATTGTAAAGGTAAAAAAAAAATACATTGTCACAAAATATTTATATTGCATAAGAAAATAATCAGTAGAGCTGGTTGTAATTGACAGCCCAGCCCTAGTAACATGTTTAATAGTAGCCAGAGTTAGTTTTATAAGCACCTCCTCATACATTGAGATGATATTTTTTTTAGCCATGAATATGTTTCTCACTATTCTTTCCTTTCGCTGTTTTAACACTCACATATATCGTCTTCGGACACCAGTCCGTCCTCCATCCTCATCGGCTGATGGTGTGTTACGTCTCCGATGTGCGCATCTTCTGATATATGTCTACATTCTGGTGTTTTGATGTGATGTTCGGCTGTGTTTGTGTGTGATTCCCTCTCGGCTCTCGAGCTCAAGCCTGCCGCTTTGGGAAATGACGAATCCTGCCGAAGCGAACGAAGGCTCATGAATATTAAATACATCACGCGCACGTTTCCTCGCATTCCTCCAATGGCGAGGCTGGAATCATTAAAATTAATTAAGCTGCGCAGATGTTACTTACAATGACGAAGGATTGGTTAATGAATATTAAACAAGTTGTGTGGACGTTGTTAGATATACATTCGTTGACACTTTATCGCCAATAATGTGACAGATCATTATTGTGGCATTATATACACGCTGTATCATGTTAAAGTAGACAAATGTTTTTATAATTACTATTTTTACAATGATTAGCATCCTACCCCGCATTAAAGGAAAGTATTTAATCGATTTGTTTGATAAATAAATAAATAAATAAAACACTGTGAGGGCAAATGCATATGATTTAACGTAAGCTACAAATGTTGAGCTATTCTATTTTAAAGGCTAGTTTTACTTTTTTATGGTGTTATTCATTTATGAGATCTCTTTTTTTTCTGTTCTTCCCCAAAGGATTAAATTAATTACTGACTGTTTTTAAACTCGTTGCACTGACAGCTGATTCTTTATTTATGAAGCATCTATTTTCTTTTCACATTTGATCTTTGTTGAGTAACAATAGGCAATTGATCTTGTTTGTCTGTCTATTGGCTTTGAGTAAACTAACCTGAATGCTGGACAAATGTTAACCTGTTTGAACACAAAGGGCTGTGACCCATTCTTATGCTAAACCTCCACTAGAGAGAGCTGCAGATTCACTCTTACTGTTTTGAGCGTCATGTTGATGGGTATCTCAATAGCTTCACTTCTGGCCAATTTAATTTTCCATGCACAGCTGTTGGGGCAGAGGCTAAAAGGCCATTTAACAATGAGAGTCACAAGTTGAGTCATTTTGTTGCATAACTGCATGCTGGATAGTGAAGCAATCCAGAATCCAGTGTGGACAAAGGGAAAATGAGAATGCAGCCATCAAAGTTTTGTTTAGCGATTAAATACAAATATTTAATATTTACATCTGGCAAACACTTTAATCCAAAGCGACTTACAATGCATTCAAGAAACACGTTGACATTCTAATCAGTTCTTGCTTTCCCTGGGAATCAAACCCATGACCAAACCCATGACCCATGGGTGTTGCAAGCATCCCACTCTACTGTGTGAGCTACAGGAAAGCTGACATGATTAGCATGTTTATTATGTTAATCAACAATGCATAAAAATAATGTTTACAATACTACACATTTAACAAGCCTTTAAAAAATAGATTGCAGGCAACAACAAACATTTTAAATAGTAAGCATGCAGGCATTCAGATATCATTTCAAAAACATCAATGCTTTGAAATAATGTGTGGATATGTGCATAATATAAAAAAGTTAAGGTATGATGGTATGCTGTTCAAGATTTGATGTGATCATGTGTATGTTGTAGTATGCCAAAACCATCACTAGGGAAACAAAACAGACTTTGTTCCAAAAAGCAACTCCCATCATACCAGCAGAGGGAGGCAAGTGAAACTCAAGGGCCCGGTTTCACAGAAAAGGCTTTGATTAAACCAGGATTAGGCCTTAGTTCAATTACATTCAACAAGCTTTTCTAAACATGTTTGGAAAAAAAAAATATTGCTGTGCATCTTCAGACAAAACAATGGCATGGTCATATTTTAAGATGTCAGTGCAAGTTATTTTCAGTTAAGACAGTTCATAAATGCATTTTAGTCTTGTACTAGGCCTTGTCTGTGAAACCGGTGGTTAAGTAGGATTTTAAAATGTGCCTTAGAAAAAATCATTACTGATGTACATCTTGAGACAAAACAATGACGCTGACATTTTAAGATATACTATAAGACATACTAGGCTTAAGCCTTATCTGTGAAACTGGCCAAAGGCACATCTACACAGTATTTTGATACCACAAAAGGAGAAGGATAGGTCACTTCTACAAATGGAGGAAATAGAGGATGCTATAAATACCAAAACATTATATTAACTTTAGTTCAAATTTCTGGATATTAAAGGCTGTAAAGTGCAGGATTATATTGGTCAATAGGCATACGTGTTCCTTGTGTCTTAATGTTACATTTTCAGATTGTCATTGTAAAGCAACACTGAAATTTTAACCTAGAGCTGTTGTAATGTGTAAAATTTGTGGTAAGCGTTGTTGATCAGTTCCACATTTGGCATGATGCAGAACTGATTCTTTAGGCTAAAAGAAGAATACCTTCTACACACACACACACACACACCAGACCCATTTCATCTAATTAATTACACAAAGACCACGATAAAAGCAAAAAGTTCTGTATATAAAACACTTCCTGTTTTAGTCCATTTTAAACAGACCAAGTATTTGTGTACCACTGTATATGTTCAGCTCAAACACTGCATTTGCATTTCATTTGTTGCGGTTAATTTCAATGGAAATGCAACCTAACATTCAAAAGTTGTAGTGTTTATAAAGAAAGAAATGTTAAACTTGCGTGTCTAGAAAGACTAATGCAAATCCATTAAAGTAGAAAGTCAAACCTTTTTGGAAAAACAGAATATGGCATATTCATTTGAAACATATTTGACAGATTTTTGATTAATTTAATGGAAGCGATAAAAGTAGCTCTTTCAAAAACATAAACATGACAAACTTCTCAACGGTACTGCATATAAAATTTAATATATAAAAATGGACAGATGAAGCCACAAAGAATCCAACAACACAGTGAATATTAAAGACATTCTGTCTTTATTTAGACATGCTTTGCAAAGCAATTATTTCCCAGTTTTGTACATTTACTATGCATTTAGATTTAAAAAAAAAATAATTAGTCCAGTTAGTAATTGCAATTAATAGATTCCATAAGACATAATAAACCCATCAGCTTCTTCAAAATTCAATAGTAAACATTTAACAGTAAACAGTAATTCTAAATTTGTTCTTAAGCATAGTTTTAGACAGACAATAAACATGAATATGTCAGAACATTAATAACTTAAATATTAAGCATTTCACTGGCGGGCGTGTTATTTACAACATAATGTTCAAATATTCACCAAGCATTAAAAATATGAGTTGAATGATACAATTCGAGGGAAATTACGAAAAGAAATGCTAAATGAAATGCACTTCGCGAAGGACAAAGAACTAAGATGAATCTCATAATCAAAGACTATGTACTTTATATCATTTAAATGCAAGATCATATCTTACAAAATGGTACCACAAAAACACTTTCATCATGGGAAAATTCTCGACTCTGTTAGATCTAGAAAAACTGAAGTAAAACTAACTTGGTTATCATCTCCTACACAAGTTGCTTTTACAGACACTCAATAACTGTTTACCCATAACAACCAAATGTATATATATATGGGCTGTGCTAACCAGCTTTCTCTTTGTAGAAACCAAAGATGACGTGCCGATTAGGCCAGGCAGCAGGAAGCTAGTATCTGTAGATTATTAATAGACTGTGTGAAGAACAAACTGCCGTGGCCACAGCATCAGTATGACAAAGAACACAAGGGACAGATTATATACCAACAGAGTTTGCATGAGTGCGTGTCTTTTCACAGTGCTACCATGTGCAAACACTTTGAGGTGAAGAAAAAGGCAGAAAATGAACTGGGTGTAGGTGGGTGACAACTAGGCTTGACTTAAAGTTGTAACACTACCACTCAAATGTATGCAAATTAATGCTTTTGATCAGCAAGGACACATTACATTTATTCAGTGTCAATAAAGAAATGTATTATTCAAAGTTCTTCTGAACTTTGATAAAAGAATCCTGAAAATAAAATCTATTTTTAACAAAAACTGTTTTTAACATTGATAATATCAAATAATTACAAGAGTATTACATTTTAAAATGTATTAAAATAGAAAAGTTATTTTAAATCTTAATAATAATAATATTTCACAATATTTTTGCTGTATTTTGATCAAAGAAACAATTATCTCGGTGAGCATAAGAGATTATGAAAGAACATTTAAAAAAAAAATTGTTACCACTCGTATACTTTAGAATGTATTGGTGAACATTTTAAATAGTAATGTGAATATTCTTTAGATTAGCTAGTCATTAGATCATGGAATTATGTTTATTCCAAATCATTTTAACTTTGATGAAAACATCACTGCAAAAACCAAACGGAAGACTAAGTGTAAACTCTGGCCTGCAGACATGGACCAGGAAATACACTGCTATTCATATACTATATATTTTGATCTAAACTGTGATTAAGCATTATTTCACAAGTTCACATATAATTAAGTAGAGTAAAGGTTATGCGTATTTGGCGTGCCGTCCGAAGGAAGGGCTTTTTGGCCAGAACCCAAAGTACCAAGGGAAAAAAAGCACCAGGGGAACAGGCAATCAGAAAACAAACCAAGCAGAAAATCTCCCTGTGAATTATTGCACACAATCTGGTTGGCTGAGAAGGCTTTGAAGGGCGGAGTTGTGGAGAGCGGCTGTGTGCTTAAAGGGACGGGGTGTTTAGTTAGCAAAATGGCTATATTAGCTTACAGTATTTTTAAAGTGGGAAATTAGGGCTTGTGAACAAAACATACTAGCAAAACTTTAAAAAGCACTTCGGTACCTCTCCTTATTGATTTCTCATGTTCTTAATGTCTAATAGCCCTTCAGACATCACTTTAAACTAATTTTTTTACACAGGAGCTGCAGTGCAAAATTAAAAATACAACAAACGTGTTAGCGTAAAAAGCTAACTTATGCTAATAGTGGTTATGTGCACTTGTAATTTATGGGGGTTTGTCATCTGATACAGAAGTCACGTGTTTTCTGTACAACAAATCTTCAAATCTACAGAACAAAGTGCGGAACATAACTAAGGAATAAGAAACTAATCTTAAAGCGAGACTGAAGCAAACTAAACACTAAATACACTTGACATTACAGCAGGTGAGCTAACTGGCTTTCTCCACAAAATAAAAATTTCCAGGTACAAATTCAGCTCAGAGCTTTTACTTATTTTGGAGAGAAATAGTTTGTTAGCTTAGCAACAATACGTAGGCCTGCAGTATCTTCATCTAGAGCAGGGGTGTCAAACTCAATTCCACAGGGGGCCAAAATCCAAAGCACACTTTAGGTCGCGATACTAGATTGTTGATGGGGGGGGGGGGAGCGCGATACTAGATTGTTGACGGGGGGGAAGCGCGATACTAGATTGTTGAGGGGGGGAGGAGCGTGATACTAGATTGTTGACGGGGGGGGGGGAGAGCGCGATACTAGATTGTTGACGGGGGGGAGCGTGATACTAGATTGTTGACGGGGGGGGGGGGAGAGCGCGATACTAGATTGTTGACGGGGGGGAGCGTGATACTAGATTGTTGACGGGGGGGGGGGGTGAACGTGATACTAGATTGTTGATGGGGGGGGGAGCGCGATACTAGATTCTTGACGGGTGGGGATGAACGCGATACTAGATTGTTGACGGGGGGGGGGGATTGCGAGCTTTGCAGCATACTAAGCTAGACTTGATTAACACAGGAAGTTCGGCAAGGCAGCTGAAGTGCTGCATTTTGGGATCTGTAGTTTATTGTGTTACCAGTGCTTCATATCGCTGGGCCATTAATAAGAATAATATATGAAATGATCTCGCGGGCCGGACATAATTACATGCCGGGCCGGATGTGTCCCGCGGGCCTTGAGTTTGACACCTATGATCTATGACACCTATGAGGCTACGTAGCTACATTAGCGAAACTGTAAGGCATCTTAGCCTCGCAAAGTTTAAATAGTAGCTTGGAGATGGTTGGGTGTAAGAATTGCATCTGATTATTTGCATTCTTTTCATCATAGATCATCCCTATGGGTTCTTTCCACCAACACTTACCATTACAAACTTAATCTGTTGCTTTTGTTAGAATCTTTAAGGCATCTGGCTTCCCGTAAGAACTCATCAGCTTTCCTGAGCTTCTCCATTGCTGCAGTGAGCAAGATCTCTGGTCTCGCTTCCACCGTCATTTCCGCCTCTCCGCTCTGTCCAGTTGCAATTGCATTCAGCAGCTCTCCCGTCGCTTCTATCTCAAAAGACACTTTGCTTTGTAAGTCCTTCACGTCACTTCGATGCTGTTCAGTTGCTATCTCTTTTCCCTTGCTTTCCACCATCTCTGCATTCTCCACAAGGAGGTCTCCTAGGGATGCGGAGCGAGCTTTGGAAGAATGACTAAGAGGCATAGTGGGGTCCAGGGACTTGTTGGCACAATGGCTTGGGGCTGGATTTGCTTTGAGAGCTGAGACCTCTGTGGTGGTGGACGGGGCTTTTAACAATGGCTCTTCCAAACTCTTGGCTTTGCTGTGGGATGGTTCTAGATCATCCTCGCTGATTTCTGAATCTAGCACTTGGGAGCTTCCTTTGAGCTTGACAGAGGACGGTGTAGCTTGGTCACCAGTCTCAGACTCTTCCCCCGAGTGTTGACCACTGTCTAAAGACTTCTCCTCCAGCTCTTCGCTTGATACATCACCAAGAGGCTCAGTTTTGGGTTCTGGAATTATAGATTTGATGATATCTGTTTTTGAAGACTGCTCCGAAGACAAAATGGTGGTGTCGGTAAGGACTATTGGGGCACTTTGTGGGGGAGTGTCCTCCTTTTTGGCACATGCATTAAATGGCTTCTTCTTGGGTGGAGCAGGAGGACCAGGACTCTTTTTTACAGATTCAGGGGTCGAAAGTGGAGTAAGATTAAGTTGCCGAGATTCTACTGAGTTTGCTACTTCTCCAGCGGTATCTGAGGCTTTCTTTGATTTTTTCAATTCTTGTTCAGCACTAGGTTCATTTGATGGCATGGTGGGTGAATCCCACATCACTACTTGGGGTTTCATTACCTTTTTGGATACAACAAAGGTCTCTACCTCTTCTGATTTGTTCTGGTCTTCTTTCTCATCTGAAGCTTCATTCACTTTGGTACCTTCACTATCAACTTCCTCATCGTTCTCTTGAGGTTCGTTCCCCCCTGTTGTGACTGTGGCCGGTGTGACCTGTTTGTTGGGCTTCATTTGTTTGGATGGAGGAGTAGGCGGCTGGACACTCTTTGTGGAAGTGCCATCTGCTTCGAACTCCACTTTACTGTCAGAGATATTCTCCTCAACAGCAGCTCCATCAACAGATACACAGGGCTTAGATTCCTTTGATGGAGGCATTGGTGGTGTAAGAATCTTCTTTTGCGGTGCGGTTTCCTCATTTTCGGGCTCATCAACTTTATGGATTTCACTGGGTTTGATGTCTTTCGATGGCGGCATTGGTGGCTTTATAACTTTCTTCTGAGGTGTGGACTCTTCATCGATTTCCTCCTCTGTAATGCTGTTCATTATCACAGGTTTAGAAGTTTCATTTTGTTTATCCTCTTCTGTATTCAAGCAATGAGTTCCATTCTGTATGGTAACGTCACCATCAAGATCCAGTCTTAATATTCCATCACTTGAGACATTTGCAACCTGGAAGAATAAACAGAAAAGTATGTTTAGAGGATATTGCTGGATTATTGTTCTTAGGGGCACAATAGACAATACATCCACAACCATTCAAACGTTTGAGGTCAGCAAGTAAATGACAGTAAAGACAATAATATAGATTTATTTTTCAAATAAATGTAATTCTTTTGAACTTTCTATCACAGAAAGTTTCCACAAAAATATTCAGCACCACAACTTTCAACAATGATAATAATAAATCAATGTTTTTTGAGCAGAAAATCAGCATATTAGAATGATTTTTGAAAAAATCCTAAAAAATGAATTTTATATTGTAATAAAATATATATATAAAAATAAAAGTTATGTTTAATTGCAATAATATTTCATATTAAATATTCTTGTTTTCACTGTTCATTATTCAAATAAATGTAGCCTTAGTGAACATAAGAAATCTCAACAAAAAAACAACTATTAAACTACTAAATTGTGCATGCTCATTTCTTTTATTAATTTATATAAAATTATGCTGTTGTGTTATTAAAAACATTTATTTTAGTTGTCAGTATTTTTGTTTTTAATAATTTTAGATAAATTATAGATTTTTAAAATTGGCCAGAATTGTATCTATGCATCCCTAATTATTGTCCAAATTTTAAAAGGCTTTAAGGGTTTAAATGTTAAAAGGCTTTTTTGTATGTGAGAAAATATTATATTATACCTCCTTCATGTGTATCCTTGTTGGCGGTCTTCTTCCACGGTTCCCCTTAGGTCGGGTCCGTGTAACATGTTCTAATGAGCAGCTTTCATCGACTTTTACCTGAGATATAAAACATAAAAAATAAGTAGCTAGTAACGTAATGCAACACAATGTAGGATTAGTACGTTCTTTGTTATTTTTAAATTACATAGAAACTTTTTTATTTTTGCATGGTATGGTTCTATTTATATATAACTGTGTTCAAATGTCACAGTGAAATTCAAAAGATGAACAATGAGCAGTACCTCATCCAGAATTTTGTTCTTTGCCTTACTGATTCCTTCACAGAGGGCCTTGATCCAGGCTTCTTTCTCCTCAGGAGTAGGTGCCTGAAGTTTGACATCTTGGACCTAAAATGAACACAACAAACAAACACAATTTATATGCATACATGAATGAAAGATTGAAAAAAAAGACAGCTGAAGTTGTACATTCTAATCTTATAAACCTAGCTGGATTCAACATAATGTTGCCCGTACCTAATATTACGGCGGACCACATGCATTCCCCACAGACCACATTTTATCAAATATTTGATCAAATCTCCAGTTTCTGTTTTGCAATGAACATCCCTAAATACTGGAAAAATAATCAAAATGAAACCGGAACATACAAAGTGATTTGTTCATAGGATGTTTGTTTTTTTTGTCCATTGTTGAGCTGTGTTAGGTTTATATGAAGTGTATCTAGCATCCTGTATTTTGTCAGGCTCAGCATGAGCCTCCGAAGTGCACCTCACCCTAACAAAAAAATAAAAATGAAGAGAATCATGTTCTTAGAGTAGGGTGTGTCTAAAATATTCATAAAAAAGTGAAACAGGAGGGTTTGGAAACTCTTAAATTATTAAACCCTTCAAAAACTACAGTACGTGAGGTTTAATTATAAAATAAAACACTAGGCTGTGGTGTCTGACTCATTCAGCTGGCTGGTCACAGTATTCAGGAGAGGAAAAAGTGACATGCTGGTCTGGCTGCTCTTTACACACACACACACACACACACACGTGTTCTTTTCTAGAGAAGTCTCTTGACATCTGCTGAGCTCTTTGCAGTTCGCCAACGCTTCACTCTCGTCATCTGTTAGTAATAAAGCATATTTCGACCCTTAGGTATCTTCCTGCATTTCTAAAGTCCTCTCCCCACCTCCAAGACTCTCTGGATTCAGATCAGAATGGTTTATATGAATAGTTTTACACCAATATTTACAGAATAGAAAAATATATTTTGTAATAGTTAAGCTCATAGAGCAGTATGACACATACCGTGTGTGTCCAAAAGTTATGACATATCATGTGCATTTCAGTCCCGTTAGGATGAAGTCATCATTTACCATCAACTCTAATGTGCCAGGAAACAACAGTTTGACACAGTAATAATCCAGCATAAAGGGAAACTAATCTTTAAAAAAAAAAAGTCTCTAAATGCTTAAACATTAAAAAACAACAACATTTGAAGCCCTTAAAATTGTCTTTTCACATGTCTATTACTATATGTATTCAAAAATACATTAACAATGCAATTCATACAGACAATGACTACAATACACCTCTTATAATATTAACATGCTTTCAATTTCTGAATTAAAATGCATTTCTGTGGGACTTAACATTCAATTATAAGTTGGTGAAACCATCTGGAACTCTTATTAAAAGAAGTATAAACAATAATTATTTACATTATATTCACAATTATATCCATGATTTAAAATGTTCCATGTTTTCAATCAATAAAGCTGAAACAGAATAAAATATGAATGTATTATTAAGTTTAAGTAGTACTAGAGTTATTGAAACTAAAACTTAAAGATAAATATAAGTATTTAAAATTACAAATAAAAATAACAAAAGCACATAAAATCACTACAATTGAGCATATAAAAATAAAATAAAAATATTATAGTAATATCAAATAAAAAATATTAATAAATACTTTAAAAGGATAAAAATATACTAAAATAATGTCTTTTTTTAGTTTTTTTTAAGGTTTAAGGTAGTTTTTCAATAAACTAACATGAAAACAAAGATTACTTTTCAAAGAACTTGGTATACAGTACATGTGTTTTAAGATTGATCTTTTCATCATCTCATGTTCATTCAACAAATAGTGTATGGAGGAAAATCCAATTTTCACTAGAAAGAGAAAAAATGATGGTTTGCGGCTGTTTTGATACACCACAAGTGCTTGCATGGTTATACAGGAAATCTTGCCTCTGCCTTTTGAATACATAAACACTAGGACAGGAAATGATGCTCAGCTAAAGGTTGTCTTGCTTTTCACATGATGACTGGGTTAACGTCTCGTATTAAACCTGAGTTAAGGAGATTATAACAAAGACTTAGAAACATGTGGAAACTTATAAATGTGGGCTACGAAACCTTTATGGTGCTAATCCATAACTACAGTGCCAACTGTATGAATTACTAACCCAAGGTAAAATATGAAAAGATGGTACAAGATAACCGTGGGTGAAGTCATGTACCACAGGATGTTTATACATTTTTTCATTGTAACTTTTATAAGTGTTGCAATACATGACTCCAAGCACTGCGCCACTCAGCTATCTTGACCTTTCACATATGCTTTCTGCCATTATTTACAGTAACCAGTGAAGTGACAGAGCATGAGGCACGAATAACTGGCTCATCATTGGTCATGTGTCCGTTCAGATATGTGTCTGATTCATTAGAGCCAGTACAATGACCCAGTGTGCCTCTAGTGCGTGCCATATTGAACTAGTGACGTCACGACTGCCAGCCAGCCATCGACAACTGTGTATTGCATTGTCATCCTAATGTGAGCCACTCTTTATCTCACATACAAAAGGAATGGTAGACTGATGTATTTGACGTGGCACTGTGCTGAAATGTTAATTATTACCTTGTTACCGCTCTTAGGACTTCGTATTAGTACCAGTCTGTGTTTCTTCTTGAAAGGACTCTTTAACTCGTGACAAGTGTTGTAGTTGTCCAAGTCCAGTTTCTCCAGGCATGTTGTTAATTCCTGCACAACACGACAAAAGTTCTTATTTGCAGAGCCAGATTTTTTTCATTGGGATTCTAGCCATGTGCCTATGCTCACAATTACAGTGAGGAGAAATCTTTTTTTTCCATTACTATTATTATTACTATTATTTCACAAATGCTAATGGAAATTTATAAAATTACTTTATAAATTAATAGTATTGTTGCTATCGAGTATGAGCATGAGCTTGTTTCATCTTCTTTTTTTTTACAGAAATTATTATTATGTGTCACACTTTTACTTCTGTCTGTGGGTTTTGTAAATATTTAACCAGTAAGTATTAAAAGAGACTTTTATTTTGTTTTTTACAATATGAGGAAAATCTGGTCCTGCGTATTTATAAAAAAGGATAAACCAAAAATTTTTTATTATTCGGATGTTGTTCATTCATGAAGTTTTAGCTAGATTTCATTAAAGAGACAGTTCATACAAAAATGTATTACAGTGATCCCTCGTTTATCGCGGTTAATGTGGACAGGAACCCCCGTGATAGGTGAAAATCTGCGAAGTAGGATCAGCCAATCAGCTCACGGGATACATCCACTCGTGCTCTCATTGGTTGATCTCGCACCAGGAACCAATCACGTGTCTTGTCTGAGTGCCATGGGTGTGTACAAAGCCTCTGAGAGAGTTTCTCTCTTTGTCTGGTATCCTGAGAAACCGTTTCTCTCGCGCATGACGATGAAACAACGCTGCTTTCCGCAAAACGTCTGCTGATATGGCGGTATTTTTAAATGTTTATTTTTCGATAAATAATTTTTAAAAATCCGCGATGTACTGATGCCGCAAAACTTAACCGCGAACTGCCGAGGGTTAATGTAATTCTGTAATTCATTCTGTCATCGTTTACTCATATCATGTTGTTTCAAACCTGTATTGACTGACTTTCTGCCACAGAAAACAGTTAGTGGAATGTTCACACTTCATAAAGACTAAACATAGTTAATATGACTACAATTTAGTTTTTTGAGACCAATATAGTGGTGACTGACTTGAGCAGAATGACTTGATAAAGCATAGATGGCTAACAAATCTAAATTCGTTCTGCATTTGGGATGGAAATCAGTACTAATGATCCATCTCATAACCAAAACTAGCTTTCTATCAAACTTGTGCATATTATTCTTAGCCAATGTTTTGCTTAATGTTAACCAACAGTCAAACCGCTACAAATAAAATTATTTTAGCGAAGGGAATGACAACTTTACAATCCAACCCATTCCCAATGCATATACAATCAAGTCCCAGGCTTTTTTCTTGTACATCACCTTACGGAAGTACAACAGGGTTGTTTTTATGTTAACATCATAGTCTAGGTTTCATCATGATTTCTCAGACTTACCTCATCCTCATACACCTCGATCACGGTTCGCTCCAGCTGAATGTACCGGTCCTTATAGCTGCTCAAAAACTTCCCTGAAGACTTCTTCAACCAGCCTGCCTTCCCAGTGCTCTTCACCTCTTTAGGCTTGGCTGGCTCCTCTTTCACACCCTGTTTTCACAAGGAAGAAGGAATCAGCATTTCTTATTGAACCAACATTTCAGTTTGACTTGGCATGCATTGAGATCTGTGACCAGCGAGAGCATTCCTGAAATGGGAGGACAAAGTATGTAGCAGCTAGATTATCATTTTTGGCCGGTCTGAGTTTCATGTGACCTTCAACACCTTTTCAGACGGATGACGCCTTATTTCCACATCAGTTGCGTTTCATTTTTCACAGTCTTCTCGTGTTTTTTGAGGAGCTTATCTGATTTTATCATTCATCATGTAATTACTGATGTTTACTAAGGCAAGCATTAGTATTATTATTAATTTAGCGTTAAGGCTTACAATCTACTTCTAACCTTTATTAATTAAATTTGTAGGTGCAATATTACATGTGATAACACCCTTAAAGATCTGATCCCCCAGAGTTTTTCTACTCAATGCAAAAAGTTCATAAGTAGTTAAAAAAATCTCCCAGTTCGTTTCAGATTAATGTCTCCAAATTCAATATAGGATTCTAATCTGGACTCTGACCAGGCCAAAGCTTGAGCAATTTGGGCAGGAGCATTGTCTTGTGGGAGAAAAAAGACAATGACTTCTGAAAAAGACATGTGATATTTTCTAATCAACAACTTTTCATTTATGGGAAGCACGCCAGTTTTAGTTTATCAAGCCAAATCTTGTTATAATCTTCATGACTACAAGAGCAAAAATGCTTTTGTTTTGTTTTTTAGCAGCAAATACAGTTGTATTTGTTGTTTTGAATAAAGTTTTGCATATATTATTAATTTAACAAAACCAAATGCTCCCCACTGCAGCTGTATTTGGAATTTCCATGAATTTTCAATGTGAGGAAATTCCTCAGGATGTCTCTTTAGAGGGTCATCGAGCTGTTTTTCCACTTTCACTGGGCCATTGGCAAAGAGCAGCGTGCGCTATAGAAGGGACAGGTGGAGAATAATAGGAGCAGCACAGTGCCATGAAGGGCTGGGGGGGGGGGGGGGGGGTGTTTCCGACAGTCGGACAACTTTCTCACACTGCCCTGTGCGGGAAATCAACATGGGCAACAGGTCACTCATGCCCTCGCACTGTCTGTGCTGAGGGAGGAGAATGGAGAGTGAGAGCGCCTCTTTGTTTTTCTTGTTCTGTTTGAGTGTAAACTGGAGCATAGCGCACGGTACATCCCATCACAACATGCTCGCTGGAGAGAGAGAGAGAGAGAGAATCTTTGGGTGGGACGGAAAAATCTATATTGTGAAAAAACAGAGTGGATCCAATTTGGTCCAACAAAGCAAAGCGCATTAGAAAGCAGCGTGAGGCAGAACATGAAGCGTTTTAAAGTGCATAAAGCACAAATAAGGCAAGACATGAGTTAACCACTTTAGTCAAACAGGAACTCGCAGTACTACATTTAAGAAAGTGAGAAGTTTCATTGGTGGTGTCTACTGAGGCAAGCATCAGTACTGCTATTGCTCACGCTGAGGTTTGTTCGGATCATTAACACCCAGTCCATTTCGAAGTGTAACTTGTTTCACACATTTTATTGTGCTCGTCATGCAATATAAAAAAATGACATGATCATTAAGTCATGGCAACATATGTTTTTACATCACTTTCATTCAAAAATAATTTAAGCAATTTCTACGGGACTCGACTTGACTTTTTAAGTTCTACGGGGCTCGACTCGACTTTTTAAGTTCTACGGGGCTCGACTCGACTTTTTAAGTTCTACGGGGCTCGACTCGACTTTTTAAGTTCTACGGGGCTCGACTCGACTTTTTAAGTTCTACGGGGCTCGACTCGACTTTTTAAGTTCTACGGGGCTCGACTCGACTTTTTAAGTTCTACGGGACTCGACTTTTTAAGTTCTACGGGACTCGACTTTTTAAGTTCTACGGGACTCGACTTTTTAAGTTCTACGGGACTCGACTTTTTAAGTTCTACGGGACTCGACTTTTTAAGTTCTACGGGACTCGACTTGACTTTTTAAGTTCTACGGGACTCGACTTGACTTTTTAAGTTCTACGGGACTCGACTTGACTTTTTAAGTTCTACGGGACTCGACTTGACTTTTTAAGTTCTACGGGACTCGACTTGACTTTTTAAGTTCTACGGGACTCGACTTGACTTTTTAAGTTCTACGGGACTCGACTTGACTTTTTAAGTTCTACGGGACTCGACTTGACTTTTTAAGTTCTACGGGACTCGACTTGACTTTTTAAGTTCTACGGGACTCGACTTGACTTTTTAAGTTCTACGGGACTCGACTTGACTTTTTAAGTTCTACGGGACTCGACTTGACTTTTTAAGTTCTACGGGACTCGACTTGACTTTTTAAGTTCTACGGGACTCGACTTGACTTTTTAAGTTCTACGGGACTCGACTTGACTTTTTAAGTTCTACGGGACTCGACTTGACTTTTTAAGTTCTACGGGACTCGACTTGACTTTTTAAGTTCTACGGGACTCGACTTGACTTTTTAAGTTCTACGGGACTCGACTTGACTTTTTAAGTTCTACGGGACTCGACTTGACTTTTTAAGTTCTACGGGACTCGACTTGACTTTTTAAGTTCTACGGGACTCGACTTGACTTTTTAAGTTTAAGTTTTTAATTAAAATTTTAATTAAGTTTAATTACTTGTACAGCCAATTTGATTATACTTGATTTAAAAAAGCAACAGAACTTAAGTTGGAATTTTGAGTGGATTCTTTTACAGTGTGTTTTTTATAGGTTGTTGTTGTTTTGCCGCTTTGACACTTGGCTCTTGAAACTGTAAGTTAGTGTGCAGTTTCATACTCTACTACGCTTTGCCTACCTCCTTTAACATTTCTGTCCTCACACCTGATTTATATAATAAAAAGTAATTCATAACAATAATAATTTTAAAAAGCTTCTTTAAAGGTAGATTCTTAAGGTAGTTTACATAAGTCATGATGACAAAAAACAACAACACAAAATATATAATATAAAAGAATAATATAATTATTACTAAATTTGAAAAAAGCTATTGTAAAAGTAATTTCTTATAGTAGTAAACATAAGAAAAACACATAAAAACAATACATACGTGACTCTCAGAAACTGAAATCTACATTTCCAAAATGAAAAAGCTTTAAAATTGGTTTTGAATGCAGAATATGCTAAGCTACATGACAAACTAAAACTACTATGTAACTTAGCTATGATTTCATATACATATATCTGGGTCAACTATCAGTCCTATGCTGTGCACTGACCTGTCACCTCTCACCACACGTCTAAATATGAATCATCTGTGTGGTTCTTCTGAAGACCAGAGTGACTGAACTTGTTTAAAGACTCAAACTGCAAATGTTGTCAATCATATAACTTGCCATGGACCAATAACAGTTGACTAAAGACCAATGGAAACCCGTCCACTCAAACAACTGTTGCAGTATCGTTGTAGCATATTTGCGAAATCTCAATCAGGGAAGTGCAAAACATAAATGCCAATCAGAGAAGTTTAAAAGAGGAAATAACAGCTAACGTTAAAGATTTTACAGGAATAAAGTATTCTCGCTAAACTAGCTCTAACCAATAGCTCAACAAAAAGGGTACAGCAGGGACAACTGTCAGTGTGAAATCAGGTCAATCCTAACAAAGGAGGAATCAATTGGAATGCGCAAGTGCTTTTGCATCTTACTGCTTTTAGTGGCATAGCGGCTTAAACTCAGGGCTAGAATGTAAAAGGCTGCTAGGTTGAGCCCTGCAAGGAAAGAGCCATGAGCTCCGATCATTGAGCAAGACACCAAAACCCAGGACTCTGATGCATTTTGTGCACAATCATTTAAAGGGTTTTATTTGAAACAAAGTAGCCAGTAAACGAGATGTATGCAATAGCAGAATTGTGCATTCAGATTTTTTTAATGGCTGAAAAATTAACATCAATCCAATTTTTTGAAAGAATTTTGACGCTTCATTTATTTGATCAAAAATACAGTATAAAATATGGAAATGTTGTGAAATATTATTACAATTGAAAATAATTATTTTATATTTTAATATATAATTATTTCTGCGATTTAAAGCTGTATTTTCAGCATCATTACTGTCACATGATCCTTCAGAAATCATTCTAATATGATGATTTGCTGCTCAAGACACATTTATTATAATTACCAATGTTGAAAACAGATGTGCTGCATAACAATTATGCGAAAGCCATGGTACATATTGTATTTCAGGATTCTTTGATGAATAGAAAGTTCAAAAGAACAGCATGTAATTATGTAAATGTCTTTACTGACATTCGGATCAATTATAAATTTAATGCATGTTTGATGAATAAAAGTATTTCAAAAAACAACTCCAAACATGTAATGGAAGTGTATAATTTTTGGATCAACAGAAATTCTCCAGAAATATTTATGCTAATATACTAATGTGCAATTAATGTCTTGTTACTGTGATATCAAACATTTCATATTTTCCAGCCCCTGAAAAGCACATAAAAAAAGTGGTTTGTCGCTTTATACAATAGTATAAATGGGGGGCTCTTGACCGAAACAAGCTGCAGATGCAGATGCAAGTGATGCATATGTTGATAGTGAAAACCTAAATGACAAAAAATAATATACAAGTGCTATTTTACGGTTGCTGCTTTTACATGTATATGACAAGCAGAAAAAGAAGAACACTGGGTGATCTTCATTAAGAAAAAAAAAACAGTGAAAGTTATTTCTGATGTATATAAACCACAGACGAAAACTCACAACAACCTAAATTGACTGTAACCACAGCAGCTGGTATTTCTCTTGTTGTCACATTACATTGGGAATGTTTTCCATGCTGTTATGTTCGGATAAATATGCCATCATACTGGCCGTGATTTACACAAATGCTACTCAGATTGCCATGAAGACACAAACATCTGTCACAATTCAATCTTGATTCAGATTTCAAGCTCGGGACACTTGTGCTCTAATAAATGATAACCAAGATAGCATACTAATGTCTCATCATATCAAAGCTAAATAAAGATTCTAGCCATGTCTGTGTACACTACATATTTACTATGTGGGTTTCAGCTTTGCCTCCCAGGATCACTGACCAACATGTTACTTCCTCATATCAGTAAGCATTTCCTGAAACTACTTCTTCACTGAAGAGGTTTCTTGTTGACAGAAATTTTGTTTCACTTACAGTTAGTTTAAAACAAGATAGATAGATAGATAGATAATAAATAACCAGACATACAGGCAGACACAGACAGACAGACAGACAGACAGACAGATAGATAGATAGATAGATAGATAGATAGATAGATAGAGAGACAGACAGATAGACAATAAATAACCAGACAGACAGACAGACAGACAGACAGATAGATAGATAGATAGATAGATAGATAGATAGATAGATAGATCACAGGCAGATCGATAGATAGAGAGACAGACAGATAGACAGTAAATAACCAGACAGACAGACAGATAGATAACCAGACAGATAGATAAATAGATATATAAATAACCAGACAGATAGATAGATAACCAGACAGACAGACAGACAGACAGACAGATAGATAGATAGATAGATAGATAGATTACAGGCAGATCGATAGATAGAGAGACAGACAGATAGACAATAAATAACCAGAAAGACAGCCAGACAGATAGATAGATAACCAGACAGACAGATAGATTGATAGATAGACAGATACTAACAGACAGATCACATAGACAGACAGATAGAGATAGATAAATAGATAGATAGATGATAAATAACCAGACAGACAGATAGATCGATCACAGGCAGATCGATAGATAGAGAGACAGAGAGACAGACAGACAGACAGATAGACAATAAATAACCAGACAGACAGACAGATAGATATATACTAACAGACAGATCACAGACAGACAGACAGACAGATAGATAGATAGAACATGGCAATACTAACTAACTCTTGTATCTATAAGCCCGTTAAAAGGCAAGTTTTGAGTTAGAGGGGCGTTGGATGCTGCTGAACTACTTCACTTCCTGGTACCGATCTAAAGCTACATCTCCTCGATCTGATCAACACAATATTAAAACTTCTCAACTCACACTGATTCTGTACGACGAGTTTTCTTTTCAGTGCATAAAGACGCTTCAAATAAACAAGTGATGCAACCCACCATTTTAACACTTAGTTTCCGAGAGAGAGCAGCAGTATCAGCACCGGACTAACTCAAACTTAAAGCGACTTGTACTTCTCGACGCCAATGAGATTTAAGAAAGTGTGACAAAGATTGTTTATTTTAAATATCAATGCATTTTTTTAATTTCGATTGCAAAACACAAAATGCATATAAAAAAGAACGCTATATGAAATACTCACATCTTCCATGATATAAAAACAAAGATCCCGTTATGCGCAAAAGAAATCGCTCGACGCAGGACTTTATCTCGGGTTAAAACTGTTGCTGTCTCTAAGTCTCAACTTTCTCACATCCAACATGACGATGCAAAACAAGGAACTGTGTACGAGACTGAAATGTAACGGGACTCTGCTGCTCTTTTCCTCTTTCGACTTTAGCAGTTACAAGTTTGAGGCTTGAAAAAAAAAGTTTGGTTTCCGGTAAGTCCCCAAAAGACACCACGGCCGCGTCTCACGACACACTGAGCCGCCTATCTAGACAACCTCGGGACGCCAAGAATTCAATGAGCTCTTGGCCTCTTACAAAAATGCCCTGACAGACGAAGTGTGCGACGTATAAAATGCCATTTTTGAGGGGAACGACTTGTATTCTATAGGACTATTTCGATACACTGAAGTCTTTTTGTTGTTGTTGAGATAATAGTAATATATAAAAATTAACAATGACAACACACATACATTTCAGAGATGTAATTTATTTGTTTAGAGTTTGCGCATCTACAATACATTTCTAAGACGTTTCCAGTCAAATGTTAAATTAACGTCTTTAAGATGTTTATGACTTAGAATGCATGCAAAACTGACATCTACAATACGTTTCTACGACGTTTCCAGACAAACACATCTACAATACGTTTCTAAGACATTTCCAGTCAAACGTTAAATTAACGTCTTGAAGATGTTTATGACTTAGAATGCATGCAAAACTGACATCTACAATACGTTTCTACGACGTTTCCAGACAAACACATCTACAATACGTTTCTAAGACATTTCCAGTCAAACGTTAAATTAACGTCTTGAAGATGTTTATGACTTAGAATGCATGCAAAACTGACATCTACAATACGTTTCTACAACGTTTCCAGACAAACACATCTACAATACGTTTCTAAGACATTTCCAGTCAAACGTTAAATTAACGTCTTGAAGATGTTTATGACTTAGAATGCATGCAAAACTGACATCTACAATACGTTTCTACGACGTTTCCAGACAAACACATCTACAATACGTTTCTAAGACATTTCCAGTCAAACGTTAAATTAACGTCTTGAAGATGTTTATGACTTAGAATGCATGCAAAACTGACATCTACAATACGTTTCTAAGACGTTTCCAGACAAACACATCTACAATACGTTTCTAAGATGTTTCCAGTCAAATGTTAAATTAACGTCTTTAAGATGTTTATGACTTAGAATGCATGCAAAACTGACATCTACAATACGTTTCTAAGACGTTTCCAGAGAAACACATCTACAATACGTTTCTAAGAAGTTTCCAGTCAAACGTTAAATTAACGTCTTTAAGATGTTTATGACTTAGAATGCATGTAAAACTGAAATCTACAATACGTTTCTAAGACGTTTCCAGTCAAACATTAAATTAACGTCTTTAAGATATTTATGACTTAGAATTCATGTAAAACTGACATCTACAATACGTTTCTAAGACGTTTCCAGTCAAACATTAAATTAACGTCTTTAAGATGTTTATGACTTAGAATGCATGTAAAACTGACATCTACAATACGTTTCTAAGACGTTTCCAGTCAAACGTTAAATTAATGTCTTTAAGATGTTTATGACTTAGAATTCATGTAAAACTGACATCTACAATACGTTTCTAAGGATGTTTCCAGTCAAACGTTAAATTAATGTCTTTAAGATGTTTATGTCTTAGAATGCATTTAAAACTGACATCTAAAATTACGTTTCTAAGACGTTTCCAGTCAAACGTTAAATTAACGTCTTTAAGATGTTTATGACTTAGAATGCATGTAAAACTGACATCTAAACTACGTTTCTAAGACGTTTCCAGTGAAACGTTAAATTAACGTCTTTAAGATGTTTATGACTTAGAATGCATGCAAAATTGACATATAAAATACGTTTCTAAGACGTTTCCAGTCAAACGTTAAAGTCTTTAAGATGTTTATAATTTAGAATGAATGCAAAACTGACATCTTAAAGATATTTCTCAGATGTTTGTTCACGGCAGATGCTTTCCAGATGAAGCCGCTCTTTAACAGCTGTCTTGCTATCTGGGTATCATGAAAAATATTTTGATGTTTAGACAGTTTCATTTATATAGATCAGAGTTGTTCCCTCCTGAAATTAATTAATGCTGCGTTCAAGGCAAATTAGCATAAATAAATCTCTGAATAAATCTCTTTTGAATAGATATCACACATATGTCTGCAAGACTTCTGTTATAGAGCGGCTTCATCTGGAAAGCATCTGCTGTGTTCAAACATCTGAGAAACGTCTTAAAGACATTTTCTAGATTTCTATGTAACGTCTGACAGGAAATGTCTTAAAGACGAGCAGACTCAACAACAAAAAAATTCTTCCAGATGTAAACACACACATCAAATAGACATCTCTGAGATGTACGTATGGTATTGGGGTTATGGGAAACCTTATTTTTGAAGTGAAAATAAATGTATACATAAAATAAACTTGAACAAGACTTTCCAATTTTATATTGTTGAGAGATTTCGCATGCCTCATAATTCACACCCCAACAACTTGCTTAGCTATAATACCCAAAGATACTTTCTTTAGGAAGCATGTTAAGAATCACGTTTCTATGTCTCTAGACAGACACACACATTTGCCAAGGTTGCTGGAGGATGTGTGTATCAATTAGTTAAATAAATATTATTATAAATGTGTGTTTGCATTTGCTTAAGGCCTTGAATTTGAACTCACAGACAGGTTAGGGAAATATAGGCTGTCTTTGATTAAACTAATATCTTAAATAACAAAACAAGTGTATCTGGTAACAACAAAAACTGTAAATAATATTCTCACTGAAGCATAATGGGGTTTGCATGATGCAAATGCAAGCTAAACTTGCACAACTAGTATAACAACATATGCTACGCAAGTACAACTATAACTATCTGTATACTATCCAAGTAAAAAAAAAAAAAAAAGCAAAAATGACCGTTTGTGAATAAAACACTGAGAGAATGAGAAAAAAACTTTTATAAGATGCAAACAAGCTTGTGTAAAGAATTTATATTTTCCCATGATTGCACAAGCAGGCCAAAGGATATATCTGCAGAGATGGTGCACTTCACGGGGGTGTGAAGTGCGTCAAAATGTGTCATAAATGAATGGGAAGAGGATGTAACCAGTTTCCTAATTATCAAATATCACATAACAAACACAATGACAGATGTTTTGAATTAATACCTTTTTTTATGAAAGATTACAACCCCCAGTGGAAATTTTCTTGTGGCAACCAGTATTTTTTACTTACCCACATCTTCTGATATTTAAAAAAAAATGGCCACTTAAGTTTCTGTGCAGGGTGAACATGAGATTGTCAGATTGTTATTGTATAACTGGGATATTAATTTTTCTCTAAAATTTCTCAGAAGTCACATTCTGGTTTACAAATACCGTCACACCAAATGTCATACTCAAAAGTAGCTATATCTATAAATAGCCCATTTTGCAATCTATGCAACATTCTGTCAGCAAAATCTTTAGATTGTTAAAATCAAACTACATGGAGTATTGACAACATCTAGTTAAATACAGTGTTGTTTTGTATTCAATACCACGTCCCCCCACACCACTCAAACCACACACTCTTCTCAGTGAGATGAGCATTTAAAACCACAGAGGTCTGTTTTTAGCCTCAGGCTACTTTTCTTGAAGCTGATAGATGGCTGTCAGGTAAACTCGCATAGCTCTTTTTTTAAACGCATCCTTCCCCATTCTCAAAATTACCATTTAATGCATTTAGAGCACCACAAAAGAAGAAGCTATGATAACTAGTGCACAGGTTGAAGTTAATATTTCAGTCAAATGCCATGTGGCTTCACTTGTAGAGGGAGGAGTTCCTGTTTCAAAGAGAAAAACAGCAGTTGTTAACATTTCAACAGTCCGATGGAGGATCCTCAAAGACATGCTTAATACCTCAAAATGATTTTTATCTTTTTATTTGTTGCTATAAAGTCATTTGAATATCTTTATTTGTAGAATTTGCTTTTACACATCTCCCAACCTCATACATTAACCATCCATCCTCATGAAGGACGCATTATTTACACTCTATTAGTGTTGAACGCTTAACTCACTGAACTGTTTCATTCGCTGTGATAAACGTGAACGTGTTAAAATGATGTGCCGTGAATCTTGCACTCGTGTGAAGCCGCACCCATCCGCAGTGAGAGGACAGGGGAAACGGAGAAAAACCCTCCTTTATTTTCTCTGGCTGGCGTTTATGAAGCATATTGCGCCACCTGGTGGTACTTATAATCCGTGCATGATTCAATACAGGGATAGTTCACCAAAAAAAGAAAATTGTCACTCAGTTGCTCCAAATCTTTTTTTTTTTACTGTAACAAATGCAGTGCTAATTGTTCATGTTAGTTAATACTTTAACGTGTTCAAAATGTTGCTGTGTTGCAGATAGGAATGCGTTAATGTTAGTGCATTTTATTCATTTGGCATTGGGCACACAAAAGAAGATATTTTGAAGAATGTCATTAACTAAACTGGACCCTAATGACCAGGGAAAGCAAGAACTGATTCAATGTGTTTCTTGAATGCAACGTAAGTTGTTTTGGATAAAAGTGTCTGCCAAATGCATAAATGTAAAAAAAAAAGAAAGAAAAAAGTCATATACATATAAAAATTGTTTATAGTTCATGTCAGTTCTTATTGCATTAATGCTAAGAAATATAACTTTTGATTTAAATAATGCATTGGTAAATGTTAAAATTAACACTAGTTTGTTAACATTAAGTCGTATTGTGAAGTGTTACTAAATAAATATATAAAAGTAACAATATATCGATTATTAACCAATTATAATGACCAGCACACATGCACAAACTGTTTGACAGATAAATAAAGCAACCATTCCACCTAAATACTTTTGAATGAGATTTATTTAAATAGGACATTTTTTTATATAAGAATGGTTATAACACAGGAAAGCCACCGTAGATGAACACTCTCTAAATTAGAGACTGTTCATTTTTAATTCATATATTCACACTTTGGTGATGAAATCTCATCTGTCAGCACAGGGAACACAGCTGTTCCTCAACTTTTCCCCCTAATGAGGGTTTAATAAAACATGAGCACAAACTCCAGGTGCCAATCATAGAGTCCATAAAATGTGACATTAGAATTACTAGAAGCTGCTGTAACCAAAATTCAGATGCAAACATGTTTGATGCACCGAGAACGAATACCATGCATTCAAACAGTATGAAGTAATGACCCAAAGGATGTACAAACAGTGACTTGCCAGTATGCTCTAACAGAATAAAAAAAACAAAAAAAAAAACAAGTGTCACATTTGCTAGCATTCTGTACTGAACTTGATGTCTCTTGCCATTTCTGACATTAGTGTAAACACAGCGCTCATGCTTGCCCTACGAGTTTGTGAAAAGGCCAACTTTTTGTTCTTTAACAGCCAGGCTTGACTACGCAAGGCTTTCAGTTCCATCCACTCCACATAGTGCTTGATAGTCAGTACCAGTAAGCTTCTTAACCACTTGGCAGTCGTGTAAAGAAATACAACAGTGCTTTCAATATACCATCAGCCTCCTCTCACACTACAAAAGGTGCATACATTTAAAAAAGAAAATGAACAGAAAAACAGGTAAAAACATTTGAGACTTTAGTTGTTAGTGAGTGAATGTCACTCAATTTTGCTCTTGTGGAACATCTGGTAGTGTGTGTGTTCGAAACAACAGCGGTTTTAAAGAGATAAATGTTCTGCCAAACATCAACTAAGACAAGATGGTTCATAAAAAACTATGAGTGTATGTTACAGTCGATATTAGCGCAAACCAAACACCTAAAACGTTCACATCCTGAACTGCATTTGACAATGAGAGCAATTTGTTGAATCTCATGTAAACGGTCAAGGACATTTCTGGGTCATTTCACCACAAAAACAAAAAAAAGTTTTTTAACAAGAATTCTCTCTCTCCCTCTATATAAGACATAACATTTTGACTAAAAAAAAAAGCGAAACATTTTTGGTGAATATTGAATAATATTTTAAGCACTGACATTTTCATGACAATTAAATCTCCAATTCTCATTATTATAATGTAAAGAAAACAACTACATTTTGAATAAAGAAAATAAAAAATATTATAAATATTAAGTAGATCATAGTAGATCTGCTATACTAAATTTATGCTGTGATTAAAAAAATAAACGGATAAGACTTAATTACTGTAATACCTCAATTAATGAGTTGTTCTTTAGAATTAAGGTAATGAGAATTTGAGGTTTAATTTTCATGAATTTAATGGACCTACTGGTTCTAAAATTAGACTACATTTTCTTTATGCAAAATATAATTGACAATTTTTTTTTTGTTTTCAGGGTTATACATGACCCAGATGTTTCCATGTGAGATTCACCCAATTTTACTTTTTATCCATGGTATATATGCATGTAATTAAGGCTACCGTTACCCTGCTTTTACTGTGCCTTTGATTTGGGTGTGCAACACCCTGAAAAGGTTTTTAACCTCCAGAAAAAGAAAGAGAAGAGGCAAAACTGTCACATGGCCTCTTCTCATGTTGTTTAAACACATTCTTGAATATCTGCAAAGAATAAATATTTCTTTTAAAAAAAGAAAAGAAAAAAAGAAGCATCCCACTCCATGTTCCATGCAGGTGTGCTATTTACAGCTTGAAATACACACTTCTGCCCGAAACACAAAGCATTCCCAAAACACACTCCGCATGGCTCAGACCTGTAAAGCTTTGCTTAAGACAAGCCGATCTGAACCATAAAAACAACTTCAGACAAAAAGCAGTTAAAGAATAAAAACAGACTACTGAATACATTTCTGTGCCGTGTCGACAATCAACTCTTACAGACTGCAATACTGACGTAGGAGTTTTATTTGAATATTCTACCTTTTCAGTAAAATGAACTTAAACTCGAAATAAATGACAAAAATCCAGATGCCACGGAAAAAGGATGCAACATGGAGAGGGGCTGCGGTGATGGCCGACACCAAAGCTGTGACTGGAGACCACAGCACTTCACTGCTTTTATATGCTCCGATGTGCTTGTGATGCAGCAGTTCTGCTCAGTCTTCAATGTACTCCCACAAGTCTTTCTCATAGCCCTCATGAACGTGCTGTAACAGCACTCGTCTCCGACTCTCACAGTATCTACACAGGAGGAGAAACGCAGAAAAGTCCTCAAATGTGAGAAGCTCAATGCATTTTCGATAGAAGTGTTTTATCAATGTTCCCTATTTGCGACTGTTATAATATATGGATTTGTAGTGGAAATCATTAAAGGTTTTCTATAAGGGCATTTCACAGGAAAACACGGGGTTAAAATAGGTCTGTACTGCACATACAGTAATCCCTCGACACTGCACTGAGGCCCCGAAACTTGAACCGCGCATCGCAGATTTTTCAAAAGTATTAAATCGAAAAATAAAATTCAAAAATACCGACATATCGGCAGCCGTTTTGCGGAAAGTAGCGTTGCTTCATCGGGATGCGAGAGAAACGGTTTCCCAGGATGCCAGACAAAGAGAGAAACTCTCTCAGAGGCTTTGTACACACACACGGCACTCAGACAAGACACGCGATTGGTTCCCGGCGTGAGAGCGACGAATGAGAGCACAAGTGGATGTATAAGGCTGAGCAATTTTATCGATTCTGCGATATAAATCGATATTTTTTTCCTTAAGAAGGTATCGATTTTTAAGCCGCGAGTATCGATACATAAGTCCCATTCAAATCCCTCGTGTTTACCCCCGTTCACGTTGCAGGAAGAGCGATTTGGTCAGCCAGCTGCTAGTGTCGCTGTAGAGCAAGCTACAGACGCCGACGTCTACGTCTTCCTGTTTACGCAGTCAGAGCGAGGAGATTCAAGAAAATAGCGGCGAATATAAATCCAGCACCTTCATGCTTAAAAGCAGATGTGTGGGAGCACTTTGGATTTAAAAAGAAGAAAGAAAGCGACGATTTAGAAAAAAGCATCGCGGTTTGCAAGCTGTGTGACATGAACGTGAAATACTCTGGAAATACCACCAACCTACGAGCCCACCTAAAACGTCACCACCCGAACAAGGTAATGCTAACAGAGGACCCCAAGAAGCTGCGGCCGCGTGACCCAAAACAAACCACGCTGGACATCGATGGTGGTTGTTCCCACAAGTTTCCATCTGCTTCCATCATGCTGTCCATCAGATTCTATTCCTGAACAAAAATCTAAAGACAATGTAGATCACTTGGTCTGCAGTTATGTGGAGAGGAGATTTTCTGTTTAATAATGTTCACTTAAGTCCTTAAGATACTCTGCTAAGATGGGTACAATTTTAAGTTGGCCTAAATGTTGCTCCTGTGGACTTGAATTATTGGCTGCCATGGTTTATTTGTTCTTAGTGACTTGTTGTTCTTAGTGACTTGTATTAGTGGATGGTACAGAAGCCATGGTACTATGTTTACTTACCTGGTGGCTAGACTGGCTACATCATATGTTCAGTGTCAAGCTAAAAAGCTGTCAAAGAAACTGTTCAGAACAGGCCACTTGCTGCACTTTTGAAAACTCCATTATTAATTGCAATACTGCACTTTATTTACTTTTCAAATGCTTGTAAGCTACAGTTTGCACTGTTTCAATAAATGGAAATAATTTTCTCAACATCTTTGATTCATTTTGTCCAGCACTTTCACATATATTGTTTTTAATTCAATACTCACAAGATGTCACCAAAATCACTCTGTCCCCAATCTTTCAGAAAATGATCGTAAGTGTATCGAATTGTATCGAATCTTATCGTTGGCTGAATATCGTGATATATATCGTATCGTGAGCTGAATATCGTGTATCGTATCGTGAGATTAGTGTATCGCTACAGCCCTATGGATGTATCCCGTGAGCTGATTGGCTGATCCTACTTCACGGATTTTCACCTATCGCAGGGGATTCCGGTCCACATTAACCGTGATAAACGAGGGATCACTGTACCCCAAAATTTCAGTAACATCATATGAGTTAACAATACAAAAATATAATGGATTTAAAAAACAAAAAACACAAGAGAGACAATATTGAGGATTTGGAAAAATGTCTCACCTATACTTATCCTGAACTTTCTGTTTGATATCTTGCAAAGAATCTTGGGAGATATCGCGCTCTAGATAACCCGAAAGCACCTCTGTTGCGTTCTCCAAATCAGCTTGATTGTTCTTTACAACAACAACAATAATAAAAACAGTAGTAAGACATCGGGAAACCCATCTAAAACTGTAAATATTTTTGCATCTATAAAACCACATTTCCTTCTCACCTCGAAGATAATGGACTGGTTGTTCTTTTTGAGGTAGAAGGCAAAGACGTAGGTGAACATAAGCGTGGAGCGACACTGGCACAGCACATCCACGGCCTTCTTCAGGAACTGCACCTCGATCCACGACATGTTGTGTTGCTGCATCTCTTCCATCTTCTGCTTCACCTGCGCGTACAACTTGTGCTCGAAGCGCAGACTCTGCATGTGGTTCATGTAGCGGTTGCAGTAGAAGAGGTAGCGCTGCAGGGCTGCACGGGAACGCTGCAATATGCATACAACATACGCTCATTCCAAAAGAAAACCAGTTATATACACTGTACCACCACAAAATAAGTCATGCTTTAGATAAAGGATGACATGTGACTGCTGTATATTGGAGATGTTTGGTCAAATGATGACTAAAAGTACCTCCTGAGCATCTCTGGCTGCCTTTGCATCATCTTCATTGTAGCGATTGCAGTTGTACCTAGAATCAGTGTACATGTTTTTCAATGCATCACATGTATATAAAAACACACACATTCATAAGAAGTGAATCAGACTCACCAAGCAGAGCCATGGGGCTCCCAAGGTCCGAGACAAACCCAGCAGAACTCTGCTTTACAATTCTGGTTTCGACACACCATGTGATTACAGCCACCATCTTTTTCAATGGTCACATGACATTTGGGACATTCCTGAGGAAAACAGGAATACCCAAATGAAACGGGAGTATTCTGGGGTAAACAGGTTAGGTTTATTGACATCTTTATTGAGGATTTGTGGCATGCTGCAGATTATAACTAAAAATATCCATACCTTGTTAAAAGTGATCATTATTTAGTGCACACACACACACACACACACACACACATCATTGATTGAATGTTCAGGGGTCATTGTACCTTGGTATTTGCTGCAATCCAGTTGGATGTTTCACTGTCATCATCACACTTCTTTATCCACTTCCTCAGCCACTAGAAGAGGAGAGTAGCAATATTAAAGAAAACCCCAGAACAAATATAGTCTGAATGGAAATAATCCAACCTAATACGAGTGCTAACATACCTTGCATTTAACAGGGTCATGCCAGTTCTCTCCACAATTGAAACTATTCATTGAAAAAAGAAAATAAATTAAGAGACCTAGTATAAATTAAGATTAAAAATCATTTTTCACCTAACATTATTTACTCCACCTCATGCTGTTTCCAAGTCATATGGTGTTAATTTTTATTACATACTAAAAATAACAACAGCGTAGAGCTAATAATGACAGGAAAGGGAGTGAAGCAGAAGAAAATAAAGAGTATACTAACAATGAAATTGTTAAGCTTGATCACTCGAGCGGTTATATTATTGCAGCAGTGACATATAAAGCTACAGGATGCTGTAAAGCCACTGAAGCACTGCATTCTGCATCACACTCTTACCAGAACTGTCTCCCACATTTGCAGCGAACTGGTTTGGCATCAGGATACTGAACTTTGACCACATGGTGGCAGTCGGGAGCCGGACACCATTTCAACAGTCTGTTACACTAGAAGAGCAGACAGACAACCAGTAAGAGAGACTACAAAACAGTTTGCTGATGGTAGACAGTACTGCATGCATATGGAAGTCACATTCATGCTGTTTAAAAGCTTAACTACAAAGAAACCACATATGTTTTATAGATTTAGCATCATCATCGTTGTTGGGCGGAAGTGTGCATTTCCATATTTCGTCATTTTTATTTTTTACATAAATCATAACTGTTGCTCAAGCTTTATGTATGTATGTGGGTTTTAGCAATTATTTAAACAACGAAAAGTATTAAAAAGAGCTTGTGACGTAACCTCATAACTCCACTGGATCCTCAAACTGATGCTCAAAATGTTAACAATATGACATATGCAAGCGTCTGAGCACATGTAACACCAGTACGCCATAATATCATTGCGTAATTTAATTATTTAAAGAAAATAGTGTTGTTTTCCCATTTCCAGAAAAGTAGTAGTCGATGTTTCCACCCGACATAATGGTTTATTGCTATTATAGTTTATTTATATTAGTTAAATAAGGCTTGGCCACACAAAGGTTAGTTAGCAATCCGTTAACGGATTGAGTTTAGAGATTATAAATTCTCAAATACTGATTTGATATTGGCATCTCTATCCCAGATCATTCATGGAGTTGCAAAATGCAAACATAATTTTAGACACAAAACTTTTCGCAACCAACATAAAGAACTTCTTACCTCTACAAAACTATTTGTGATTAAATGCTGATACTTCAATTTCACTTTAGAATCTGTGATCAGTCTCCTACCAGAATAAAAACCCAAAGAAACAACAATATTTAACAATCATTTTTAAAAGATAGATCTTAAAATAAATAGGCTTAATTTACAAAAGCACTTACATTACAGTGTTATCGTCAACCAAAATGTCACATTTGTGAGCAGGACAAGAGATGGTCTGGGGAAAAAAACTCATATATAATATACACACACACTGTAGGGTCAGATTAAAACATCAGGTTACAATGAGCTGGACAGGAACCCACCTGTCCCATCCCTTCCTCAATGATTTTGGTAGTTAAATAGTCACCCCAGCACTGCATGCAGAACTTGTGTCCACACTCTAGACCTGTGAAATACTAGAAAAGGAAACACATTCCTACCAAATAAGTCATCAAGTTGCGCAACCTGAGTCACTTCAATTGACTTCACAGTTGTGGTATCACAGGCTTTTCTAAGGAACTGACGAAGAGACATTTGACTGTAACTGACACTGACCGAGTTTGGATAGTTGAGATAGCAGATCTGGCAGGGCAAATCCTGACTGGAGGACCGTGTGCTCATTGGTCGCGTTTTGGCCTTTTTACTGGGGTTTATGACGTGGCACTCTGTAAACAACTTGTCCAAATTTCCATCAAAGTACCTGTAACATTTAAGTGTTGAGAGGAAGAACAAGAGAACTCTTTCAAACAGCAAATGGATGAATTAAAAGTTATAAGTAGGGATGCACTGAAATTTCAGCTACCGAAAATTTATGTCAAAAACAGCTATTTTCAGTTTGGTTTGCCGAAATGGTTGAGGGCTAAAACCAGTGACCGAAACCATACGTTTAAATTAGTGCTTCTCCGACGGCACGTTTTGGCACAAAGAGTTGCTTTCCTGTAGCTCAAACAGTAGAGTGTGGCGCCCGCAACACCAAAGTCATGGGTTCGATTCCCAGGGAAAGCAAGAACTGATAGTCAATGCAAATGTAAAATAGCTACAATAGTTAAACATGTCAGCTTTTAATTGGTAATAAGGTTGCTTAAGGACCAGTCACACAGCGAAAACGCACGAATCACGCACGAATTACACACAGATTTTCGTTTCTGCGCGGAGTGTGCGTCGTATGCTTAATTCGTCAGTGGAACGAACGTGGACCATCAGTGATTGTAAGTGGATGTGCGTCGAAGGTGGTTTGTGCGTAATTTTGAGTTTTTAACGACTAAAATTTTTTTCGACGCACAGTTGTGCGTTATTCATGAGTCGGCGTGCGTAGTTTATGCGTCGAGTATGCGTGACTAAGCGCGGGATACGCATCGGCCGTCAGTGCTTATGCGTCGGAGCTGGTTCGAAACCGCGCAAGTCCACGTCCGTCGACTGACGCCCCACCTTCATATAACGCATGAACCGCGCACGTATCACATTCATTCCACTGACAATGTGGATTCTGAAAGTGCTTGCACGTGGAACGTTCGCGAAGCGTGCGTGTTTGGACGCGCTCCGTCAGTGATTCATGCGTCGGGTGTGCGTCGAATGTTCGTGGAATACTTTGGTCAATTTCTCGACGCACAAGCACGCACAAACCCAATCTGTGCGTGATTTGTGAATGATTTGTCCGTGATCAGCTGTGTGACTGGCCCTTTAATCCAAAATCTTTTAGTATGTGCGGTTCTCTGTTCATGAATTTATAGTGCGCCTGTCCTCCAATAACAGTAAAAAGCTTTGTGCTTTATTACTTTCAATATGAAGCAAAGCCTCAATTAAAAAATTCAAACAAAAATCGTTTTGCAGCTCTCTAATACACCGAGACAAATCACTGCAATGCAGGATCAAACGCACGTGAATAGATCATTTCATCTGCACTTTACTACTAGTTATAGCACGGAATAAACGTGGGTGAACACAAGAAGGTGTTTAAAGACACATTACAGCTTACCGAAATTAATCCTGTCTCATGTAATTGCCCAATCAGTGTGTCAAACCAGGGAAAGACATCAATAAAACAGCTTGTACATTATACAACGTTTAAATTTACCTTAAGAAAGCCATGTTCAAAAATCATTAACTCATTAATGACTTAGATTATACAACTACGCTCAATATATATACTGTACTACATTTTCATTATATTTTTAATTAAGCTGTTAGTGATGTCTTCATTATTTAATGTATGTTTGAATAAAAAGTTATTAGTTTATTGTCATTTAAATGTTTACATTTCACAAACAAACTGAAATAGAAAAAGTCTTATTAAAAACCCTGCTTTTATGTGCAATTTAAATGTTTGTATACTAAATAAGTTTGAAAAATTAAGTGATTATTAAAATGTTATTCATTTTCAGGTTCATCTTTCAACCAAACGCGCACACTGAATTTTCCGTCTCGTTTCAGCCCAAAATGTTCATTTCAGTGCATCCCTAATCACAACGTCCTTTAACCAAGCTATGCAAATTTATGACAATGTTAAAATAAATAAATATAGTAAAATAAATCAAGTAAAATGACATGCCTCTCCATAAGCTTCTCTTTGTCCCAGTTGAAATGACTAAGGAGTATTCTGGTTATTGTAGCTGGGTTCTGAAAAAGATAATGCGTGACAGAGATAGTTAAATAAGTCTCAGTTTAGTTCAATACGGTCATCTTTAATCTGGCTGACTTTATGCAACTTTCTGGGCTTCTGCAGAGGATTTTCCTGTTGCGTTTTCAAGGCATCAACGCAACAGTCTGCGCTTTTGAGAAAGAACGAATAACTGGACATATCAGAGTTTAGGTTTTCAAGTCATTGAAAGATATTGAATTAGGGAAGAGGAACTCTTGAGATACATATATAAATTGCTATGCATAACGCTGGATTTTTGCCAATTTGTTTGGAAACAACACGTTTTATGGAAGCTTATTTCCGCCACCGAATTCAAATAGATTTTTTTTCAAAACGTTTTATTCAATAGCAGAAACAAGCTTTCATAATGTCTCAGGCTTTCCTGTAGCTCAAACCTTAGAACGCTTGCAACGCCAAGGTCATTGGTTTAATTCCCAGGGAAAACAAGAACTGATTAGAATATTAATGTGCATCTTGAATGCAATGTAAGTCACTTTGGATAAAAGTGTCTGCCAAATTCATGAAAGTAAATGTATAAGGATTATAAACCATTTCAGCTTGTTTAGAGAACGGTTTATTTTACTTTCGGTTTCAGAATTCTGACGGTCGTAATCGGGCTAATGCTAATTACTATATTTCAAGACGATTCAGATGACACGTCAATAATATTGTGCAACCCTAATGTTTTCCATATACAGCACTTATATATATATATATATACATACCACTAAATAGTGGTTGGTGCTTTGCATTTTAGGGTGGTTCTTGGTCATAACAAGCTGCAAAGTGAACCAAACAGGTTTTACCCAGACATGACTGAATGCTTGGGCCATTTATTATTCAAATGCCAGCCTGAGATTGAATGGATGCAAAAACAATGGTACATTTAATTCTCACTATACCATGAAGCCTCTAACAACTCGACTTAGGGATGATCGAAAGAGATCAAGGTAGACCGTTTGTTTCTGTAAGGTTTAACCCCAGCACAACACTTATGGTTTATCATTATCATTTCATAAACATCACGGTACAATATTATGCGCTTAACTTCTTGTTGGTTTGTATAACAACATATTCACCAGAAACAGATGCAGCTTTCTTTTATATGTAGGAAAGCCATTAAATCTCATGAGTTTTCCATGTATTGCTGGACCTGATCTGAACACTTACAAAAACAACAACAACAACAACAACAACAACAGGCACCAGTGGCTGTCATTCATTTTCCACAGCAGTTTTCTGATCTCCACTAAAGTTGCATGCTGTTATACTTGATGAATGTGCTTTTGAGTTAAAAAATCCTTTTAAAACATATTTGAGTTGGTGTTTTGAGAACCAAACACGTTTCACAAATGTAAAAACTGTCCAATTTTAAACAAACGCGTCAGGCCTAAACTAAAGTCTGCTTCAAAACAACAACAAACCACTGATATTTGACTCACAATTTTAATAGCATGCGTTCATATAGACATAAAAGCGGTCAAATAAAGTTCAGACTCTGTAAACTAGGTCGCACTAACAGAAAAAATAACTTAAATGCACTAAAATAACACCAAAAGGCAAAATAAAATAGCTAATGCAACAAAAACCCGCTTATTTCTGCATCATTCGGCCTCTTGTCAGTTACTCGCTAATGCTAATGCTAACAGCATCAGTCCACCATATAAACAAACTTATAAACTCGTAGAAAAAAACACAGAGTCACAATAAAACGGGTTGTGATGTACCTGTATGACCTCGTTGACCTCCCTGATGCACTCCACCATGTGCTGGAGGATCTGCTCGGTGGTCAACACCTCGAAGCGGTAGTGCTCGTCCTCCTGGCCGGGCCCCGGGCCGCCGCCGCCGCCGCCGCCGGTGTCAGCGCAGTCGTCGGGCTCTCCTCCGGCCACGGCGGGGTCCAGCAGCTCCACCTCGCCCAGGTCCAGCGTGTCATCCTCGGCCTCCTCCTCGCCGCTGTCCTCGCTGCACTCCTCCTCTTCCTCCTCCTCCTCCTCTTCATCATCAAACTCATAATTGTAGCCCTCGTCCGAGTCCATGTCTTAGTGTACGGGGTGAATATAATGAGTGTGAGTGTGTGTTGCTGTTTGACCTGCGCTTTACTGACTGAGCGGATCCTTGTTAGAGACCCGCCGCGTCATCGTCGCGTCACTCGCTCCAGTCGGACCAATACATAATGTCATCAATGATGATTGATCATCTTGTTTTCAAACGTCACCCTCGTCAAAGTATTTTGGTCTGTTCTATCAACATTTCTTGCTGCAAAAAACGAATTTGACACTGCCTTAACATTGTGTGATATAATCTGCTATTTCTCTTATTGTAATTATAATATAGAATTATAGAAAATGTACTGATTTTGTTAGCAAAATATTTTATTTATAAATGTATTTTTTTCTTTAACAATAACAAAATTAATTATTTCCATCATATATATATGATGGAACATACACACATACTGTAGGGTCAGAACTAATTTATTTTCATCTTCCATCCTTTTTGCTGTCATCCATTGTTACTGTGCTTAATTGTTCCAGAATATTTTTTATTATTCTTGCTTATCTGATCTGTAAAATACATACATACACACACACACACACACACACACACACACACACACACACACACACACACACACACACACACACACACATACACACACATACACACACACACACATACACACACATACACACACATACACACACATACACACACATATATATATATATATATACATATATACATATATATATACATATATATATACACACACACACACACACACACACACATACATACATATACACCGGTAATGCATTCTCCAATCCTTTTCCTTAGCCAACGGAAAGTAAAATATGTTTTTTCTGTAAAACGGTAGAAATGATAAAGTGGATTTTATTGAAAATTTTGTATAGCATAGTCTTTTACTGAAATAAATTACTGTATTTGAAAATCTAAAATGAAAAAAAAAGGTTACTTCATGCGACAAAAAACATTTTCTCATTAATATACACTGCTACATAAAAAAAGTGAACACTTAAATCACACATTGGATCTCAATAAAATAAATATTCAATTTGAAAATCTTTATTTATATAAATTCTATAATGTCTATAACAGTCATCAAAAGTCATCAACACACTGAGGGCTGGATTCAAATTCATACCAAAAGTCAATGAGAAAAACTAGTTTCTGGCTGACACAACTCATAATGTAATTAAGGGAGCGATTGGCTAGCACGTGGAGGTCTGTGCAACCCTCCCAGGATATTCCTCACAAGACCATTTCTGACCCACAGCCAAACTGGTCATGCTGGATGATCTTACATGCAACATAACATTCCCCACAGCATCTCCAAACTCACATCTGTCACATGTGCTCAGTTCGAACCAGCTCTCATCCGCGATTGAACGGGACACCAATGGCGAACATGCCAATTCTAGTGTTCTCCTCCAAATGCCAATCGAGCTGGACCGTGCTGAGCCGTGAGCACAGGTCCCACTAGAGAACATCATGCCTCAAGAAGTCTGTTTCTGACTTTTTGGTCAGAAACATGCACACCAGTAGCCTGCTGAAGGTCATTTGGTAGGGCTCTGGCAGGGCTCCTCCAGTTCCTCCTCGCACAAAGGAGCAGATACCAGTCCTTCTGCTGGGTTGTTGGCCTTCTAGATCCATGTCCAGCTCTCCTTGTGTAACGACCTGTCTGAAGGAGCAGGACTGCCTGTGTAACCTGATTGGGTTGCAGGTACTGCCTCATGCTATAGACAGTGACAAGGACCCTAACAAAACACAAAACTAGAGACAAATCAGACAGGAAGAATAAGGAGAGGACAACTGTTTATGGCCACCACCTGGAAAATCATTCCCATTTGGGGCTCGTCTTGCTGTTGCCTCTCCACTGCACCTATTGTCCCTTTCATTTGCTTCAAAGCAGGTGAAACTGATTCATAATTATGTATGCTTCCTAACTGGACAAATTGATATCCCTGATGTTCAATTGAATTGGTTTTATATGTGACGCTTAAGTCTTCCATTAATTCTTTTTGAGCAGTGTAGTAAAAGAAGTAGCGGTGAAACAAGTTGATTAATTTTACCCTGTCAAACATTTCATGAAGACATATTAAACTGATAAAACTGTGATCTTTCAAACACATTAAAATGACAAAATTCATGCCATTTCATATTTGCATGCAATGCAGGGATTTCCCAACTTTTTTGTCAGTAACTTTGCCCTAACATATTTACGTGAAGTCCTTAGATTTTAAGATAATAAATTAGGGACAGTCATGGCCTAATGGTTAAAGAGTTAATCTGGTTTTGATTCTGGGTTTGATTCTCAAAAAAGGCAGGAAATTAATGAAGTGCCCTTGAGCAGGGCACTTCAACCCAACTGATTTACATCAAGATGGGGGTGCAAGTAATAAAATTGCTGTATTAATTGTTCATAGTCTTGTATTTCTAATTAGTTCAAGAAAAAAAAAAAGAAGTCAACTGTGACACTGTGCTTCAAATTTGTTTGTGTCTTTTTTTATTATATACAAATGAATAAAATGTTGTATTGCCAATATCTAGTAAACTTAGATTCAAGCACAAACCCCGTCGAGTGCCATTGACAGTTAAAAAAAAGAGAGAAACAAAGCCAGTCTGAGATCCATATGTTTTATTCTATTACAGGCAGGGCAGTGTAAGTGTGTGCATTTAAATACATTCTCATTCTCAAGAGTTAAAAGACTGGCAGGGTATAGTGACAAAGATGAAAAGAGTCCTTTCTTTTCTTTTTTTAAGAATGACGGTTCAATCATTATATATTGTTTGAAGTAAACATATGGCCACAGTATCAGAGTTTTGTTCCTGAATAGTCATAATTGTTCTCTATTTATAATTTATACTATAGATATATCAATATAGCTATACATTTGTGATAAAATCATCACTATGGTACATGATAGAGCTTTTTTATTGATAAGTCCCATTGATTTTATATCTATTTCTGAACACAACAACTGGAAACAAGACAGTATTTACACTCACATGAATAGGCAGTGCTCTACAAGACTTTTTGTGAAAAAGTACAGCAGTCACAGTTTATAAAGTAATGAGTTGTTATTTAGCAAAGCAGCAATTAAAGAACAAGAAAATAAGTACTGAATATGCCAGACTTTTGATCATTTATATTACATTTACATCAGAAAAAAGCAAAAACAAAACTTATATCCATTAAAACAAATTATGACATGCGATCAAAGCATGAAAGTGTGGGAATTGTGCTATAAAACATTTTTTGAAACGACCAATAGCATACAAAATAAAATACTTGTCACTCGACACATTTGTGACCTGTGAAACCGCTGTACTTTTTCACACAACCACCCAAAAACTCAAAACACTTCACCCTGAAACGATATATAAAAAGCAATTCTAAGTTATTAAAATATTTTGCCGTTGAGATAAACCACTATTTATTGTAATATAGCAACAACAGTAGAAATGACCTTTAAAAAAAGCAGATGAGAAGAAATCTCTCTATGCTTATTTTGCTACTGATTGCACTCCGTACCCATACCGAATGAGACTTTTCTTGAAGAACATGTACTGCATCGCAGATTCAGGCAAACCATTTAAAGGGCGCGTTTTGTGACTGGTGCATTTCCTGCACCATTCAACTCTTCCTGATGTCATTTGCATTTATGGGCAGTGGTTTGTAAAAATAAATAATAATAATAAGTGTCATTTTATATTAATTTCACAGAGTTCAAACTTGTATGAAGTTGGCTTTTTGGCAATCGGATGAAGAAAAAAAAAGATATAAAACTTGCATGCGTAAATTCAAGTGGATTTATGTAAATAAGAGATGACAAAAGTTAGCAAAATGAAACGTTTTACACGAGCATACATTATTTTCTCATGCACATTGAGAACTCATAGATGTCCATCAACTGTCAGTGCCACCAATTACACGTACTCAGCAGGACATTCCACACAAACTTCAATTAAAAAATGAAAAAGTACAATCCAAAAAAATTTACTATCCTTTGCCTGAGACGTATTTGTCCCATTCTTCATTCTTGAAAGTCCTGAGGAAATATACCCCACAGCTTGTTGTGTGCTCCCCTCCCTGCCTTTTCGCCTATCCCAGCATTTCCCTTATATGGAACTGCCAACCTTTGTGATAGCTTGGTGTTCTGTGGCGTCAATGTAAACATTACCGTAACATTAGTTTCAATGTGAACGTATGTTCATTGTGCAAGCTTCTTTATATGCTAGCAACATCCTTCGTGTTCAAAGAGGCCTTTCAGCACCTAATGTGTTGAAGGCAGAAATTAGGACACTTCATAATGGTGATGCACAAGACACAATGCATTCAGCAAAGACATGTCTTACAATAGTACAAAATGAGGTCTTCTGTTCTTGAAGAATCCTTAACGGTCCATAAGTCTGGAAGTCTCGGACTGGCCGCGTTGCTACGCATGCATGTTTCTACAATCGGTTCGGAAAGAGCAAAGAAAGTGGGCCCACTGAGTGATGGGAAAGGAAACCCTTGGGTAACTGTAGGGTAAAATAAATAAATAGAATGTGTTGATGAGGTTCGACAGTGGGCCATCACACCATAGACGACAATGCAGTTTCCTTGGGGTTGGGGTTAGCAACGGAAGTTCGTAGCATCAACGTATGGTTGGCGGGTAGCGCTCCATCAGCAGGAGAGAAATCGTTGAGTTCTCCGGAGGATGAGAGTGGAAAGGATGGAGAAAGAGAGATTCCAGAGGAAGGGTCGGCTGAGCCGGCAAAGGTGCGAGGGGGCTTGGGAACCAAGTTGGGCTCTAGAGTTGCTCTGGCCAATAGTTGCCTGTCCTTGTCTGCGTTTTTTACACACTGATCCGAATGGTGTGCCTCTGCCTGACTGTAAGATCCCCGTCCAGACTCGGACTCTGCATCAGACAACTCTAGAGGTGGAGAGCTGCTGCCATCGAGCCTAAATAGAGAGTCAAGGTATTGGGCGAACTCCAGGACCGCCTGACTGGGAGTGCCATTGGACAGTGGCGAAACTGATGGAAGAGTTTGGGGCTGGCCACTCTCAAGATCGACTGTGACTTCTTCATTTTCAAAACTTCTATCCTTGGGTATGTCACCTGCCTTTTCTGGTGTAGAACCAGTTTGGGATGCAATAGGGCAAGAGTCTTGACTGTTACGAACAGCTGATGGCTGGCAAGCCACAGATGTTTCTGAAGACTGCCGGAAGTTCTTGCCCTGGTTGTTTGACTGATCTATGGTAGTTTGTCCAAGCAAGTGTGAAGAGAAGTGCCTACCATTGCGGGTGTTGAAAGGGAGATGATGGGTGTCATTGGAGGGTACTTCCAGTTCCGGAGGAGTAGGGCAGTACGGGCCGGCTTCCCCCAGCTCAAGGTCCACCCCAACCTGGCTCAAGCCGTCTGCAGCCAGCAGCTCTGTCCGTGAGCTCAGTGAAGGATTCTCTTCTGGGATGGGAGCATCCAAAGGGAAAGGTAGACTCCCCAGACAGGGTGAGCCCCGCAGGGCGGCAGATGATCGCCGGGAGTCCAAGCTGTAGACGGATTCAGCATCAGATAAACTTTCCATGATGGCCAGGGGTGCTTTTCGCTCACGCAGCTCCACGGTCAATCGCTCACGGGCTCCAGTGAGCACCACAGGCACAGGAGGAGGTGGGCACTCCAAGAAGCCGTCCAGTGAGATCTCAGAGCGGGCACAGGAACTACAGCAGGACAGGAAGTGGGCACAGGAGTAGAGTAGCATGTGGAGAAAATAAACAGACAGCATGGACGGGGGAAGAGAGGTTTGATGACAAATTAAATTGAGGAATAAAATAAAAGGTTTGATGAATGAAAAAAAAAATCCATTAAGTAATTAGAATATTTAAAAGATGCCATAAATGAAGAGAAAATAAAAAGTAAAAATATGGATGTAAAAAAAATGTTACATGTCAAAAACAATATAAAATACAAAATGTATGTAAATATTACATATATAATTTATATGTAAACATTACATAATTATAATTTTTATATTTATATTAAATTTATATATATATAAATAATTAAATAGATGTATATAAAGATGTCAAATAATATAGTGTAAATAAAAACATGTGGTGTAAGGTATTGGGTGTAAGGGTAGACAACAAATTGAAGTAGAAAAAAAATTGAGCAGAGAACAGGGGAAAGAAAGGGAGGATTATGGTTAGGCAACACTAATGCGACTAACGTCTAGACTGTGCGGTTCTACTGAACCAGAGAGGACGAGGGGGGAACTGTATACTACCATACACAGTACCTCTGCAGTCAGCATGAGTGAGAAGGACAGGCAATAGTATTAAAATTAAACGATAAGAAATGCTTAAAAACACCTAAAGAAAATCTACATAATTCATCACTCATTGCGATGTTCTGATTGATCGGTCAGCTTGTTTCAAATACAGATTGATCGTTACAGAACTCACCGAACACTACTGTTTCTCCGGTGATGTGCGGCAGGCGTGGGAAGCGGTGAATTAGAGGCATCTAAGAAGATCGTTTCTGGATTCAGGTCCACTTCTGTAGGACTAACCATTATCTTAGCAGCAGACAGTAAAGCAGTCTTCCCTTTATTATAGTTTTCCAACACCTACATGACACAGGGGGACAGAGAGAGAGAGAGAAAATGCAAGAGTAATGATAAGAAGAAAAAAAAACACAAATAAGAAGAAAATTTACATAAATATATGAATAGGCAAAAAAAACATTTATATGCAAGTGTGCACAAAATGCATCAGTGGTGCAAAAGGAAAAGTGACATTTCAAGATACGCATTCTGATCACATATTTATTAGTCGTGATGTAAACATTAAATGAAACACTAGAAAAATAATTTGTACTCATACTAGGAAGATTCCAGCTGTACACCTTCTTGTGAGCACTCCTTAACAGTTTTTTCACTTTTTATTCCTTTGAAGTGAAATTGAACCATCAGGCATGGCATAAATGTCATATTTTCTCCCAAAATGTAGAATAAGAATATTTCATATTTAAAATCAGCAAGGAGAAAGTTGTGTGGAAACAATCAAGGTAAAAAGTTCAATTACACAACCACAAGTTGATGATGTGTTTTTCTTTATTAATGTACGTGAACATATGAGTATGGACAAAGTTAGAGACAATAAATCACAAATATATCAGTAAATGGTTGCAATGAAATGCAAATGTACGAAATGGTAAACACTAACAATGATGTACAGGTAACATGCAAAAAATTAAAAAAAGACAAAGTATTTACAAAGGACAAATTATTTACTTGAAATAATAACATATAAACTTCAGTCAACTTGAGCCTTATAAAACCAAGTACAGGCTGTTAGAGACAAACATAAGTGTCTTTAATTTTCCTCTAAGTTATATACACATAAATAATCTTGAATGAACAATGAACTGCATGTTAGGTCATTTTGGCACTGATTGGTGAGCAAACATGGTTTCTAGTACAATGTTTAGCACATTTCTGCAGCAATTCACAGATTTCTCCCCCATATTCGTGCAAAATTCCACAATTCTTCTATGGAAAACAAAAGGAGAACGCCCACCACCAACACGCAGGGTAAATTAAACCCTGAAGAACCGGGCTAAATCCACCATCGATAGTAAAACACAAAGCATAAAAAAATGCAGAATGGTTCTTTTCCGAAACCACCCAGGAGACAAACTCAAGGCACATGCAGAGGGACAGAAGCTGCAATAAAAATCCTGCTGCAAACGGCTAAAGCTTAAACCAGAAATCAAAACAGGAGGTTAAGAAAAACTGATATAGAGACCAGGAACCTGCAGAAAGAAAGAGAATGACACCACAGATGCCCAAAGCTCAAGCTGACGGATGTTTCTGCTATTGAAGAACAGATTATTAGCTGCAAAGGAAGAAGGCACATGCATTTGGTTGTGCACTGTGTAAAATATACGAACATTGGAAGAATTTGGGGTCCGTACCATTTTTTTTTACGTTTCTGAAAGAAGTCTCTTCTGCTCACCAAAGCTGCATTATTTAAAAATACAGTAAAAACAAATATGATGAAAATTATTACATTTAAAATAAATGTTTTGTATTTTATTTGAATATAATTTAAAATATAGTTTATTCCTGTGATGCAAAGCTGAATTTTCAGCATTTTCAGTGTCACATGATCCTTCAGAAATTCAAATATGCCGATTCAAGAAACATTCCTTATTATTATTATGTTGAAAAGTGTTGTTCTGCTTGATATTTTTGTGAAAACTGCTACAAAAATAGAAATCTTTTATAACATTATAAATGTCTTTACTGTCACTTTTTCAAATTGAATGCAGCCATGCTGAATAAAAGTAATAACTTCTTTCAAAGTAAATCTTCCCAACCCCAAACTTTTGAATGATAGTGTATATCAAATGCTTGAGACGTAACATGTGGCTCTAGAAGTGGTCTCTTTAGATTTGGTGGCTGAGGAACCCAATCCGTCCTGGGGAGAAGTTAAAGGAGTGTTATCAGAGACTGAGGGTTTTGTAAAACTGTTCTCCGTCGAGAGTTCAGCTGAAGTGCTTTCACCCATTACACCGATTGAGGGGATCTCTGAAAAGACTGGATTTATGCTGGTTTTTAACAGGAACTCTGGTGAAGAAGGACAATCTGATGTGTTTGGGAATAGAGTGCTACTTGTGGAAGCTATCTTTTGGAATTGAGAGTGGGACTCAGGAACAGACACATCATGGGAGGTATATGACATTTTGGAAGTTAAAGAGTCATCAAAGAGGATGGCTGGTTCTTGGAAAGATGAGGGTATTTCTAATGTTGGCATGTCCAACTTCATAGAAGTCAATGTAGTGTTCAAAGGGGAAATGTTTTTGGGATCACATGCAACCGTTGGAGATTCAGACTGAGATACTGACGATTGTTCAAGAGGAAAGGAAACATCTCCTGGCTTTGTATCTGACCTAATGGAAGATGTGTCTACCGTAACAGACATTGTAGATGATTGGATTGGAATGAGAGTCCCTGTATTTTGAGTGTTTGACATCTCATCAGCACTGCTAGAAGTTACCGTTAAAAGATTGAGAGTATTATCGAGTGATAAACCGTTCTTGTGAGTGTCTGAACCTTGTGGTTGGATAGAAACCAATTCACTGTGAGTTGGAGAAACAGGGTAGGTTTCTGGAGCCATAAAACATTCATCTGAATGGAGAGGTGTAAGAGAGAGATCTGGGAGTGCGTTAGGGACAGATACATGCGCTTGAATGCTAGTTCTCTGGCTTCCAAACTGTGCAGCAATCAGATCTGAAATTAAATATGGGTTTTCCAGCACCTGTGAAGACAAACCAACACATTACCATACAAAAGACATGAACAAATGAACATACATTCAGACGAAAACAAAACAAGACAGCATGACAGCCCAGTTTAAGAAGAACCACTTTCTTCTTAGTGTGTATAACTTAATGATCTGAAGAACCATTTCCAATTTAACAAACCTTTTGGAAAGGTTCCATTGATTTTAAGGCTCTTTTTTCATGGAACCATTAATGGCAATTAAGAGTGCAGATTTGATGAAGTGATTTGAGGTGTCATTCGATTATGCGATATACAGTTATGCACCCACATTTTAATACTCAGGGTTAGAGATCTAACCGTCTAAGCAAGCACCACAAAGAAGAAGAAACAGCCAAGTCAGAAATGCTTTTATGCACATGTAAGTCCAACGATGGCAACTTCAGGGGGACAAATACAAAAACAGACATTTACATACAGAAAAGAACAACAGACAAAAGACACATTATAGCCAAGATGTTGCAACAGACCTGCAACACATATACCTGGAGTCCACTGAAGCATTACAAAAGCATTATAAGCAATTGATTCTTGAGCCAGAAGTCACAAACCCAAAAGCCATTACAATAACCATGGCATATCTGGGCACACCAGAATCCTTTGGCACTAATGTTATGTTACAGGGCTGGGCAATATATACATACACTACAGTTCAAAAGTACAGTACTTTTTCTTTTTTGGAAAGAAATACTCTTATTCAGCAAGGACGCAATGAGTTGATCATCTGACACTGAAGACTACCGTAAAGATGAGAGCGAGCTTGTAACTCAAAATTCTCGTACACCAAAACAATTTTCCCCATAAGAATGCACTAAAAATCACTCGATTCGTTCCACACGACCATAAATGCCCATTTTAAATATTTTTTTGTTTTACCCTATTAATTACAGTTAAAATTATAACCATTAAGATCTCATATAAATACTAATTAATACTTGACAATTTACTGTAACGTGCACTTTAACTTTGAGTAGCGTCGCTGCTGGTGTGATGGAGACAAGAGGAGGGGTGGGGTGTTACACTTTAGAGGGAGGATTTCGTACCTTCTTTCTATATGCTGTACTGTACGTATACATTTCATTACGTGAACAATAGCGATCACAATTAATGTTAACAACACGAGGTAAAACCGCTGTAAATCACTTATAAAAGTACTGTGATGAATGATGCAAGGGGTGATAAAGGGGTTGGAACCGCGTGACAGTTTTATTATTTCTAGTAAAAATGCACGTGAAGATGCTGAGCGTTAGGACTTTTCCACACAAAAATGCGCGTGGGCGAGGGAATATTTTTCTCGCACACCGATACAATGCTCGTACACTGATTTGCCCGTATGCTAAGTCACTTGTAAACCGAGGTATTACTGTGTATATATATATATATATATTTTTTTTTTTTTTACGATATTTTATAATAAAATTGAGTGATTAAAATAAAGTGTTTTGAATCAAATGACTACAACGGATAGTCGAATTCACGCAAGTCAATGAAACGTTTGATCTCACAAGACAAGGAAGGATTGCAAAAGTAGTCTAACCTTTATAGTTTTATGGAAAATGAATAGCCGAATAAAAATAAATAAAATCACACAATATTTATCATGGCATATTGCAAATATTCAAAATATTGTCCAGCCCTAGTGGGACATTTATGTCCGTTCTTAATATTATTATTGCATTAATACATGTGTAGATGCTGGATCCAGTGTTACGGCCTGTTCACACCAGGACGACTACCATAAAGAGAACTATATTAATAACTATATTAGAGTCTACACCAGTGGACTATTTGTTCTGTTTATTTGAGGACTGCAATGCAAATACATTATCAGCAGCTTTGAATGTTCAAGCTCTTTAAAGCCGGTTCAATTCTGATTGGCTGTCAATGTTTTTTATCATTCATCAGAAAAGAGTGATTTCAACAATATCGTTCCTCTGTGCCATTATCAATACACTTGTGGTGTAGACTCTGCTATTCTTTAATATTTGGATTTTTAGAACTATAATTGTATCATTATTTTTATAGTTATCATCCTTGATGTGAATGGGCCTTTACTCAGATTTGCCCAGAATGGCATTTCATCAGCTCCCAATCACTTAATTTGCATTTTGCAAGAGATAAACAGAAAAGCATGCACACAAATGCGCGCGCACACACACACGCACACACACACACACACACACACACACACACACACACACACACACACACACACCTTGTTGAGGCCGTCCATCACGACATGGGGCAAGTGTTCATTCAGCATGGCTGGAGAAATGATGACCTCATCAAAGGCCTTGTTATCCCCCCACAGAGCAGAGTACGTGGGTTCTTCCTGACCACAACTACAGACAAGGAGAGAGAAAGATGGTAAGAGAAGTCTAACAACTCTTTACATACATTTGCACAACTTTGACTCATGCAAATGACTTTCATTGCTTGAAATAAAAAGGTCTCGAACTTAATAGAGGCACAACATTCACCTTTTTTCAACATTAACAATAATAGGAAACTTCTTAAACATCAAATCATCATATTAGAATGATTTCTGAAGGATCATGTGGCACTGAAGACTGATGCTGAACATTCACTTTACATCACAGGAATAAAAATACATTTTTAAATATATTAATAACTAAAGAGCAGAAGCCCATTGCCATCATCGATTAAAGGGGTAATTAACATCAAAATAAAAATTTCCTTGAGCACACATGAGAGGTCATCATACTATAAGAATATCCTATTAGTTTCAGAACTGAAACTTCCTTGTTAGTCCAAAAACAGCTTTTATTGTAACCAAGCCCAGAGAACGAAAGACCACCTCTGCAGAAGAAAGTCAAAGCCTACATCACTGTAACTTTGGCCAAAAGACGAGGAGAGAAGAGCGATACAGGATCACTGAACTAAAAACAACATTAACTAATCCTAATGCTAGGAATGTGGTATTTTATTTTCATTTTTTTTTGGCACAGGCTTTGCAAACAGATTTTAATGATATGGACACGACAGTAAAGCGACAACATGTAGATACCTTTTAATCCAAATTAATTAATTCAAATGCCTAATCTGTGAACAAAGATTTCTGATATGTAATGATTTACATTTATGCATTTGGCAGACGCTTTTATCCAAAGCGACTTGTATTACAAGTATATTATGACTTAAATTATTCAAGTAACACATTGAATAAATTCTTGCTTTCCCTGGGATTGAACCAATGACCTTGGTGTTGTAAACACCAATGCTTTACGGATTGAGCTACAGGAAAGCTAATATAATGATTCATATACAGTCAGATGTTCTTAGTCTATGCGTCAGTAAATCAAACCAGTAACTAAAAGGTCAACTTCACATTGTTTCTCTTAGTAGGCTGAAAATAGTCTGTTATTTAAACTGTGATTAAATTATGTACAGAAAGCAATAAAAGAATCCACCCTTTACAATCATAGGAACTGTCAATCAATCAGCGACCGAGTTCTGGAATCTCCCGAAAACTCCCGTTATAATCAACAAATCTTTAATTTCACATTGTTCTTGCACTGTTAGTTATAATGAAAGCATTCGTTAGTGTGCAGAGATCGAGATCACCGTATTCATGCGCTCAACATGTCTGTGATCGACTACAACGCTCATCACTGCAACCTTTCATGCCTAGATCGGAAAGCATAATGCTATAATCAACACTTTAAGAGCTGTAATAGCAAAAACATGCTAAAAGTTTGAGTTCCACGTGTAATACTTAGCCATTTCATATGAAAAGATGTTAGCCAATCATAGTAGGGCTTACATCTCACAGCAGACACGCCCCTTAAAACAGAGCGTTTAAATCAGAGGGCTAAAAACAGGTACAAATCATACTAACATTATAAGTGCACCCCTAGAAAGCTTTGCATCCATTACTCAATAGTCTACTCACCACATCTCAGGCGGGTGGTTGTGCACCACATGAATGACCCGTCCCGGTGGATACAGCGGCGTGGAGGCTGACAGGGCGATGCTCAGATCACTGGGGTGCAACCACAGGCGTGAGTTAGAGGGGGTCACGCCCTGCGAAACGGGGGCTTCATCATCCATCGGCAGCTCTGATTTTGGGATGCACTTTGTACCCCCGGCAATGATCCGCCACTGATGGAAACAGAAAGAAAGAAAGATGCAGGCTTCGTTCCAAAACCTAGTAAGCTTCCTACGCAGGCAGCATTTCAAATCATCAGTCCCTGCTGAGAGCCAGAGTAGGCAGCGTGATTATGTATATTAACAAGCCAACTGTGCTGGAGCTGCATAAATCGGAGATACACCACATTAAGGCCAACAATGATCAGAGGATCTCAAAATAAGTGACACATGAGACACGGTTCAGTCTGACAATGAATCTATACAAACTTTTATTTCTTAGATTTTTTTTTTAATTATTTCTTAGATTTGATAGAAACAGCAAAACTCTGGGAAGTGAATGGGGAGTAATTTATATAGGCTAAACATTGACATTAATTAATTTCAACATTTATTAATCCATTAATTAAAAAGTATCTATTAATATTATTTAATAGACCAGTGATAACAAGAACTAACAAATTACTAACAATAAACAGTGGTCGTATCATCAACTACTGTTTGTTTTAGGCAGGTTAATCTCAGAAAGCAACAGTTACACAGTCAAGTTAATAATAGGGCCTATATACAAGGAAAACAAGGAGCTAACGAGTTAATCCAGTGAAGAGGATGAAAGGAAAGAAACGCGTAAATCAAAATACTCAAACTATAATAAATGCTCCACTCACTGAACTAGAATAAAAATGCAGGTTGCATTGCATGAAAACCCCCACAGCTCCAGTTATAATTAGTATCATAACAATTTAGCTTTTACTTTATTTGCCCAGAGGAAAGGGACACAGGGAAAGCAAAACAATACAGATATAATGAGGGCAGTTAATTATTGGCACAATTCAATAATAACAAATGCTATTGCTCCAGCACCCACAAGCATGGACTCTAGAATGCTTGATTCTGATTGGTCAGTCTACATTCCACAGCTACATATTTTAAATGAACCGTAAACAGCATAAATCGACCGCTGTCACAGACAAGATTTAAAATTTAGATTTTTGATTTAAATTAGGTTCAGCTGTGTCTCATTAGCTATATATTCCTTTCATTGCAGTGTCTTGTTTGTCTCACCACTACATTTCTGAGTGCTCTTTTTTGATTTTCCTGTTCTGACTTTCTGCCTGGCTTCCTGAATTGTATGTCCTGTAGTTTTGACCTTTTGCCTGTATTTTGGACTATGATTATGGATTACCCTAATAAAACTGCATTTAGTTATTCAACTCGGGTGTGTCAGAGCAGTTTGTAAGAGTTACATACTGTGTTCAAATTATTTCAATTTATCTGAGAAAAGAACATTTTTGACAGGAAAATATCATGGTGAAGTCAGAAAGGAGTCCCTTTTTTCTTTATAGGTATTATTCAGTTTTGTTTCATTCGAATTTTATGACATTGACTGGAGCTGAATTTTATTTCAATGTAATAGTTATCATCAGCATCAAGACTATGTTCTAACTCGGGGAATTGGCAAGTTAAAGCAGCTCACCTTTGGTTTATCACTCTTCTGTAAGACTTCAAGTAGGTGGCGACGGAAGCCCTCGAGCTGAGAGAGGCCAATCCTGAAAGAACATAAAAGCATAAGATAAACATTTGTCTGTTTAGACTTACAAATATATAAAACAGTCATTTACCTGGGGACCAGATCTTTTCCCAACACGACTGAGGTGACGAACTCTTTCGAGTACTCCATTGCATCTTCACTGTGAATCAAACAGAAATCAAACAGCTTGTGGTTAAATGCAAACGTGAAAACTGCTGCCAGATTTCAGAATAAAATGAGATCTTCAACAATCGATTTAATGCTGACTTTATATTTAAATGTACAAGGAACATGACGTTCATCATAGCGTTACAATCTATTTATGCAAAGAAAAAAAGCCCTGTGCTATTTCAAGCATGGTATGCGAGAATTGCTCTAATCATGAACAGCATAAACGTGAACGAATAGTTGTAAGATACATTACCTACTGAATTAAACCAATAAGTTCAATTCAAATATATCCTTCCAAAAAGACTAGTGCATTGATGCATTGAGAGTTTTTTTTACAATGTATGAAGCTGAAAGTCAAACTACCATTGAAATGCTTGGTAAGGTTGTTAAGATTTTGAAGGAAGTTTTTTTATACTCACTTGCAATTACTTGATCAAAAAGACAGTAATATTATGAAACATCTTCATTCATTAGATTCCTTTAATGCATTCTTGCAGAATTAAAGTATTAATTTCTGTCAAAAACCACAAAAAAAAAAAAAAAAAAAATCATACTGCCACTAAACTTTTGAACGGCAGTGTACATAAAAATGAACTTTGAGAATTAATTTATAACGTAATTCAGTGTTTTTCAATCAAAATTTATTTTTTCAATCGAAAATTATTCAATTTCACCTTTTTTGAAAACTAATTAATCATAAAAGACTTTTTTCTTTGGGTTTATTTGATTCCCATTCAAAACACCTTGATAAGAATGAAGGTATATTGTTAATATAGGCTGCAGAGTTTAATTTTTTATTTTTTCGGTTGGTGGTGTGCCTTGTGATTTATTTATTTTTCAATGAAAATATGTACCTTGGCTCAAAAAAGGTTGAAAAACACTGACATAATTCACTGACTTTCCATCCCTTTGCCAGAGCATTCAATCTCAGTCACACTATAAGAAATTGCCAGGTGTGACATCACTAATATCAAACGCCACTGGTGCTCACATGTCATGTGACAGATCAGAACACTGTGAGAATATTAATAAAATACTCATAAATACTCATCAACTAGGTTATCCAAAGAATACTATTATGGTTCTTTTTAAAATCTCTTGTATAATGTTGGAACAACATGAGGTTGAGAAAATAATGGCAAAATGTTAATTTTTGCACAAAGTAATCTTTTAACATACCGATTTAATCTCTGCACGAGTTTTATCTAATATCATCATGCCTCAGTGACCGATATAAATGTTGAGTAAAACCGATCCCAGAAACAATGCAACAATGGCAAGGTCACACTGACCTGAGGAGGCCGCCAGGAGGGGAGTAGGAATAGCAGAGCAGTGAAGGATACTGCGGCCGGAGAAGGAAGGACAGGATGGCAGCCGTACCCGCACCCAGAGAGTGACCCACAATCACCAGCCCATAATGCATCGTCCCTTTACCCTGAGACACATGGACATACAGCACAAAAACACAACACTCTAGATCATTCTGTGTCACAACCAAAACGTTTGAATGCAAAATGCAGATGTTGAGAATTTACTAAACGGTCGTCTCATCACGTTTCCATGCTCAGACCTTTAAGACCCACACGATTAAAACAAACCCATGCAAAAGAAATGATGCATCTCAAATTCTCTTAATTAAGCAGGCACACATTCAAATGCAAAACAGGATAATTTTATACATATATTTTTATTGTGCAACGCACACAATGATTTCATTAAAATCAAAACCTTTTGAAATGTAACAATCACAATACTACATATCGCAATTCCTGTTTTTCTGTCTCATTACTTACGACTTCTTAAAATGATAATTAAACTTTTCATATATTTAAGACTTTTTATGACCCAAAGGAACCCTGCAAGAGTTTGTGAAAGTGACACTCCATCAGGTGAGCAAAAGGTTTGGAAAATTGGGTGGGAAAATGAATTAATATGATTAAGCTTCCTAATGTATAATACAGTAGAACCCCGACATACGAAATTAATCCGTTCCGAGGTTGGCTTCGTAAGTCGATCTTTTCGTATGTCTGTCAGGCTTTTACATGTTAATTGCCTAATCTGTTCCAAGCCCTACAAAAACACCATTTTATGCATGGGATGAAGTGCATCCCAGCTTCATAATTCTCTATTATCTCCCTTATCGACTCTATAAAAAGCACCCTCTTCTTCCCTTTGACTTCAGCAACAATCTTCACATCCATGGTTACTGATTAGAAAAAAGTTTGTTAACTGGGCACAAAATAAGGGTAATGCAGCACGATGAAAACAAAACTTGTATGGAAAAGCGTGGAAGAACTTTAAAGTTAGTGGGACTGGGAGAGAAAATGGGAGAGTAACATGCAGACGCCGCTATGCAGAGGCTAGTGGGAGCGATGCTGACCAATAGGAGAGCAGGATTGTAAAAAGTGTTCCCTTCTTACATGGACTATTCCAGCAATCCCTGTCATTCATTGCGAAATTGACTATTCCAAAACTTTCCCTCGGAGTTCAGGAAGTGTCGTGACAGAAGAGAGTTGATGGATGATTAAGGTAAAAGAGATCGGCTGAAGACTGTATATAGTTTATTGAGTGAAATACAGGGAATTAGTGCCAATCGTTGAGGTTTTATCGATCTATGCACCTTTAATAAATACCAGTTTTGGATTATTCCCTGAGTGAGACATCATTGTTCTGACCAGACAAACTGTAGCCTTCATCCAACCCGAACCAAAATCAGCACGAATTTCAAAACAAAACTCTGAATCATTCTTGATCATTTTGTCGTTACTCGGGCGGAAAAAACCCCGAAATCTTTTATCGTACGTCGAACTTTTCGTACGTAGAGCGTTTCTTAAGTCGGGGTTCTACTGTATTAAGTGCATAAAGCATAGAATGAACCGTCTGTACGCGTTTAAAATGTGACAAACGTTTATACTTACCAAATCCCTCCCAAAGGCTTGAGAGAGAATCATTTCTTGCTCTAGTTTCTTTTTTATGTATTCAGCTGAATAAACCATTCCCTAAATAAAGGATTCACAAAAACAAAGAATGAGTTTGTGTTCATAACTGTCAATGTGTAGACTGTTTGTGTCTATACACGTGTTTATGTATAACCTTGTGCCCGAGCCACGTGCCATGCTGCTCCTCCAGAGGCAAACGCTCAGAGTCGCCTGTGAGATCCGTTAAAGCATCCTTAGAAAAACAGAGAAAGATAAACCCATTACATGGTGAAACAGAGACTCATGTAAGGGATAATGTACAACAAGCCAGCCATTATCACAAAAAACGGTTGGGTTTATTTTGCAATATTGACTGTCTCTCTCTATACATTAGCCCACTTATTACTTACAAAAGTAAATAATTAATCTAATAAGTGGACATGAAATATTGATTTGAGTCCAAGTTATTCTATTATGTGAAAAGAAAGAGACCACAGAGAGATACAAGAAACATGAAACTGGCAAAGCTTCCGATAGTCTGGTACTACAGTTCAGTTTAGTGTCATTTTATAAGGGCTTACTGATTCCAGACCATTAAAATTATTATTGTGTGGGTAAAAGTAGTTTCTTAAGTCAAAGCCAATATTTTAATGTATATTCATGTTTTATTTCAGTTATATTATAGTTTTATTCAAGTGCCCCTATTATGCCATTTCAAAGTTTCCTAATTTAGTTTTGGAGGTCTCCTTCAATTGGTGTACGCATAAAGGTTCTTTATTTTCTTCATAAAATACATTTCAGCGTCACCCATGTTCTCCTAGTGTCTGAAACTATTCAAACAGTCTCTCTAAACTCCTCCTTCCCGAGAACCTAATCTGCTCTCATTGGTCAGTTGTGATGAGTCTAAACAGCCATTACAATCTCTGAACTACATCTCCATATATTTCGCAGCACTTGCATATGAACTGTAATGATAGCGTCGGTTTTACCGTATCAAGGAGCGCTCATCCTTTGGAATTGCATTCAAAAGGGATTTGCTAACTGCATCTTTGACAACATGAACTCTTCCAGGCCTCAGCTACAACTATAGTGTTTGAAGGCAGTTCAAAGCAGATGCTGTTTGCGGGCAGCCGATGAAGACCATAAGCTGGCATCGTGCAAATTTGTAACAAACCTACATCGATTGAAGCAGGAAGCAAGACTGGAATTACTGATGATTTGTTTCAGTTATTTCAGATTTGCTTCTTTCTTTTGGGACACAGTAACTCCACTAAATGATGCAGACCTTTTACATTCACAAACAGCTTTATTAGAATGGATAATATCTGAAAAGCATGATAGGGGTCATTTTTTAGTTTAGTTTAATTTAATGTGCTTTTGTCATATTATTAATTTCTTTAAGGTTTAATTCATTTTTATTTCAGGTTTAGTTTACCCATTTATTTCCAGTTAATAATTTTAGTGCTTCAACTTAAACTTAGTACAGTTTATTGACATGAAAACATTTTTAAATTTAGTTTTTCCATTAATTTTGTATTTTATTTTATTGCAGCTTTATTTCAGTTAACAGAAATGTTTTTAATAGTTTTAGTTAATGATAACCCTGAGAACATACACATGGTTTCACTGTAAAAAGAGAAAGAGCGGTTACAGTACACGTGTGGCTTACTTTAGGTGACAGCGTCCCTCTGATGCTGATCACGACTTTTTTCTTTGCATGATCCACTGCTACAAAGAAGGGTGTCTCATAAACCTACAAATCACATAAAAAAAAAATATAGGCAATAATTTCACACATTTATCACATCAGTAACGGCTTCTCAGATATATTAGGTAGGATGACTCATTGATGTGAACAGATATTTATCGCACAAGACATCACACCTCAGGATTTCAGGGGTTGGGGAGTTAAAGAATTATTGCAAGATGCCGTACCGCGTCATGGCAGGATGTGTAGACAATTTGGACTTCTTTAAGGTCTCGGTCTAGGAATTGCCGTCGAATGGCAAGAACGTTACAACCACAGCAGTTATCCTCCTCAACGGTGACAGACTGAGAGAGACGAGAACTTGAAACTGAAGCATTACAGCTGACGAGAGAGAAGAGAGGAAGAGCCACAAGAAGGGAAACAATTATCCACGAGTCCAAAACAGACATTATTCAAAAAAAAAGTATAAAAAATTATATATATAAATAATGATATACACACATACATTTTAGCAATTAGAAAACAAAAAAAGAACAGTTTATATATATATATATATACACACTGTAATATAATATAACTAATAAACTAATAACTAATATAACTAAACATACACACAAATACATTTTAATGTGACCTTATTGATAATAAATTACAAATGTACATAAATCAGTAATCAATAAAACTGCAGTAAAACGAATAAAAAAAAATAAAAAAGGATAAATATGTAATAATAATAAATACTTCCATATTACAATTTAAAATAAGTATATTCTATTGTAATATATTATTTATTCCTGTGATGCAAAGCTGAAGTTTAATCATTACTCCAGACTTTAGTGTCAAATAATTGTTCAGAAAGCATTTATTTAAAATATTAATCTTCTGTAACATTCTGCGGTCTTTGCGGTCACTTTTGATCAACCGAATTCCTCCTAGCTGAATAAAAGAATGAATTACACAGCAATAAGTTACAATTTAAATATACATTTTAAAATATATTTCAATTGAAAACATTTATTTAAAATTTTTATAATATTTCACAATATTACTATTTTCCTTTCTAGCCTTTGTGTGCATAAGACATCTCTCCAAAAAAATTTTTTTTTTAATTATTCCAAACCTTTGACTGGCAGTATAACCAAAATTTTCTCCTCAGATTACAGCATTGTTGGTTTGGTATTAAGACATTTTTTTCTGACTTGGGAACTTGATTCTCAGTTAAATTCTAGATTGCAGCTCTTCAGTTTAATTGGTTCAGCATTAAGTTTAGTGAAGAGGCAAGCCTACCAAAACATGATGTTAGGAAACTATATCACTATAGGAGCCTTCCTTATCTCACTTCCTCCCACCTGTGTGAACGTTCATATCCGTTTTTACTTACGAGCAGGTGCTGATGAGTCGGCAAAGTCCACAGGCTGGCTTTCTTAAAAGATATACAGGCCAGCCATACGCCGCCATGGCAAACAGCATGTAGTAACACACTTCCTTATACATGGCCATCTCAGACTGTAAACAGAAAGAGAGCATTATAAACAAACAAATAAAAAACATAACACAAGCACACACATTTATTTATCTATCACTGTATTCTTGAAATACCGAGTTCTTGAGGTCCAAGTATTTAGTGTTGCGAGTTACAGGCATCCCGGACAGAAAGGCCAAAACGTCATTGTTTGCCTACAAACAAACATTTTGTATTATTTGGAGAGTGAGGAATATTTGACCAACCAAAACCAAAAGTTATTGATAAGGTAATGCCATGATTCTGCAAACCTGATCCAATATGGCTGATCTCTTAGCTCGTTGTCTCTGTCGGAGGAGCACCAAGCCAGCAATGATGTCACTCGGCACGATGTCCAGATCCCGGAAAAACTCGGCAAACAAACTGGCCACCTCAGAGTAAGCGTCCTGAGAAAGAAAACCTCCTACTGAGAATGGTGTGTGTGTGTGTGTGTGTGTGTATGAGACTCTCAGAGTAACTGGCATGTGTGTATTTGAGTAAGAGCTTGGGTCTTACAGATTGTGTATCTTTTGCTCTAGTGCAGCACATGAAGAATTTGAGTCTCCTGCTCCAGCTGCTGGCCTGACCCTCTTCGAGCCTGTGCCTGAAAGAGACGGATACAACCCAACTGAGCAAATATCATGAAGATTTGGGAATTATGGGTCGATAGATACTGGAATGGTAATGACGCAAAAACATATCTAGAAGCAGCAAGCAAAACAAAAATCTCTGCAAATTTTGTGTTGCATGCCCTAATAGGAACCAAACTAGTTGATGTAATGGATATATATATATATATATATATATATATATATATATATATATATATATATATATATATATATATATATACCAACTAACATTTACAAATGGGATGTGAACAATATTGTTGAAATTAAAATGTTCTTAATTTACACAATGCATGTATTCATTTACAAATACTCAATTTGTTTAATTTTAGTTGTATTTAGTATAATTTATGTACTATTATATAATTACACACATTTCTATATTGTTATACATCTATATATTTATTAACATTTTGAATTAGTCTTTATTTTCACTTTTCATTTTAATAAAGTTTGAGTTATTTTAAATATGTTTTCATTATTTTAAAGTTTTAGTCATTTTGTTGTGCCTTTGTCCTTTTCTGTTTAGCTTTATGTTTTATTTGTTTGTTTTATTTCAATACATCAATCTATTAGATTTCAGTTAGTTAACAATACAATACTGATTTAAAAGCTGAGACAAAATGTTAATTATTTCATTCAATTTATTTTTCAATTACGGTATGTATTTGTTTTTATGCATCATGTGGTTATATTTGTTTGTTGTTAGGCATTTTATTTTCCTGGTTTTATTGTATTATTATTATTATTATTATTATTATTATGGGGTTTTGTTAGTCAGGGTAATAATTTAGTGGAATTTGAACTTGGGATTGGTATCTGTACACTTATACCATGCAGATAAATACAATAAAAGGAATAATAATTCAAATAAATTATAATTTGTCCAGAAAACTATTAAATGGATTTAAATGGATAAAATGAGTGCACTCTTATTAGTTGCTGAAAACATTTAAAAAAAGTAAAACACTTGAATTGAAAAAAATGAATTCACCAACTGACGTAGGCATTACAAAATAACTTTTAAAAGCAATTTTTTTGCAGTTATGCCAGATTCATAGTAGATTAGTAGATTCAATAGTAGATTCATTTTAGGTTCCCCAAAGAACCTCTAAGTGAATAAATCTTAAAAAAAAAAATTTTTATAGTGTAAAGAAAATTTTTTCACTATAAAGAATCTTTTGAAAAAAACAATTCCATGGATGTTAAAGGTTCTTCATGAAACGATTGTACCTTTATTTTGTAAAGTGTAGTGTAGTGAGAAAACAAAGCGCTGTACCTGAGGGTATACGTTGTGAGGTTACGCTGACGACGGCGAGTTGCTTTCAGCTTCACAAAGGTCCGTCCCGTGGGGTCAAAGGTACACATCATGGTGAAACACACGCTGAAGATGACCAACCAGTTACACACCACTATTCCTGTTAAAAACAAATCAATACAATTTTATTTCATATTTAAAACAAGCTGTTTTAGACTGAGTTCAACAGATAAGCCATTCGCTGTAAAACAAACCAACCGTCTCTTTGTCAGAGTATACTTGTCTTGTATAGACCGATGATCGACATGGAAGTAAAGTGTGCCATTATGGAACGGGGGTGGACAATGAGCGACACTGATTCATGGTCAGCACAGACATGTGGAAAGCTACACTGGGCGTATTGTTAGAAAGCATGCGTTGAGATTCCAGGACATAAATGGCTATAAATAGCTTTCAAATTTGCAAGAATCGGCTGAGATTAACAAGGGGAGGTTTCATGAGATTTTAACATGCCTGGACTGTCTCATGCCGCAAGGACATCACACGTCACTCTCTCAGGTTTTGATCTTGCTGTTGATGGCGTGTTGTTATGGCTGCATATACGGTACCGACAGTAGAAAAATGTAGAGATTTTGGTATAAATTGTGGCTTATGTGGCTATTAGTGCATCACATTTACAAATAAGACTGACAAGTAAGAGTAGCATTAAATATAGAGTTGGTCATATCCCAGTCAAGCAGTTTATTGTTGCCGATCGATGATACAATTTGCTGCATTAATACAGAACTTTAAACGACTTCAAACATGGCTCTGATCCCAGACTTACATGTTTGTTATGAATAATCGTATCTTTTGGTTTGTAGCCATCCAAGTAAAAAGAGAGAGAAAAGAACGTTACCTTTAAAGGTCCACTATATAACTTTTTATTTTGTTCAAAATGAACAATTATCTAATGAGTCAATACATCATTAATCCTTTTACCAAAATGTTTTTTTTTTACGGTAAGCCTACTATAAGGGTCTATACTGTAGACTGAACAGGATGGTTTTCACAGGGAAATGCATGCATACGGTGCCATATATATCATCTCTCTAACAGAATTCATTGTAAAGCATTATTTATTGTGAATTTCGCAATGTCACTTCATTATATCACGGTGTTGGAATTTATTTTCAAGGAAGTATCGTGTTTATTAATGGGTATAGCTACAGTAACAGCTTCAGATCCTTTCAATTTAATAATAGTTAGAAGTGAATGTTTTATGAGCAGTAGGATAATCTCTCTCTTTTTAGTCATGCAGAGATGAAGCACAACCAAAACAATGTCCTTCATAAAAATGCATGCAGTTCTGTTTTTAACCATTAGATGGCCAACGGTTACATGGTTTACAAATGTACTGGATTATACAAAAATAGGCATCACCCCGCATTAAAATATAAACAAATGTTTCATTTAATTTACAGAAAATCGAGTATCAGAAAATATCAACTATATTGTAATATAATGATTAAACATATCTCAAAGTCTTACCCAGGGCAAGGTTCTTGGCGGTGATGTCGGAGCAGGGCTGGTAGTACTGCACCAACCAGGCGATTCCCACCACCGCGTACACCAGCTCCACCAACAGGATGGCTGCAGACAATAATAATAATAATAATAATATTAGTGCCATATGATTTTACAATAAACAACGCAACCCCCCAAAAAATCTTGTAATGACAAGCATCAGTATTATTATAGCTCATCATTTTCAAACCTCTAATCCTTTACAGGTAAAGCATGTGTGTGTCAGAAAAAGTGCAAATGTACTCAATTACTCTATTAATTAGGGGCCGTATCCACAAAACATCTTAAGGATAAAAGTAGCTCCTAACTTGCCAATTTAGGAGAAACTCTTATTAATAATAATCATGTCTGAGGCAGTCCTAATTTTAGGACTCTAAGAGTATTTCACAAAGTAATTTAGAGCTAAAACTAGCTCCTAAATCTGTGAAATGTTAGTGGTAGTCAAGAGGATTCTTAAGTCAATAAGACCAAATCACAAATAATCCTAAAATGGCCGTTGCTGTATTTATAGATTTGAATACAGTAATTTATGTACAGGCAATATACATTAAATAATGGAGAATAAAACATTGCAAACACAGTTTTAAAATCTTTATTTGAATATGGCAACATACCTCTTTCTATAATATTTCTATGATGAAATCCCTGACAGAGACCTTTCTCCACAAAGGATATACGCAATGCTGCCTTAAAATTTGAATAGGATTTGCTTCAGAAGCAACGAATTTTGAATTCAGCCTATGCAAATTCAGTTCAAAATGGACAATTCTTGTTTTTTTTAAATGGAATATTGCATTATTTATCATAAAAGATTTATCTGTGGACATCATTATTTAATTTGTTTCATTTGCAGTGACATCTCTTAGAGGGCGGGACAACCTGTCACTCACATGAGATCGACCAATAGCAAACCCACAACCATCAAATTAATCCCCATGGAAAAATTCAAGCCCCGTCCTACATTTGCTCTTAGTTGAGAAGTGTATAGTTGTCACAATGAGGTAGAACATCGCAACTTTCCATTTTATGCCGACTTCAAAATAGCTGACATATGAGAACCAACGTACTGGGAGAACTAATGGAAGTTTTTTTTGTGGTAAAAGTGTAAGTGTGTGTCTTACCTAGACGTATGTAGAGCACATACTGCACCGCCTCTCTGGGTTGTGTGTACAGAATGCTGCCTCTCATGCTCAGCCACATGATGGCGCTCTCACAGATCAAACAGCTGACCAGGATGCCGAGGTAACCACGACCATGATCCACTAACGTGACCGAGCATGACTGCTCCGAACTGTATGGCACCCCAAAGAGAACCACGGACAGAACCACCAGCCTGCCGAAAGAGCACAGCCACGACATCACATGAACATTCAACACCCTTTCCTGTAGCTCAACCAGTAGAGCATTGGTGTTAACAATGGTGGGTTTGATTCCCAGGGAAAGCAAGAACTGATTCGAATGTCAACGCGTTTCTTGAATGCAATGGTCGCTTTGGATAAAAGCGTCTGCCAAATGCATAAATGTAAATGTAAAGGGATAGTTCACCCAAAAAAGAAAATTCTGTCATCTTTTACTCTCCCTCAAGTTGTTCCAAACCGGTCTTAGATTCTTTCTTCTGCTGAGCATAAAAGAAGCTCATTTGAAGAATGTCGGTAACCAGAGAGTTGATAGACCATATTGACTTCCATAGCATGGGAAAAATATTTTGAAAGTCAATGAGGCCCATCAACTGCATTTTGGTAAACTATAGTGATTATTATTGGATGATCTATTATTGGTTGGACATTCATTGAACAATTTTCAATTTCTTTTTCACTTCTAAAAACATAATAGTATTAATAATAACATATCCATTTTCGGAATTTAAAAATTAATATCAGCTCATAAAATCAAGCCCCAAAATGTAGTTTGGTTGAACAAGTCAAAACAGGCAAAATTATTGTAATTTTCTGGCAAGCTTTATAGTTATTAATCATTATTTCATACACATTTTGTTCACCGTTAAACAATTACAACTTATTTTGGTTAGTACCAACAATTAAAATGACTAAACTCAGGAAAGCCAGGGCTTAAATAAAAATCTAGAATTTTTGTAATCATATTTTGTAATCATAAACAATCAAATCCAGCTGTTTGTGTATTGCTGATTAAATTTCATAAAGTGGACCAATTTCATGAAGAACGATTAGAACTGGTTTGTGTAATTCAAGAAACCCCTTCTTCTTTGTGAAATACCACATTTAACTAAAATGTTACAACTTTACGCAAGAATTGATTCATGAAAATAAAAACTAAATCACATAAATTTAAAAAATATATTGTTTAATTTAAAACCAATATTCATGCATTTAATTTTTTAATCACAATACATTCATATTTTTAATTAAATATAATAAGGAAAAAATATAAAATAACAAGATTACATGCAAACTTTTTGAAAGATTAACATTACTTATGATGTTAAATTGCATGACAGAATTTCTAAATTCACCTCTTAAGACTTCTATTGACATCAGGTCTGCTGATGTATTTCAGATATATAAGAGATTATTTTTATACTGGTTAGGTTGTTTCATTTCTGCACAAACTGTGCAGACAAACACAGACTCACCATATGCAGTGTAGTACAAACAGGAAGAAAGCCGGCAGCACCAGGTCATCACTGCCAACTGACCAGCGTCGCCGAAACAGTACCATGCCCGGCATCACTGCCCTGAAACACACACATAAACACAGTCCAGTTACAGACAGCCTGACACACACACAGAAAGACTTCTCATTCACCACTTCTTCATTTCCCCATTAAAGACGAGAGTAAAACAAGGCCAAAGGAGAAGAATACACGCACTAGGGCTGTCGCGGTCCTCCCCTTTGCCTTGCATTCAAAACAGAACAACAGCTCTTGCACACAATATTGGGACAATATTCACGTAATTAGTCAGTGACTTAAAAAAAAATTGTTCAGTGGGGAAATGCATTGGAAAATTCAGCCATTTACTCACCCTCAGCATCAATTTAAGTATTATAGAGCAGTTTTTGGTTGAACTATTTTTTATAATTGTGCATCAGAGAATGAAACTGCTTCTGGTCTGATAGGAATAAGACACTCGAAAGTGGACATTATTAAAGAGGAATATAAAAGCAAAGAGGAAGTGACCCAGGAAAATGTAACACAAAAATAAACCAATATTTAGTAAGTGTTGAAGCAGGTTTTTTGTAATAGTTCTTACTGTTGGTGCTTTGAGTGTTTTTCAAAGTTGTAAATAAAAATCATGAGGTTTAGGTGGTTGCCAGGGCGTTGTTATGCTGCCAGGATGTACTTTGTGGTCAGTAAATGTCTGAACTGTTTGCTTAGTGCTTAAGTATAGCAATGCAAATAACAAATACTTTGAGAATTGATTAATCTGTCGATTACCTCCTTTTTTATTTCATTAATCGGATAAAGCATACCCATACATTCAAGAGATTAATTCAAAAACTGTAATGAAACAAATGAAGAATGAGTGAGTCATTGAATAATTCATTCAAACTGAGTTTAATTAAGATAAATTAAACATTTTAAATAGAGACATTTTGTCATATCCTCTTGTATTTGTTTAATTGTTTCTTCATGTCTCTGAATATATATATGCATATATTATAGTGTGACCATATGACTGGCATATGCACTGATGAAGTCTGATGTCCCGTGAGCAGGTGTGACGAGGAATGGAAGTACAGTAGAACCCCGACTTGCGAAACGCTCTACGTACGAAAAGTTCGACATACGATAAAAGATTTCGGGTTTTTTTCCGCCCGAGTTACGACAAAATGATCGAGATGCGAAAAATGAAATCTCGGCGAGGCGATGATTTCCGAGTTTTGTTTTGATATTCGCGCTGATTTTGGTTCGGGTTGGATGAAGACTACAGTTTGTCCGGTCAGAACAATGATGTCTCACTCAGGGAATGATCCAAAACTGGTATTTATTAAAGGTGCATAGATCGATAAAACCTCAACGATTGGCACTAATTCCCTGTATTTCACTCAATAAACTATATACAATCTTCAGCCGATCTCTGTAAGTCATTTCCTGAACTCCGAGGGAAAGTTTAGAATAGTCCATTTCGTACTGAATGACAGGGATGGCTGGAATAGTCCATGTAAGAAGGGGAACACTTTTTACAATCCTGCTCTCCTATTGGTCAGCATCGCTCCCACCAGCCTCTGCTTTTAGCATAAACTTTTTTCTAGTCAGTAACCATGGATGTGAAGATTGTTGCTGAAGTTAAAGGGAAGAAGAGGGTGCTTTTCATTGAGTCGAAAAGGGAGATCATTGAGAAGTATGACACTGGGTTGCGCTTTGTCCCATGCTGAAAATTGTGTTGTTGTAAGGCTTGGAACGGATTAGGCAATTATCATGTAAAAGCCTGACCGACATACGAAACCTCGGAACGGATTAATTTCGTAAGTCGGGGTTCTACTGTACATATGTTGATATACAGGAACAAATGCAATGATTGGACGAATATTTTTTGGTCCTGAGACTTCCACAGAAGATGTACATGTTTTAATTTTCAGACCACTTCTATTATGGACTGATATCAGGATGTGAAGAGAGTTCAACCAGTATTACAAAAAGTATTATAAAACAAATTGCCTACCCTACCTTTAAGGCTTTCTTTAAAAAAAAATTGTGGAAATGCTTGCCTCAGCAATCACCATTAACTACAAGACGATAACAAACAGAGAGAGGACTACTGATGGTTTCCATGGATACCACTTTCAGTCCAGACACTGTAACGCTCTGACCCAGCAAACTTTCATTGTGTGGCAAAATTGCTCTATTTACAACAGAAATCTCACTCAAAACATTTCATCGATCAACAGGTACTTTCAGAGTACACGAATTATCTCCTTTTTTGACTGTGTTGTGGAGACAAAACTAGATGGCTGATGTAACGACAATAATACAGGATGTGACGGCCATGTGTTTTGTTGATCTTATTATGGATCTGGGGGAAAGGAATACGCCCTGGCAAAGCACTTCCCCAAAACTTTTGTTTTTTGTGGGTGGTGTGGAGTTAAAGTCAACATGAAATCACCATTTACTTCCATATTAATGGTTTATTGATTTCCTCATTCAAGTTTGTTAAAATCCCACACACAATAGTAGTATTGACGCTTTGACCAGTGATAATGACCAATTTTCAACAGGTTTACCAATGAGTTTTGTCATTATTTGTTGAAATCAATAGTTCAATCAATTGGTCGAGCCAGAAGTGGACATGGAAAACCCCTTAAACAAATACAGCAATAATTTAAAAGCTCTCTTTTGGAAAAAACAACAACTTGAATGGCTGACTTTCTGAAAAACAACACTTTATCTTTACATTTATGCATTAGGCAGACGCTTTTATCCAAAGCGACTTACATTGCATTGAAGATACTCACTAACATTCTAATCAGTTCTTGCTTTCCCTGGGAATCGAACCCATGACCTTGGTGTTGCATGCACCCCGCTCTACTGTTTGGGCTACAGGAAAGCCCTTTAAACCAGTAATCTTAAGATACTAGTTAATCATTTTCCTTCCCAACAAACCTGCCTGATAAAGCGACAGATTGCAAATGGTTTGACAGCAGCTGGACAAGAACACACGCAGTCTATCACTCTGTTAGCTGTTCATCAGTTCTCAATCTTCACACCTGCGTCTTTCCGTTTCACTTCCCTACCATCCATCTATCCATGGAGACACAACCCTAAAACCAAACACAAATATGAAGCCAGTATGGAGGACAGCACAGACAGCTAAAACGCTTGTTAAAGTAAATACTAAATGGCATTCAATCTCACCATATAAACATCCTGCTCACATCCTCAGGAAGGTAAGAATAAACCCATGGGGCAACGGAGATCTTGTATTCTGTTATGAATGTGTGAGCACACGTTTCAGTTGTGTTGTCTACTTCTTTAAAGCAGGTTGGATTCTTATTGGCTGTTAATGTTTTAATCATGGAAAAGTAAGCTGGAAAAAAACATTACCAAAGTGATTCCGACGATGTTGTTTCTCTGTGTTGTTATCATTATAGTTGTGGTGTGCTATTATAGTAGCTTTGCTATTCTTTTACATTTACAACGATTTCTAGAACTACATCTTTATCGTTATAGGCCTTAAGCCTATTTATACAATAAATAAAAACAAAAAACACTCGCATTATAGTCAACAAAGCATTTGGTTCCTCATTCCTATTTTTAAGGAATTTAACTACCGTATTGTAGTCACTTTATTTTCCCCACAACTACCATGTGTTCATATCTTACAATGTATTTTTGATAAATATTTAAATTAATCAATCTACATGCTAGTAGTGTTCTTCTACTCATAAACTTGGGGTCAGTAATTTATTTTAAAAGAAATTAATACATTTAATCAGCAAGGATGCATTAAATTGACAAAAAGTGACTTGTATTTCAAATAAATACTGATATTTTGATTTAGATCAAGATTTATGCCAGAATAAAAAGCAGCACAACTGTTCTTAACATTGACAATAATAAATGTTTCTTTAGCACAAAATCAACATTTTTGAGTGATCATGTGTCACTGATCAAGGGAATAATGATTCTGCTTTGCCATCAATAAACTACATTTTAAAAATGATTATGATGTGATGTTACATTTCAATATTAAAGATATATCATCTCCATAATCATTTTAGTCCAATCACAAGCGCGCTAGAACATTAAATCTCCCTCGCCTGCCAGAAACTAACAAATCCAAGTAGCTGAACTTAGCCTTTATTTAATGTCACAGTCTGACAAAACTATTAAAAAAGGGGACCTTCTGTAAGTCCTGCCACTATTTCTTGCTTCAATTGAAAATACAATATAATCATCATTCCATTTTGATGGGTCTTCTAAAGAGAAATGGCTCTTATTAATTTGTGTAATCTGAGACACTACCTAATAGAAACAGACAATAAAAAGCAACATCTCAAACCACAAGGACTATGCGGTTGTTTTAGTGCCCATTAATCCTGAAAGTCTGGAAAGTCTTTTAGATTTTGCAGAAACTTTCATTTCCAAAGCCAAACTTTAATTATCAACATAAAGGGCAACACATTTTACAATTTTAAAACCATTTTGAACATTTCACCCCAAACTCAGTGTAGAAAACGTTCGTATTTTATACATTTCAGAAAAAGACAGCGTGTTCACACTTACTCAGGCATACACACTCGTTCAAAGCAGACATGAATCCACAAACACACACACACACACACTGCAGGTGGAGCTGGAAGATGTTGAAAAGACAGAGTGGGCGGCAGTGAAAGTGAAACATGATGAGGATGCAGGGGAAAGGAGGACTAGCATGAAAATTAGGAGAAAAAAAGACAGAAGGCAAGAGAGAGCAAGGGTGAGTGAAGGAGGAAGAGAGAGAGAGAAGGAGGGAAAGAAGAATCTGGAGCAAGAGATGAGAGGAGAGGCAGGGGAGAGTGGGTGTGTGTAGCACATGGTCCTCAATCTAAAAAAAGGACGAGAGCGGTAGAAGCTAAACTCAGAGTACGGATGAGCGAGATGAAGAGGAGAAAAGAGGGCTGCAGCTACACAGAGATGGTGAAAACACAGTAAGAACATTTCACTGGAGAAATGAAAGGAAAATGAGTCAAGTAAGGATAAACACAGATGATATTTAAATATGGTCAATATTATAAATCAAATGGTAACCTTTCTGCCTTCACATTAAAGCTCCGATCTAGGCTGTGTGGATTGACACAGGTTCAAATTCACAAGCTCATTTAGAAATATTACACGTCCATTTTTCTTAAGGAAACAAAATCAACTAATGCTGTAAACTAAAAATCGCAAATATTTTTAGACATTTTAAAATGGTGAAACTAATTATTAAAATTGAATTCAATAGCAAAATTTTTTTTTTGGGCTACAATAATTAAAAAGAATCCATGTTCAAATTTGTACAAAAATTGCACATAAGACAGCTATTATATCAACTTTGTAATGAGATAATAAGGGTCTAAAATTAACTCTTGCCAACCAGCAAATGCGAGTAAAACTCTGTGTTGGTGAGTCTATGAAACTATGTTCATCGCCAGTTGGCCAGTGGTATTTTTATGAATTCTAGCAATGCAATGCTGTGAGAAAATGAACAAACTTGATTGACGCTCAGCACAGTTGACGGGGCAGCGCTGCATTGTCACAAAAGGTTAAGCCTTGCCAATATAAATATTCAAGCGCAAAAAGACATGACAAAGAATTTATTACTCGTTTTGTGTGCAATCTGCATCTCAGACAGCACAAAAATATTGAACTGAACTCTCTTTTCACATTGTCTCGTGGTTTAAAATGTCCATATTAGCAAGTATCAAAAACATAGTCAGTTATGTCTTAAGAAAACAAACAGTTTAGAAAGAAAACACATGTATTGGATATTGGATCTGTGCAGCTCTTAAAATGACAGCAGCCTAATAACCCTGCTGAAAATTGTCACAGGTATCTCACATCTTGGTATCATAACTGCCTTTTTTACAAAAAACAATTTCATGGCTGGTAAAATTTTTTAATATATATATATATATATATATATATATATATATATATATATATATATATATATATATATATATATGACCAGATATAATTATGCTTCTATTCCAATTAGTGTTGAAATATAAACAGTCAAACAGCGACTGTCATAAATCAAATTGTAAGAATGAGGAGGGATCAGCAACTCTGAAAGATAGAAGTAATAGCCAATAAAAGTTTATCTTAGAAGCCAAAAGTTTTGAAGAACAAAATCATTGCGTTTGTGATTAACTTTAAATGAAAGTCAGTGTGATTTATGAGTGGAAAGACAGGAGGCAAAACACTATTAGAACTAAAAGGCAGGTGAGGGAAAAAAAATAGATATGTGGTCGAACCTAGTCAATAATTCATACGCTGGGCAAAAAAAAAAGACACAATGGATGGTTTGAAGGTAACAGTAAGGGAAGGTGGTTATAAAGTGGAAACACATTCAGCGTTTGGCCCTGAAAGACATCAAATTAAGTGTTGACTTCATAATGGAAAAAGAGGGATTATGTATTGGCATGCCGAGGAATGAGTAAGGGTGGAACGCAGAGTGTTGAAAAATAAATAGGGCATGACAAGGGGAAAAAAAAGAAAAAAAAAAAGTGTTGAACGCATAGCAGGGAGAATAGAAAGACAGCATACAGTCAGCGGTGTTCATGCAGCTTCCTTGTATCACAGTACTTGCTGTAAGACTAAAAATTCATTCACATGGGACGCGTGCTGTCTGTGCTATTTTGCAAATGTCTTTGGCTGTTTCTTCAATGACTCCCAGCATAAGCACGTCACATCAATTTAAAAATATTTTAACTTGGGACAACCAGAGCATCATCTCAATTTTGGAGGTGCAGCAAATGTGGCGTGATAAACATCTCCAAATATCTGCATTATGCATAGAGAAACTGATTCTATAAAATATTGAATAAATATTTCAAGACAGGCCTAATATGATCTTTGTTGAGGCTGATGAGCAACGATATCCAATATAAATGATTTCTATACAAAGATAACAAGTGACTTACAGATACAATACTTATCAACGGTTATAATCACACATTGTGGTGGCGTTTCAATACTTCATGGGACGATTACCTCATTTAAGTGCATACCTTACTAATGTGTTGTACATTTTTCATTGCACATTAAGATTTTCAAACATGTTCACGCTTGAATACTTGCACTTTAAATTGAAACGTTGTAACATTACAACTTACTTCCAAGCTAGTTGGTTGGGTTGGAAATTGCTATGGAGGAAATAAACCGAAAATATAATTCTAGAAGCAAAGCAACAAAAAGTAGGGCGGCCACCACTGCGTGCTAGTGAATGTGAAAATTTGCAACGGTGTTTAACAAAAGAACAGGTCTTGTGGCCTGTCAGTTACCTTCAGACTTCTACGCCTCAAAAAATATTTGCCCCATGACTGTGCAAACATTACGCCATCAAATCTTCTACAGCTGTGGTTTAACTTCCTTGATTAGATGATCTTATGACTAGCTTCTTAAGCCAGATGGCACATATTTCAAACAGCCATCCTGCTGGAAGATGATGTTTCAGATGACTTGTCATGCAGAACTGATAAAGCTTTAGTGAGGTACAGTACTGGTGGGATATCATGACGCCCACTTACAGAGTCCCTGAAAAGTACTTGAGCCACACTTGAAAACAACTGAATGTCATTGCATTGGATAGCAAAATAATAGCTTGTAAAATGTTTGTAGAAGTACATGCAGACTCATTCAGTGGCCTTATCAATATGAATGATATGCTAATGCTTGTATTATGCGATTGTACATCCCATAACACCTCATCCCAATGAGTCAAATGAAAGCATCCTGAAGTAAAGACAAAATATTTTACTTTTTTATTTTTTCTGGTAGCAGTTCACTAGGAGATGATTTTTATCGTTGATATATATGTGTGTGTGTGTATTTATGATACAAATCATAATTTTTATGATACAAATTATCAGAAAACTATTTTAATAGAATGACAAAATTTCATGATAGCAAATTAAATGCACACACAAAAAATTCTAAATGATGACAATTAATTGAAGTAGCAATTGCCTCCGGTTCAATTTTTGGTAACATAATGCTGGATAAACTGTTAAAAAACAGAAATGCAGATTAATTAACCTTCAATATCGTGTAATAAAAACATGACACTTATTTTGCGAGATAGAAAAAAAAACAGCAAGATGCAGTCGCAATTAAAAAGTAGTGCAGACAGAATGCAAAAACCCAAGATGTTTTGTTCTATTCCCTGCACAAGAATATTTTTGCAACTATTATAAGAAGCTGTATTGACGATGAAAGCATTTTCACACATGCATGATGACGATAGCACTAAAGAAATCGTCAATCAATGGACTGATTCATACATGAATCACTTTAGAACTGAAGACACTTTGACTGAAAAGCCTGACCAGAGATGGAAGAGCAGCACTGATGGGAATCCGAAATAATCTGAGCACAATATAATCAATGTGAAGTGATTATTAACTCCCAGAGTGAATTAGTTTAACAAAACACAGATTTGCCTGAACAGGAACCATGTGCTTATTCAACCTGCAGAACTGAGAACAGACGATATCGGTCAGGCAACCACTGGAAGGAAGTTAGGATGCAATCAATTATTTTAATAAGTTGTTTTTATTCAGATAGATCTTTATCAGACAACCTTTGCATGTTTCTGCAAATTTTAAAAGGCAAATGTGTCACAGTGCCATAAATGAAGAAAAGCTAAATCTGTGATTTTGAGCTTTATGGCAAGCTCCCTGAAGATCTACGCATTGCTCAATAATGTATTACAGAAACTAATACAATTTAAGCAATACAGCCGCTATATTTCTCTAGGCAATATACAATCTCTTGGCGTTTTTTTTTTTTTTTGACAAATTGCAGGATATTGAGGGGACAATGTCCCAGTTGTTCTTGCAGAGCTCTTTATTTTGGAGAACATTTGCCTGCCATTCTATTGCAGAGACTGGATATCACACACACGCTAGCAATGTCAGAGAACAAAACTTTTTGACTGCAAAGTATTAAGGTAAAAATGCATTACTGCAAATGTGGAAAAGGTTGTAAACGGTCTTATTCATTAAACGTAAGCCAAACAAATTTATGTATGAATTGTTCATTCACCATTCTTATGTAAATGATTGCACTCAATCTATTGTTTACGCAGAAATTCATTCTACTTGAGTTTCACTAAGGAGGCCCAATAGAAATAATTACAAAACCTGTGATTATCTAGTTTTATTGTTTATTTAATACATATCAAAACTTTGGTTGTTTTATTTTGATTAAATCATTTGATGTCATTTTTTGTTAAAGTTTATTATGCACTCCCACTTTTCTTACATACATTTCTTAACCTCCAGTGACTTTTTATTGGGTTAATGATATTTACTGTGTCTGTACAGTTACTGACTTAAATTAAAACATGATTTGGCCAATTTATAAGCCTTGTTAATTAGAGAGGACCATTAAAATTCACAAGTATAGTTAAACAAGTACACCTCAACACTCTAGATCTACAGTTATCATTAAAAAAAATAAAACAATGAATCCTTATTTCTGAAATTAACTGCACAGGATGAACCAAAGGAAGTGCAGTGCAATCTTGCAATCCTTTCTCAAGTCTGTCTATTGCATCACTGTGAGGAAAGACTGAAAAGGCTCAGGGCAAAATAACAATTACTCCACATGAACTGCATTACCCCACAAAGGACATGTTTGATTTGAATTGTTTATATGCTTGACTAGACGGTCACATGTACCTTGTTGGGGATTATATTGGAGGTAAACCTGCTTTAAAAGGTCAACTCCACCTCAACATACCACAAGACATTCAGCATCTGTCTGGAGAATAATGTTGTTTTGCTTGTTAGTCAAGGAGAACGGCGAAAAAATAATCACTTTTTGCATTTCTTCAGAATTCTTGCACTTTCACGTAAGCACAATACAGAGAATACCAACTAAAAATGCAGTGTATTCTACCTGTAAGTAAATTAAAAGCAAATTTTCATATTTGAGCTTGCTATCCCTTTAATGGAGAAAAAACATACATTTAAGAGAAAAGCTCTGATTAGGGGATTTTAACACTTATCATCTGACAATCCCAAGCGTGAAACGTTGTGAGGTTTGTTACGAACGCAAATGTAACATGAAAAATAAATAAAACATTGACCAGGATAGATCAGCTAAATGATTATGAATAACTAATAGATAAAAAGAGGTCGCAATCACAATTAAAATACAATTAATGGTTCATCCCAAGCGGAGAGTATCTGATTTAAAACAAACATGTTTGGACAATCTCTCGCAGACTTGAAGGTCAAATTAAGCCTTGGGTTTTGGTACATGAACCAATGTTAGCAACCCATGCATAACATGATTTATGTCAGAGTGAAAAAAGAACAACAACAATATGGTCAGATTTAATTTTATCCATCTGGTATTAATTGTATAAAGTGGGTGTTCATTATCAGAATTGAGCTAGACCTGAATGGGATTTTTTTCCCCCATATTGGAATAACACAGAGATGATTTGAGAATCGTGCACAATAAGCCCCAGAACGTGCATTAAAAATGTAAGGTCAAATTTGACTACCTGTTGGCTTCATATGCACATTTTCATACATTAGTGATATCGGCCCGGCAGATTCATCATCTGATATTTGGCAATCAGTCGATAACATAAGTTTATAAATCATAAGTCTTATCAATGGATACTGATCACTGTCAGATTTCAAATATTTTTGAGTTCTTCTCACTTCTCATTATCATTTATCACCCACCCTGCACAACAGATAATGACATCGGCCACTAAGGATCCCATATCGGTCGATAATCCGTTCAAGTACAGAAAACAAAAGGTCGACAGAATGATCCTAAAACATGCTTTTTGTCCATTTACAAAAAGCTGCACTTTGTAATTAACAGCAATTTCCTCTTGCATTTGCTGGCCTCTTCAAACCACTGATGGGCTTCATCCAGCCTTGAAGAAACAACCACATCTCCATTAAGAATAAAAAGCCTCCGGTTCTGAACTTCACTGTCCTTTCACACTATATGCGTGTGTGTGTGTGTTTGTGTGTGTGTGTGTGTGTGTTTTGCAGACCTGCATTATAGATCTGCATCACTGCTGTCACACAAAAAAGCAGCTCAGATATCCTTAACAAGTGTCATAACAATAGGTAAAGCCACTGGAAAAGAAATGAAGTATCACTCTACACCACTTGGTCATGTCCCAGAAATGTGCGCACACCCATCATGCCCCTCGGCAATGCAAAACTGTTCCTTCTGTTCACACAGGGTGTAAAAGGTATGACCTTAAAAATGACAAAAATGTCACCATAGGTCCTGCCAAAAAAAAACATAGCTACAAACATCAAAATATATTCATATAGTCAAAGAATTCCTCAGTATTCAAAGAAATCCTATGTTCGAATAACCTTGGGAGTGCTATGGTACATTTTGTGCAGCAACTGCAATGAAAACGATGTTCAGTTATGGTGGAAAACTGTTAAAAGTTTCATTAATGGTTACCATGCACTATTTAAGGCTTCAATGTCCTTCCAAATATACCACGTTTGTACATGCATAAAAATTTAAATACCATGGTACTGACTGAAAAACAAGTACGTGGCAGTCTATGCCATCAAAAGCACATTTTGTAAGTGAACTGTTATAGTACAAAATGATTACCCTATTCACATACTCCAAGTACTTCAAAGAATACCATGCTAAATGTGCAAAACATGGTACTTTTTCGTTCGTGCAACAACATGTGGGAAACCGAGGTTGTCGTGGTCAAATATTGTGTTGTACTAAAACACAGAGTACCGACGGTATTGAATGTCCATAGAGGTGCTTCAACAAAAAGCGCAATAAATGATCCATAACCACACAAACCTTTAGTAGTAACTATGGTTTCCCAGCGGAAACTGCGGTTACCATGGTACATGTTCATGTGGGTCGCGGTGCGGAGACTCACCTGTAGTGTGAGCGCGTCTTCCCGAGACCATGGACTCTCTGAAATCTCCCATCCTCCGCAAACACACGCACACAGAACCGCAGGAGCCACAGGTCTCGTCCCGTTCGCCTTCACATGCACATGAAGGAGTGCAGATGCGGTTGTTAGATAATTCGGGTTGCTCCAGAAAAGGTTTTTTTTAATTTCATATCGATCGCCTCGGTTTCATTGACACTCCGCCGTAACGTCACTGATATTTTTCACGCCTTTTTCCAAGCGCGCGCCGCTTCATATTCCGCACAACAATATTCACGTAGACACGAATCTAACATTTATTCCCCGGGCTTGGTCGTGACATTCCCTCTCCGCGTAGTAAAATCGTGCGGTGGTTCCAGATTCCCGCACTGTCCGCAGCAGGTCCCGGTCAGATTGATTGCTGTATATCTTCCCTACGATCGTTTTTCCATATATGCAACGTCGTTGCGATTCTCAATTCCAGTTACGCGGGCTGAAGCCGCATCCCGTTTCCCACTTGCGCTCCTGGCGTATGTCACGTCATCCATTGGTTGTCGTAAGAGGCGCTGCGCTACTGACGTACGACGCTGCGATTTTCCGCTGCTTAGGAACCGCTGGCACATTGCTGGGACGGGCTTGGTGAATATAGAGGAGAGGAGACTCCGAAATAGTAAGCTGGGCGTGGAGCTGGAACTACGTCATTTCCTGAATTTCTGAAGCCTTTGTAATCAGCAGGGAGTGCCAATGGGAGAGAACAAATCAATTAATCAATAAATACATTTATAAAACAGTTCATTGCATATCATAGATAGATAGATAGATAGATAGATAGATAGATAGATAGATAGATAGATAGATAGATAGATAGATAGATAGATAGATAGATAGATTCACAGATTAATGTATTCATTCATTCATAGATAGATAGATTCATAGATTAATTTATTCATTCATTCATAGATAGATAGATTCATTCATTCATAGATAGATTTATTAATTCATTCATTCATTCATAGATAGATAGTTTCATTTATTCATTTATTCATAGATAGATAGATAGATAAATTCATTTATTCATTCATAGATAGATAGACAGATAGATAGATAGATTCATTTATTCATTCCTAGATAGATTCATTCATATATAGATTCATTCATTTATTCATTCATTCATAGATAGATTTATTCATTCATTCATTCATAGATAGATAGATAGATAGATAGATAGATAGATAGATAGATAGATAGATAGATAGATAGATTCATTCATAGATAGATTCATTAATTCATGCATTCATTCATTCATAGATAGATATTATATAAAAAGGTCCATACCAAACAGTGTTTGAGGTGTGTGGGAATTGATGTAATGCATCTTGACTGATATTACAATGTCATTGAGCTGAAGGTTTGGAGAAACCTGTTCTAGCACTCCCCCCCCCCCCCCCCCCCCCCCCAAAAAAAATGCAGTGCACCATCCGTTCTGATAAAAGAATGATTGCCCCGGGATATTAACTGTCTGTGTTTGCTTCAGACTGTGGCACCTGTATGACACATAATATTAAATAAAACTTCAAAGCAAGAATCATTAAACCAATTCAAGCTGAACGAAACCACGCACACCCCTTCTGCACTTGCCCCCCTGTTTCCACAGACAGAGTGGTACATCCCAGTGTCTCTCCTCCTCCTCCTCCTCTTGCTGCTGTGTCCTCCATCACTCCATTTCCTTTGATTCTGTTTCTCCTTGAGGACGGATTCAGGCCTTCCTGCAGAGCGTATCTCTTGGTCTCTCAACCTCCGTCTCTTTGACAAGAAGAAGAGGTGAGCAAGGAATACGAGGCACCATAAAGAAGGTAAACTCCATCCATCATGATCTTTCTGAGAATATATATATATATATATATAGATACAGATATATCCATCAAAACTGGGAGAGAATGTGATGCGCTTCTGTGGCCTGTGCAGCCATCATAACTGCATCACTACTGAAATCACATCCATCACATGCTCAATAAACCCATTTTCAGTCCATCTTTCAAGGTTATGTATTCTCTGCAAAGGCTCTGCATGGCTTAGTCAGTTTCAGACTTCTTAAGCTTTCATTTATTTTTAATGTACATTGCTCCCCTCCCTTGAATGACTCATGCAGATTCACAGGGATATTTCTGCATGCTGCAGATTCACTAGTATGGGTCATTCCTATGCTGCATTCCTCGAAAACATGGTTTACAATGTTTGGCGTGTGCAATGATGATGCTTAACATGTTAAGAGTCATTTTTGTCTCACATGCCCTAAAAAGAGCTTTTACACACAAAAGACTTGCATGCTTTTTAAGGAAGTAATGACTAATGGATGCTGCCCTTTGGCTTTCTAATGAAAGCAATTATAGCATGTGACCGAGTCAGTCAGTAGGCCAATGCTTAATGTCATTGCCGTATCAAGGTCAAAGATTTATATGTATTATGTGATGTAATTCCATTTGGGTGACAAAAATAAAAGGATTAGTTAATACAAAATATGACAATTCTGTAATTATTTTATACATTCCAAACCCATATGAAGTCGTTTAAAATTTTAAAATAATTTAATTTTTTTAATATAAATATATATATATATTTTTTACATTATTTTTTGTATCATATAATGGTTGTTCAGTCCAATAAATAAATAAATATGAAAATAAAATCTAACAATAAAAGCAGTCCATATGACTATATTTAACTTTGTGTTAGTTACAGTTATTGCAAAGAGTTATTATCTTCCCAAATTATCATCCCACGTTTTTACTATCACCAAAGTTCTCAAATTTCATTTACTAATGAGATGAGGTTAAAAATGGTGCATCCGCATGTAAAATATTTCAACTTCTCAGATGTGTCTTGACTAAACATGACAGGCCAGTTTGAATATAGTACACATATAGTACACAATTGGGTATTTATGCTATTTTTATGCTGCTTTTGGAGCTTGACAGATATAATCATTATGAAGTATTGTGAAATTGTTCTTTAGAATTTTTCCAGCATGTGGCTTTTTTCCCCTTTCTTTCTTTATATATATTCCATTTCTTTAACTTCTCTGCATATTATTTTTTACATACACTACCGTTTAAAAGTGTGGGGTCAGTAAGATACATTTTTAACTCAATAATTTTATTTAGAAAGAATGCATTCAATTGATAAATATATAATGTTACAAAAGATTACTATTTCAAATAAATGCTGTATTTTTTAACTTTCGATTCATCAGAGAATCCTAAAAAAAACATTTCCATGAAAATATTAAGCAACTTAAAAACATTTAACCATGATAATAAAAATAATAATAAGAAGAAATGTTTCTCGTGCATCAAATCCTCATATTAGAAGAATTTGTGAAAGATCATGTCACTGAAGACATGAAAATTCAACTTTAAATGAAATAAATAAATTACATTTTGAAATATATTCAAATAGAAAACAGTTATTTTAAATTGAAGTAATATTTCATAATATTACTGTTATTACTGTATTTTTAATCATATAAAAGCAGACTTGGTGTGCATAAGATGCATCTTTCAAAAGCATTAAAAAAAAACATACCAACCCCAAACTTTTGAACGGTAGTGTACATGTAGATCTTTCAAACCTAAATCTCTCCCTCTTCTTTATAACGCTATTCCTAAAAGAAGGCCCAAGATAACCTGCCGGATTCCTTGATCCCACTCCCACATGGAAGCAAAAGCTAAAGGAGTGCCGAAATCTGCCTCCAAAGCAGAGAAGAAGGAGGCAGCCCCACCACCAAAGCCAGACCCCGTCTCTGCTGAACCCGCGGAACCCGAGAAGCCAGCGGAAGATGGGGACACAAACCAACAGGGGCCAACAGAGTCCGCGGGAAGTAGCTGTGAAGCCTTAGAAAGTTTGAAGCCTTTCCTGATTGGAGGAGCTGTCATTGCCCTCGGAGCTGTATTGGTGGGCGTGATCTTACTAGCCAAGAAAAACTGACCCAAGACCTGTTATTGGTGGTTAAACGGTGGGGTTTATTAGTTCACAGACTATTCAAGTTTATATAAGGGGGGTGTGGAGTCACTAGGCGTCTTAATTTTATGCTGTACTTTAATTTCAGTGCTTGTGGTGACATTCCCGCCAGCTATTAAAGCAAGCTAGAGATGCATTTAGGCAAACACATTTTCACATAACATTCAACACAGTTGTAGTCCATGCATATCCACTGCTCAACTTTCATCCTAGTTACTATGCCTGCTGGCTCAATGCTCAAATGACGTCATCACCCGTGCCATAATGCTGATGTGAATACAATTATCCAAATATGGTTGAGTTTTTCCAAGCTGGTCTTAAACCCACAACTGCCCAATATTAAAATGCATGATTCAAGTTAAACAATACAGCAGTTTTCTGTATTTAGCCATTGATGGAAATGAAATGCTATTTATATAAAGCAATTGGTTTCCTATTCAAATACTAATGCAAATTCATATGTACACATACATGGCTCTGACATCTATTGCAGTTAGGCCTGTATTGTTGAGAGATGGTGTAGAAATGTAAAGAAAATCTCAGTTGTAATATTATTAGTTTAAAATGTATATGTCATCACCTGTCATCATCACCGAACCAAAAACGAGTAAATAATTCAGAAGCCTTGCCTGTGAATTGCACATTGCCATTTAAATGTTTGTTTTTTTGAACGATGTTGACGATTTTCTGAAGTGGGCCAATGGAAATAGATGTGTGATGCAATATAGATTATTAACGTAGATTATGACGGCTCTCGGCCAACAGCTTCAATTTCACAGTTACACTATGATGAGCGCCTTACACAACAGAAAAAATCCCTAAATGCATGCAGACACAAACAATATACACTCACACGTCACATGACATACTGTTACAGAAAATTGAATTTTCTTTAAAGTGCGTATATAATGCAATAATTCAAATAGAGCTCTGTATTTAAAAGAAAGAAGACCATTTATTAGTTGTGATAGTGACGGTAATGCTGTTGATGATGATGCGGCAACATGGGGGTTGTCTTGGTGGTGATGAGGAATGATTATGATTTTATTTGTTGGTTCTACTGAAATTTAACTATCCCTCTAATGTGTCCCTTTCCTCCTGCCATATGTATTTTACACACACCCTCGCCCGCTGCCTTTCTGCTGTTCCTCGTGTGAAATAAAATAAGATGGCTCCCTTGTGACTTGATGGCCTTATTAAAGGACAATGAACTATATTTTCCCAGACTATGTGTGTTTTTTCCCCCCGTTAGTTATTTTTGTTCATTTTTGGAGGCTGAATCCAATACTTCAAGACTATTTTTTTCATACGTGCAACTGATTTCTATGCTGTTTTAGATTTAACACTTTATGCATTTGGCAGACGCTTTTATCCAAAGCGACTTATATTGCATTCAAGTAACATGCTCTACAGTTTGAGCTACAGGAAAGCTGTCTTGTATTTATGTAGGTAGTCATGACATTTAACAGGGAATTAGTAAATATGCTAATGTTGACATGTATCTATCATTGGAAAAAAAAGAAGATTAAAAAAAAATGTAATTGCAATTTTTTTTTTAAAGAGTTAAAAATTAATAATCAAAAGAAAAATAATCAAGGGACTCATACTTGATACTGCTGCAATCCTGCACATTTGTTTGTTTTTTTAAGTAAAGTTGAGTATTTCCTGAATTATACTTTGTTACTGATTCATCTAATTTCTAAAATGATTTTATTTTGTTGACAACCGTACTTTTAACAGTAAAACACAATTACTACTTCAACTTTAACTAATAATAAGTAATAAAACTGCATTAAAGTGTTCATCGAAAATATGCATCATATTGATCATATTTAAGGCCGGTCTTACATTATGTAAGAGAGTTTTGAACTACATAATTCTTATACTTTTATTCGTGTTATTTCAGAGATTCGGTGACTTTAATCTACACAAATTTTGGACACACACGCACGCACGCACGCACGCACAGAAATAAATATTAAGTTGACTATATGAAGGACAGAAGAAAACCATGATGGAAGAAAGAAGAAAAGTTGGTTTAACAGGGACAGGAATCAAGGCTGGAAAGAAGAAAAAGAAGAGAAGTGCGCGGAACGCTTTTTGTAACCTTGTTTCCGCCCGTGTATTTGACAAACGCAGCCGGGAAATGACGCGTTTGAAAGGGGTTTGTTTTAAGCGGCGCAAGAGGAACGTGTTTACCGTGTGATATTGTTTTGGTAATATTTCTTATGTTTTCATCTATCTTGAATATTAATAACAGAAACTAAGTGTACAATTTAGTTGTGGGCTTTTAACTACAGAAATGATCTCGAGCTGAACTTCGCTATTGTATGTTTTCTAAGAGTTACTGCTTTTAATAGGTGCTTGTATTAGTAGATTATATCAGTTTTTGATTAGTTTTGAGTTTTGATTTGAGTTTTATCAGTTATGGTTATCTGGGCAGCTTTGTATCGTTTTCTGCGTTATTCAATCGAGAGATGGGATTAAATTCTATATATATATATATATATATATATATATATATATATATATATATATATATATATATGAGATTAATTTATAACTATGCGGTTAAAAAGTCATAATTATTCATTTACAAACACAATTTTGAGATAAAAATCCATTCATTTTATTTTTTAAGTAAGTTTTCAGTTGTATGCCATTATTTCAACTTTTATGATTTATAAATGAAAGTCGAAATTGTGCCATATTACATTATAATTTTGACTTGCATGATAATTATCACAATGACTTACAATTGCCTGATTTGTCGTATGTGGTTTCAACAAGATTCTATATGACTTAAATGAATTTTATTTCACTTTTAGTTTCATCAGCTAGTCGTAGAACATTAAGATTAATGCTGCCTTCATGTGTTATTGGAATCATGGTAAATGCCAGTTTCCTAGATAAAACCTGGACATGATTTGAGTGTGACAAGCTCGTAATCACAACTTCAGAAGTGGGAAGTAGGAGATTTCTAACAAACACTTACTCTTTTTTTTTCTTTTTTCTCCCTTCTCAGGCCTCTCGTCCTTCACCATGATCATTCCCGTTCGCTGCTTCACTTGTGGGAAAATTGTTGGGAACAAATGGGAGGCGTATTTAGGTCTTCTTCAAGCAGAGTATACAGAAGGGTGAGTTGATGAAATGTCCATCAGTGTTTGATTTCTCCACATGTCTTTCTGGTGAACTGAATCTCACTCTCAGCTCATTTTCACAGCGACGCTCTCGATGCTCTGGGATTGAAGAGATACTGCTGTCGCCGGATGCTTCTGGCCCATGTGGATCTTATCGAGAAGTTGTTGAATTATGCACCACTGGAGAAATGAGGAGCTTTCTGTGCAACTAAAGATGAAAATCCCACTCATATTCTCAAAGACTTGATCCTTCGACACAAACACAACTGGCTGGTTCATTAGTCGACATCTGAAGAAACTTATGATGTTTAATGTTTATCATTTTGTTTATTATCGTTTTGTTAAATAAAGATTGAAATATCTCTGTGTTAGAGTTCATTGCATTTCAAACACAACCTGTTGAAATAGCGTTATTAAAATATTGAGGGAATCCAAAAAGAGAAGCTTCCCCAAAATACAGTGAATATTTGAGTTCATGTATATGTTTGCTTTCATAAAAACAGGAAATTAGTTCTAAAATGGAGGTTGTCATTATTTACTCAAACTTATAATTTATTTTGAGTTTTTTCAGCACTACATAAAAGTTTACAATGACACATTGGTCAAGTGTTGGTCAAAAGATTTTTAATTAATTACTTTTAAAGTAATTAGTAAAGTAACGCATTACCTTTAAATTTACAACAAAATATCTGAGTTACTTTTCAAAGAAGTAACACAAATTACTTTGTTTTCCCATTTATTGACACCTCTCATGTCATGTTGAGAGTCATTGAGTGCAGAGTTGTGTAATCACATAAACATTATGGTTATTGTAGTTTTAGACAAAATATGAGCATGCATTTACCTCTCATTTGCACAGTTGCCAGTGATGCAGCTGACTTTTGATGATTCAAATCAACCACACTAATAAGCCAAAAACTTTAGATGAACATCAATTTGTGTTTCATTTATGTAAGCATTGAATTTTCTGTTTTTCAATACAAAATTGCACAGCTGAAAGGTTTTGAGCTGCGTCGTCTTCTGTTCAGAAACCTCAGTTCCTTTTAATGTGAAAAGGACTTAAATTTTCCAAATTGTTAAAAAATCAAACAAGCCTTACACAGGTGAGAAAAATAAACTAAGTGCCACAATTTATCACTTTTTTTAGGAAGTAGCTCAATATTGTAAATGCATTACTTTTAAAAACTAACTTTCCCCATCACTAGTTAGAATGGCAAAAAGAAAAGAGAACAATAGGTTTAATGGCATTTTTCACGGATAATAATTGTCCTATCTGCCATAAATCTCTAAAAAGCACTTGTTGAAAACACCAAGGCACTTGGTATTCACTTGAAGTTGATATAAAAAGCTTTTTTCCTTTTAATCACTTTGGGGAAAGCAAGAACTGTTTAGAATGTCAACGTGTTCCTGACTGTAAAAGTGTCTGTCAAATGCATAAATGTACATTTTTACATCGCAAAATTATATTTAAGGTATGTATGGGTGATATAGCACAGGGTTACTTTCGTTAACTAACACTAAAATGTTAAAAACAGTTATTGTTAATTGAAAAAAACCCCCAGACATTTTAAATATCAAATGAAAAACTTAAAACTGACAGCTATTGCCTATGGCGTGTGTTTACAAGTAAAAGTACATTCGAATTCAGGTTTTGAGATTATTTTGGGTTTAGTAAAAGTAAAGTAAAGATAGTGAATATATAATTAATTTAGTTTCATTAATTACACTGTCCCTTTAAAACATTATATAAAATTGAAAAGGTCCATCCGCTTTCACAAGTGTTCACTGAAATACAGTCCTTAGGAAACAAATGCTAGCTTTCATTAGTTTTTTTTTCCTTTTAAACTTACGTGTCTGCTCAGTGATCAAGGACAAACTCAAGATTAAAATACACACTTGCATAAAAAAACAAAGAACTATTCAAAGCAACGTTCAAATGATATTCAAATAAGAAAATGATGTTGACCTTACCAACATGGCGCCCGCTCCAGTGCGTTTCCTGCTCTGATTGTGAAACAGTTGCATAAACTCTCCTTCAAAATAAAACATTGTCAGCCAAGGACCTGATCAGTCACACATCGCTGAAGATACTTCTCGATAACATGTTTTCAGCAGCTATTGCTAGAAAGGTATGTTTATTTGCTTTGCATTCATAAGTGTCGAAAGGTCTCATTTGACCTCACGTCTAAAGTGAGATAACAAGAGCATCTTTCTGCAGCACAACAACGCACTAATATCATACAGCTAATATATAACATTCAAACGTGTTGCATATTTACTCTTTCGTCTTGTTTTGAGTGTCCGACCAAGGGCAGACGATACTCGCATTTTTATCATTATTATAGGCTACTATCCTTTAAATTCATTCATATGTCTAGTTTAATTCTGTTATTATAATACATTTTCTTATTAAAATAATTTTCTTAATTCATCACGGCTTGAGAATCAGTAGTTCATTAATTGTATTGGAAGATTTGTACCAGGGGTTCATACCAGGGTTATTACAATGAATAATAATAATAAATAATATTGAAACAAAAAAAAATGAAAATAAAATTGAAACTAAAACTGAAATAAAATTTATTAAACTATTTAGACACACAAAATTAACAAAATAACTAAATCTTTAACTAAAAATAAAATAAACAAAAATTATAAGAACACAAGCTATAATAACCATAATCTCAGGGATACTAAAAATTACACTGGTTCATACATGCTACTGTATAAAGTCTCATACTCATTTCTGTCATGCCAAATATAATGTCATAGTAATATTTTAATTGTATATATTTCTTATACAAAAATATATTTTTAATATGTCTTGTGACACTATAATGATGCCTAAATCGTAGGCTTTAGGTGGCTTTCATAATTGCATGTTTAATAGACTTACAGACACGGAATGATTTCTTGTGATTTTGTCAGATAAATCCCACACACATCCATATAAAATAGTTTATGTTGATTAGAGGCAAGGGCAGAGGAGATTTCAACATTGTCTGATTTTGATCTATTCCCAGGTGGTTAGTTCTGTTTGCCTAGGATCACTGCGTCCAGCTGTTGGGACGGTGGTTTCTCGGGGTTACCGAGGTGATGCCCCAGAACCAACCATGATCGAGATCCCGCTGCCGCCGTGGGAGGAGAGGGCAGGCGAGTCCCTGGAGGTCAAGAAGAAAAGACTCCTGTATGAGAGCCGCAAGAGAGGCATGCTGGAGAACTGCATCCTTCTGAGGTTAGTGTGCCAAATCACATCATATGATTCTTCTTATTTTTAAACAACATATAATATTGTCTATGGTGTCTAACAGTGTGTTCTAACAGTGTGTTCAAGCCCTGCTGTGAAGTTCATATTTACGAGTTGGGAAGGCACTTTGGTCAGAGTAAGATGGCGGTGTAGCCATTAATTAACTACACAAAAATACATCTCTACTTTAACTATACGTCTATAAAATGTGCAATACAATAAAATTACTAATATGTTAACTAAAATTAAATGAAAGCAGAACATTTTATATATATATATATATATATATATATATATATATATTCCTTCGCCCACGTGCATCTTTGTGTGGAAAAGTCCTAACGCTCAGCATCTTCGCGCGCATTTTTACTGAAAATATCCTAACGACAGCCAGTCACGCGGTTCTAACCCCTTTATCAACCCTTAACTCGTTCATTCTCTCAGCATTGCTCTGTTTCGTTGCAACATGACACTTTGCATACTAATGAGGCTCACGTGTGTTCTCAGTACAACGCACCCAGGGCGTAATGATGTTCTTAAAGGGCCATACACTTTTAGAGAACAGCATACTATAACAGTTATAACTCTGTACAGATCATATACATAAGTGATTTACAGAGGTTTAACCTCATGTTGTTGCATTAATTGTGATTGCTATTCTTCACGTAGTGAAATATATATGTACAGTAAAGCATATAGAAAGAAGGTACGAAATTCTCCCTCTAAGCAGTAACCCCCTCCTCCCTCCTCCCCCCTCCTCCCCCTCCCCCTCCCCTCCTCTCGTCTCCATCACGCCAGCAGCGACAGGTAAAGTGCGTGTTACAGTAAACTGTCAAGTATTTTTAGAGTTTAATAGTCAATTATTAATTGGTATTTATATAAGATCTTAATGATTATAATTTTAACTGTAATTAATAGGGTAAAACCAAAAAAATATTTCAAATGGGCATTTATGGTCATGTGGAACGAATCGAGTGATTTTTAGTGCATTCTTATGGGGGAAATTGTTTTGGTTTACGAGAATTTTGGGTTATGTTTCGTTCTTGGAACGAATTAAACTCGTAAACCGAGCTATTACTGTATATATATACACTATAATAGTACCTCAATGATAATAAAATAACACAGTTCCATTTTATTTCCGTTAGAATGTTCAAAACCAAAAATATGCACCGACACATACTCTGACTGTACGTTTTTTTGTTGTTGTTGCCAGTCTTTTTGCAAAGCGTTACCTGAATACAATGAGTGAATCACAGCTAAAGCAGTATGACAGACTCATCAATGAACCCAGCAATGACTGGGACATCTACTACTGGGCAACAGGTATGAACGGACAAATAAAAAGTGTAGATCTCTACTCGGGCATTAAATTGATTTTATCCATTTAAAAGAAAATTTAAGTATCGTTATTCGTATTGTATTATGTGCACATGTCTAAACACTGTCTTCCTCCCATCAGAGGCTCAGCCGACACCTGATGTGTACCAGAGCGAGGTGATGGACATGCTCAAAGAGTTCGCCAAGAACAAGGACATGGAACAGCGTCTAGATGCCCCCAATCTTGAATATCTGGACAAGAGCAGTTAAAACTCGCCCTTCAGCCAGAGACTGTCATAACAAGCTAGAACTGAGCTCATAAAAGCATCTGAGACTCAACAGACACCATATATAGGATATATATATATATATATATATATATATATACAGAAACAATATATATATATATATATATACAGAAACAAAATAAAAAAAATTATATATATATATACACACAATATTGTACAGTGATTGTGATGTGAAAATACCAGTTGTATTAAAGTTTGTTCAAATCGATGACTGTAGTGTTTGTGTCAAAAGGTTTATAACAAGCACAGGAGGAATATTTCTAAAGATTATCTCCAATTCAATATATTATTTACAATTGTCTTTCTGACGTGACATGACATGGAACAAATTTGTGTTATGAAAGAAGTTTTATGGTACTTTGCTAAAGGCATTGAAAATCATATTATTTTCTTAGCTTGGTTAACAACAAATTAGTGTGTCTTCAAATCTTAAGGTTTAATATTTTAGATTAGATTAGATTAGATTAGATTCAACTTTATTGTCATTACACAAGTACAGGTACAAGGCAACGAAATGCAGTTTAGGTCTAACCAGAAGTGCAATAGCAGCAAGTGCAGGATATGGAGATGTACAGAATATATATAGAGAGATGGTCAATGTCAATGAAAATAATTGACATTGATTTGTCCATTCACAAGATGGAGAACACAACATTCAGAAGAATGTGTGCGCGCACATATTTGAGCTTAGAGTGTGAAAAAATCTATGGCACCATTATAAAAAAGGTCTTTGATGTGGAAAAGTGCTTGGTGTAGCACATTTGAGAAATAACCGTAAGATCAAATGTCATAGAATACAATGAGATTTATATATTTTTATGTTTTGGGACCATGCATTTTGAAATATATCAGCCAGAAGATGGCAGACTTTTCCTTGTTAATAACATGATTGTAAAAAGATGTGCAGCGACTTGTCTTTTCCACACTGTTGAAATGCATCCAAGTATTCTGACTAATCGAGTCCTTTAACATCATACTCAACTAGTGGTTATTCGCCAGGAGCGCGTTCACTTTGCACCAAAACAGATCCGACACTGTCCTGAATGCAGAGGTACACAGACGTCAAAGGGCATGAGATTTGATGGCAGTGAGCTTTTAGTCATGACAGTTTTCTCCTTTAAGCGAGCAATGTCCCAGATATGTGTCTGTACCTGTGTAGCCTGCATTTTTAAAAATGACTAAACACTGCTAAAAAGCACAGATGCCATTGGGCTGCTCTTTCACTCACATGCTGGGTTCTCTAAAAAATGTGAACAAGGAGATGACTGAAATCCCTATAGACCTTGGTTTAGGTTAGGGGCCATATTGAATTTAAAGTGGATGAAAACAAGGTTGTGAGGGAAACTTATTTTTGGAGTTCTTGTCTCCTGAAACGGAAAGACATTTCATCAGCTACTACAATCCATTGAACACACTAGGGTTCTATCCCTCAGAACCTCTTAAGAATGGCACTATCCTGACTAAGGCCTCTTATAAAAGCAAAAACCTCAGCAACCTCTTTGCAAACATTCACAATACCTTAGAACTGAAAATATGCAAGTACTGTTATTCTGAAATAATGTATGCTGTAAATGTGCAAGAACATGAAGGGAGGGTAACATTGTCATTTTAGCAAGCAACTGATTGATCGGTTGTCAATCCATAGAACAACAGAAAAGGAAGAAGAAATGAAGCAGGATATAAATAGAAAGTAAAGAACATAAAGGAAAATGATAGAGAGTTTATGAATTTCAAAGGCAGACATTTACTGTTTCTGAATGTCTCTTATGCTCACCAATTAAGGCTGCACTTATTCTGACCAAAAATACAGTAACACTACAGTTATATATTATTGCAATTTAAAATAAGGGTTTTATAAGTTAATATATTTTTAAATGAAAATCATTACTCCAGTCTTCAGTTTCACATGATCTTTCAAAAATCATTCTAAGCTTATGACTTGCTGCTCAAGAAACATTTGTTATTATGATAAATGTTGAAAACCACTATTACCATATTTGCCCGCATATAACCCTCAGACGCAGATAATCCGCACCCTCATATAGCCCGCGGGTTTTGGGGGTTTGTGCAAAAAATCGTTGGCATAACCCACACCCTTATATAACCCGCACCCATAGATTGATGAACTTTTTTGTGTAAGTTCACATTTCGAATGTTGCTCGCATGACGTCACTTGTCCATAACTGTTCAGGCTCGGTACACAGTGCTTGTGCGCGAAATTCAAACAATAAGAAAACAAACATAAGACAGAATCAGAACAAAAAGAAAAAGTAGTCTCTCCTGCTGTGCAGCAGCACGTTCTTTAAGAAGCGTATTGATCATTGGATGAGATGAGAAGAGCCCGCCCTCATGGCAGCACAGCCAATCATGTCTTCTTGCATGATTGACAGGTCAGACAGCCTATCAGCACCAGCTGTCAGAGTGATAGTACAGGCACCAGAGACAACAACCCTCACAAGAAAGAAAAACAGAAAGAAATTCCCGCAAAAAAACCCTTACATCCTTAGGGACGTAACAAATATATTGAAATATTATTACGCGTAAAAAATGTGTGATATAGCCCGCACCCTTATATAACCCGCACCCCTGCGGGGTTTGTAAAATCTGCTATAACCCGTGGGTTATATGCAGGAAAATATGGTAATTTCCTTAAAAATTCATTAACAATCTTGAATGAATATGTACTGTCCTATAACAGTGGTATTCAGTCATATAAATGTAAACAAAAAAATCCTTAGGATCACAGATTTAGGTCTGGTTTCACAGGATTAGGCCTTAATTAATTCATCATTTTAGTAGCTTTTTTAAACATGCTTTAAAAAAAGACATGACTGGTGTGCATCTTGAGACAAAACAATGGCACAGACATATTTCAAGATGAAAAATCCTTATTAATTACTCGCTATCATGTTTTTCCAAACCCATAAGACTTTCGTTCATCCTCGAAAAACACAAATGAAGATCTTTTTGATGAAATCTGAGAGCTTTCTGACAACTACACAAAATATATTTCGCATCGAAGATCATAAAACTAATCCATATCATTTGAGCAGTTTAGTCCAAATTATCTGAAGAAACACAATCTTATTCTGAACTTTTTGAAGTGTCAAAAAGGCTGCCAAGTGAGGGACAGAAAGCTGACCATTGTAAACACTGAAGTGCCAAAACCTTATTGTTAATAAGTGCATAGAAAACAAGTGACTGAGGAATTGGCAGCAAAATACTATGCTATAACCAACGTATCTTTGACTTGCCAGCTGAGCACTACTGCATGGTGTAATATCATGTTAGTCCTTAACACGTTCACTGTGAAGAACATGATCTGAGACTTCTTTGTCTTTTAAAGGACACACTCAGATTTGCTCTTGGTAGAGATAAGTATCAAAAGTAATCTGATCGTATGTTTGTTATTGGATTGGATCAAATATTGTATTCAATTTATTCAAGTATTGTGAAATCAGATTAGATCACAAAATCCAACCACTTCGTCACTTTGTGTTGTTCAGTCAGATTGGGATAACTTTGATCCAAATAATCAGGATTATCCTGATCCCAGCAGAAGGGTGGACTTTAGGAACAAAACTTTAATAAAATGTTAAAACTGGTAAAAGAAATATCATGTGCGAACATTTGTATTGTGTAATATACACAAACACATTTTTTAAGTAATAAATAAATTATCGGAAACCTACTGTAATGTAAAAACAAAAAGATTTGGCTGCATAAAATAATCCTTAAACAGCTGTAAATATCAACCAACAAAAATTGCTTGATAAAAATATTATATTTAATCTAAACCTTAAAAAAACAGTTTATCTTCATTGGCACAATCATAACAGATGAAACAGTCAAAAGTTCTTTGCAAGCGAACGCAAAATTTCTTGGGGGAACGCTATGTGAAACCTCTCTGAGAGAAAGTATTTCCTCCCCCCCCCCCAATCTCATATTTTTTCCATCACCATTTCCCTTTAGGGGCTCCGTAGAGCCCTAGTAATCCAGATTTGGTAATCTGAAAAAGTGTGTATCTGGATCATGGTGATCCAATCCAATTTTGCTTTGAAAAACTGGCACAAATCCTGGATAGCAAAACATGGGATTTCTAAATCCAGATCATTCTGATCCTTTTTGAACAACTGTGCCCTGGTATGCTTTCTCACACTCTCTCAGACACACTCTCACACTCTCTCTCTCGCTCTCTCTCTCTCTCTCACACACACACATGCACGCACGCACGCACGCACGCACGCACGCACGCACGCACGCACGCACGCACGCACGCACGCACACACACACACACACACACACACACACACACACACAAACACACACACAAACACACACACAAACACACCTGGTTTTCATGTTGTATGGGGACATTCCATAGACAGTATTGCTTTTTATACTTAAACCACATCTTCTATGCCCCTACCCCTAAACCTACCCATCACAGAAAACTTTCTGTACTTTTTACATTTTTTAAAAACATCACTTAGTATGATTCACAAACCGCTTTCCTCATGGAATAAAAAAAAGTCCCCACAAGGATAAGGATTTTGGATATTGCCATCTTTATGGAGACATTTTGTAGGATTTTGTAGGATTTACCAGGCCACACACACGCACACACCTCTCAGACAGAGAGACTGTGTGATACCTGGCTCACAGGTGAGCTCTGCCTTTATATAGCATTGAAAGAGCCTGCTGCGTGATCTCACTGACCTCTGCCATCTGTCTCTATGGAGATGAGGAGAAATGGAGCCGACCAGAGCTGCTGCATAACACGTCCAACACTGCAAGGACTCCCATTATAACCACTGAAGACACACACAGCCCACCAGACAAAATGTGCAAAAACTTTTAAAGAAAAAAAATGTTATGTGGGTACTGTACAGACCTTTACAGAAATATACAGCAATTCTGAGTGCTGCATCCTTATAATGTTAGGAACAAATTATATCATACTTTTTACATACTAAATGTGTCCAAATAATGTGCATGACACTGTTAGGTCCTCTGTAGTAATTGCACGACCACATAGGATAACAAAATTACTCGGTTTCACAGACAAGGCTTAAATTAAGCCAGGATTAGGCCTTATTTATATTAAAACATTTTAGTAGCTTTTATAAATGTGCCTTAGGAAAAAACACATTACTGGTGTGCATCTTGAGACAAAACAATGGCATTGACGTATTTTATTTATGCTTTCAAGTTTCTTTCAGCTCAAGCATGCATTTTAGTCTAGGACTAAGTTTAAGCCTGGTCTGTGAAACGGGGCAAAGGACTCTTTAATAGTAAATTCCACAACAAGAATCACTTAACCCTAAACAATACTGGACAATGAACTGAGATCTTAAATACAAGTGAGAGTAATCAACTGAACAAAAACAGTTGTGTAGAACGAATTAAGAACCAAGTACAATAGCTACGGAACACAGGCAAATCATACTCTGGATGATACTTTTCTACATTCCTAATCCTACTGTAGGGGAATTACAGTTAAGACCCGAGGACCAGATATGTTGAATGAAGACCAGGAGTCAGAAGTGCAGGCAATAGAAGAAATTTTAGTGAAGTTTAGTTTGCAGTTTCATCAGCAGAAGCCAGCTTCAGGTCTCACAAGGAGTTCGTAGGCCGCCTCACATACAATAACATTGTTACAGCAATTATACTCTAACTAGGGTACTAACTATGTCAATGATGACGGTGAAATGATTCTGATTGGCTAAGAAAGAAAGAAAGAAAGCTAAACAAAACTCGTACCGTAATTTTGAAAGACAGAAATGAGAAAGACTTCTCAAAACTCATAAGTACAACTGATAAGTACAGACAATATTCATCCTTACTCTATGGAACAGAAAAGTAAAGAAAGGCTTTAACTAATAAAAATCCCTAACTTGATTATAAATCACTCTTAACAAATCATTCAAATAAGAAAAGGAAAAGAATATATATACAACCGGCAATGTATTTTCGAATTGTCTCTATCACTACTCTGTTTCTACCCAATACCTAATCTTAACACCTACATTATTAATTATTAATAAAGAGTAATTGGGAGTTTATTGAGGCAAAAGTCATAGTTAATAGTTAGTTCCTATTGAGAATTGCACCCTAATCTGTATGACCCTAAAATATATATATTTTTTTAACTTACAACAAAGTAGAAAAAAACAGAAATAAATTATATGGACAAACTTGACCAAAATGTTTTATTAATATTTTTTATTAATTTTTCAAATGAAAGTGAAAACAGAAAGCATAAAAATAAAATATGAACTAAACTATAATACCATATCAATAACACTAAAATAACAGCCTTCAATGAACTTGAATGAAAATATCAAATAATAAAATCTTAGTCCCATTATTGATCTCATTGACAGCAAAATGGCGTTGAATGATTAGTTGCATGTAATAAAGAATGGGTGGATTTCATTTGACCCAGCATCAAAATGAGTAAAACTAGAGTGATATACTTGAACTTTCTTAGTTTGATTTGATGTAAATTTGCTTTCAATCATGATGTGCTCAGCTGCTCCATTACCTGTGAGACCTGCCAGCCATCGCAAGACCTGACTAATGGTTTCTTGAAGCTTTGAGCTATGAGTAATCTTATAAGTGAACCCTATCATCAGCAGTGTTTTGTGTGAAGTTGTACTTGTTATACTCAGTAATGCTGTACCATTGGGTGATGAACAATTCATATTGACAATCTAACTTTTTCATAAAGGTTATATACAACTCACGTAATGACAAGCGTGGGATTCAAGTGAGTAGTTTGCATGATTGTAATACATGCTGCCAAAAATGTGTACCTACTTCAAAACATGAAAGCTTATGTTCAGCTGCTGCCTTGAATTTTGAACACTTAATCTCATCATTTAAAACCTTAGTTGAGTCTCATGCAATTTAAAAATGAATAAATTATAATTAAATTATTTTGATAATTTATATTACATATTGAGATTTTTTTTAATTTTCTTATTTATTTATTTATTTTTACAGTGAATGCAGTTGGAAACTATTTTCATTCATTTTCATTCATTCATTAATTTTCATACAGAACATTTTATTAGACAAATTTTGTATACAGAAAGGATTTTGTCTAAGTAATTTCATTGTCTGCCAACAAAAATGACCAGTGATCCATTGATGTTACTGTTAACTTAAACTATTAAAATTATTTTTGCTAATTGAAATAAAGCTGAAAAATCTATTACACGAAGAAGCTCAACTTAAAAAAAAGAAAAAGTTAGAAATGTTGCCTATGCAACTAACTAAGTCGAAGTATAAAATGACTAAAACTGAAAAACAAATTAAAGCTAAATAGAAATTGTTGTAAAATTAAAAATTAAAACTAATTCCAAATATTAATAAATAATATAATATAAACAGTACAGATCAGATGATAGGAGGTGCATAATACTTAAAGAGATGAAAATGAAAAATGTACATATACACATCCTCAAGTTGTTCCAAACCTATGACATTCTTTCTTTGCAAAAGAAAAATAAGCTATTTTGAACCCCATTGACGTTCTTTTCTCAAAATATCTTCTTTTAAAGGTTTACTGAAGAAAGAAAATCGTTTGGAACAACATAAGGATGAGTAAATGATAACATAAGGTTTATTTTTGGGTTAACTATCCAGTTAGAGGGTTAACCCACATATGAGCAATAATAACATCGAGTACAACTAACAACTTCCGATTTGAACAGCGTCTCCAAGCTGTCTTCATGGAGCTGTAGACGTCAGCTGGTGGGTGTCTACCCAAGATAAGTTCGACTTGTGCACTAACAAACTTAACACAATCTTGTGCGGAAACTCTTTCCATAAATGCTCAGTATCCATGGAGAAAGCCATCTTTTTTGGTGAGTGGATCTGCCGTTCGCCCACACATCTCTCTGACATGTTCCTGTCATCCTCCACTGCGGCGAGCATGTGCGTGGTCTGTGTTTGAGTCGTGACAGCTGTGTATTTCATCGCTTGCCCTCGTCTCTCTCAAAATTGCTCCTCAATTCCTCTCTATCCACAAATGTGTAGCACTCTTCGCCTGTTTTACTGTTGTAAACTGTTAATGCTCCTCTAGCGCTCACAAAACATGCAACGATATCACATGTGAGGGTTTTGCGTGCAAACGCAAGCTTTTGAGAAGTTCCTCTCCACGTGCAATGCTGTGCTTCACACCTGCAATCATCAGGAAATCATCAGTCCATGTTATTGAAGATGTCTTTGGAATAACATCCACTTGCTCAAACTGATTTCCTTTTTGAGCGACATCAGGAATTGTTCTTACTCTTTTCTTACAACTACCTTATCCTTATCTCTCACCAAATAATCAGGAATATTATCAATTTGACAACACTGACAATATGAGAATAAAACTTAAGTTGACTTGAGATAAATAATGACACTATTGCCTTTACAGCAGAATTTGAATTGGTCTCATATTTGATGAAGTTTGCATATTGATTTGGTTATTTCCCTGTTTATTGCTGCTTTGAAACAAACTGTATTGCATAAAGCGCTAAATAAAGAAAAGTGATGACTTTTTTTATTATCCTGTGTTACTATAGGAAATGCATCAGCAATTTGAGTTTGCACGTGTCGTTTCCTGTTGATATATTCTCAGATATATAAATATATATAAGTTATATATAATATATGTGATCTTATATATATATATATATATATAAGATAACATCATCTAATCTAAAGGAAAGATAAAAAAACAGTCTATATATTTTTTTATTATCTTGCTTATTTCTCCTAGACAACAAGATTAAATAGAGTTCAAAAAGAAACTTGCATCTTGCTCTTGCATCTCAGATTTGTCTCCAGAGACAAAAACTCTCACATGTCTTCTTGAGATCTCAAACTGTGCATCCCAAAGGCTGCAATCAAAAGTCAAAGATTTCAATAAGTCAAAATTGCATGAGCTGTGAATTTCACATTATTATAGAACACATTTTCATTGTTTTTCTACATAAACATGCATTACACTTTCCTCAATCAGTAAAAGATTGGTGCTTACAACGCCAAGGTCATGGGTTCGATTCCAAGGAAAGCAAGAACTGATTCAATGTGTTCCTTGAATGCAATGTAAGTCGCTTTGGATAAAATTGTCTGCCAAATGCATAAATGTAAATGCATTAGATGGATGTTTTTGACCGTTGCCCTCACATCTTTCGCTGAAACACACTAATGTCTTGCACACACTCATTTGTTTTCATTTGAAATTTTGGCCTTCCGCATGCACTGAGACAGTGTTTTTATGAATGGAAACAAAGCTTTTTGAAAATTCTCTCCAAAGTCGCTAGATTTGAAAACGCCATTTCTGTGCTGTTGTGTGGACTACGAAAACGGAGGTACAGTAATACCTCGGTTTACGAGCGACTTGGTATACGAGCAAATCGGTGTACGAGCATGGAGGGTCGTATCGGTGTACGAGCATTGTCTCGGTGTACGAGAATAAAATTCCCTCACCCATGCGCAGTCTTGCGACGAAAAGATCCCTTTATCACCCCTTAACTCGTTCCTTCTCTCAGTGTCTCTCAGTATGGGTGCATCATTCACCACAGTGCATTATTTTATAAGTTGTTGTGAATATGATTACATGTGAATATGATGAAACTTTATTAATGGAGCATGTTACCAACACCACACATTGCATAGTAATGAGACTCACGTGTGTTCACAGTCCAATGACGTTCTTAAAGGGCCATACACTTTTAGAGAACAGCATACTATAACAGTTATAACTCTGTACAGATCATATACATAAGTGATTTACAGCGGTTTTACCTCGTGTTGTTGCATTAATTGTGATCGCTATTCTTCACGTTGTAATATCGTTACAAATGTTGAAGGAACTAGTTAATCTGATGTGTCAATAAGTGTTAAGTTAACAGTCTTGTCACTTTAAGAGGGCGGGGTTTCAGTCGGCGCTAGAGAGAGTTGAGTTCCGAGGGATTTGATAGTTTTGATTCAATAAAATCTCTGAATGAGAAGGAACCTGTCTGGTTATTAAAAGAAGCAACGCTACAATGTAGTGAAATATATAAGCAGTAACCCCACCCCACTCCCCTCCCCTCTCCTCTCCTCTCGATCATGCCAGCAGTGAAGAGGTAAAGTGCATGTTACAGTAAATAGTTAATAATGACAGTTAAACTCTAAAAATACTTAATTAGTATTTATATGAGATCTTAATGGTTATATTTAAAATGGGCATTTATGGTCGTGTGGAACGAATCAAGTGATTTTTAGTGCGTTCTTATGGGGGAAATTGTTTTGGTCTACGAGCATTTTGGTTTACGAGCTCGCTCTTGGAACGAATTAAACTCGTAAACCGAGGTATTACTGTATTTGAAAACGATGCATGTTTTGTCATAACGCATATTATACCATGTCTGGATCAGATTCAGAATGACAATCAAACCATAGATGGAGTAGACCGAGTCCATCAATGCCCCCAAAGCTTCAGTCGACATTTTAAATATTAGACAGTTAAAATGCTGTTTAATGTTTGACAATTGCATCATTTTTAAGCAATGCTTTGTGTTTCACATGTTTCTGCTTCTTCTTCGCCTGTGTTTTGATCTGGAGATTCTGTTCTCAGTCTTTTATTTTATTACTGTATGTCTCCCAAGAAATTTTTTGGAGAAACGTCTTAGACAGTCAATGTGAAATGCTTTTCACAAACCATTTTATTGCTATAACTTAACAAATTTCCACATGAAACAACAGAATATTCTTGAAATGTATGATGGAACTTGATTTGATCCATCTACCTGAATTGACTGAATTGTGAAACTGTTACAATACCAGAATGACATTGGATGGTTCAAGAAGAAGAGTTTAAAATTAAGCATTTTTGATATCAGATGAAAGTGAAAGTTGTTTTTATTTTATAAGAGATTATAAAGACTTCTTTATATGTAATAATGTGCACAGATACATTGCACAGGAATATGTATTAAAAAATAATAGCGTCCATTTGAAACTCCATTATGTCTCATAAGTTATGAAAGCGCAACTCTACTTCTGGTGTGCGTCACTGAGGACAGGTGTAGTGCCCTGGATGACCGTCATGAGATGAAAGCCGTTCCTCACAAACTAAAAGAGGATGTGTATTTTCCATCAATTTCCATTTATTAGTATCAATTTTATTCTCTTTCAACAAAAGACAAAAACTCTGATTCATTTCGGATGCTGGTAGCACTGTTGGGTTACAGTTTGGGTCATTGTAAATTAATCAGAAGAACTCAAGAGTCATTAATGGAAAAAAGTGGTGCAACATTGCAAGAATTGTCTTAGTTTGTTGAGTCAGAACACAAACACACACACAAACAATTTCTTAAACCGAACAATGTTTTTTTCTGCTATAAAAACCCTACAGAACATTAGATCTGTGCAAAGACGAAATCAAACCACACAATATAACAAAAAAAAGTTGAAGGAAAAGCAAAAACATTCTATCATAGAATTACTATCGTATAACTGCCTTTTTAAGCAAAGTGAACTCATTCTCTCAACTTATAAATCAAGAGACTCCAAGAAACATGTCAGTTTCCTTTTTATATACAGGTTTACATCTATTTACACTGTACATTTATGCCAAAATAAATCATCGGTATGTCAAATCATATTGTGCACACCACAGGGATGCTGAGAAACATCAGGGGTCTTCATCAAAACTCCCCAGGTGACATTAATTTTTACAAGCACACACACACAAGTTCACACAACGTCTTTAGACGGGTTATCGTCACACACATCAACGTTCAGTTCCGACTCATTCGGATGTCCGTAACTGCCACTGTGATGACAGACATGACCATTCAAATGCTGGTTGTTTCAAACCTGGTTTGGCATTTTGTTTCGTAAGGTGAAAACATCTGCTATCCAACAGCTGAGGAACTAATTTAAACAGAAATTTGTGGACACGACAGTAGAACAGACAAGCTCACATTAGCCGCCTCACCGCGGTGAGTCACAGAACTAGACGAGACAAAACAAAGCATGCCGCTTCACCGGTGCGTTTCATTTTTACGTCACATGCTCGCCGTTTTCAACTCGCAAAGCAAAACGTACTAAAATTTGGATCTTAAAAGCAAGACCGTCGAAATCTGGGAAGTTTCCACTGACAATTTTTCACTCATTTATTTTTTGGAGTGTGATTGTAAGCGATGAGAACCCAGCTAATTAAATAATAATAATATTAATATGAATGATAAAGAAATATAAATCACAAAATATTTGGTGTTTAAAGACATGTTATGAGTTCAGTACAAGTTAACACTTAACAACATTTGGGATATAATGTGACAAAATCATCTTTAATATTTAAACTAAAAAACTATTTAACTTAGAAATAATAACATGTATAGTAAGATCAGTATTTAAAGGGGTCATTTCCTTTGTGTGTGTCTGTGTTATGTGGTTGTTTGTGCATGCATAAGATCTGCAAAGTCTGTCTTCTACAAAAAGACAGAAGGCGTGCCTTCAGTTATCGCAGATAGATGCACTTTTATACTTCCATAGTAAGTATTATTGTATCTCACATTATTCCACAAATGCTGTCAATAGACATTAATTGCATTGTTTCAATTGGGTCCCACTTCATATTAAGTGTCTTTAAGCACTATGTACTAACATTTAAATTAATCATATGATGATGCATTTATTGTGTACACACATATTAAAAAAAATATATAAAAGTAATTAATTTCTGTAGTTACATCTATAATTACACTGTCGACCCTTCCCTTACACCTAAACCCACTCTTAAACCTATCCATACTGCCAAACCAGTCCCTAACCACAACTGTATCTCAGCTCAGTATCAGCGAAAGAGTTTTTAATACAATACGAACACAATAAAAACATTACGTATTTTTGATGTAACTACATAATTGTTATGAATACCTCTGGCCACTGGAGAGCTCACACGTATACTGACACACACACGCACTACATTTCCCATGATGCAAACCATTACACAAACTATAAAAGACTCCATCATCCTTGCACTCACTGCGAAGTCTTGTTGTGCAATGGCTAACATTTCTGAGCGTTTATTCCTGTGCCTGATCTCCTGTTATCGTTTCTGCTGTTTTCCCGTTTTGATCCTGATCTGTCTGTCCCAACCTGTGCTTGGATTATCGCTTGTGTATGTTATCTGCCTGTCTTGACTTCCCTGCCTGGATTGTCGTTTACGTCTGTCCTGACACGATTGGATCCCTGCCTGTGAGTCCCTTCTGTTACAATACAGTAATCCCTCGCAACTTCGCGGTTCAAGTTCCGCAGCCTCAGTGCATCGCGGATTTTTCAAAAATATTCATCGAAAAATAAAAGTTCGAAAATACGACCATGTCGGCAGCCTTATTGCGGAAAGCAGTGTTATTTTATCGTGACTCGCGAGAGAAACGGTTTCCCAGGATGCCAGACAAAGAGAGAAACTGGCCAATGAAGCTTTGTACACACCCACGGCACTCAGACAAGCACGTGATTGGTTCGCGGTGCGAGATCGACGAATGAGAGCACGAGTGGATGTATCCCGTGAGCTGATTGGCTGATCCTACTTCGCGGATTTTCACCTATCGCGGGGGGTTCCGGTCCACATTAACCGCGATAAACGAGGGATTACTGTAATAGTTAAAGACAGCTAATATAAAGTGTGACCATTATTATCAGAACATTCCTTAAATAAGAAGTTAAATGAAGCCAGATTTGGACCAATAAGATTGCACTGTGGGAAGGGCATTCGCATTTTGATGAAATTCAGAATAACATGTAACAGAAAGCTTTCATCATTTGATGCTTTATCAGGTCGAATTCAACCATGAATTCAAAAGACGGCCCTGCTTACAAGTCCAAATAAAAGAATCCACACTCATTTTCATCCATCCTAGTTACTTCTCTCTAAACCACCTTCAACGACTGAGAAATTACACTGAGTTTTGAATATATATATATATATTTTTAGGTCTTGCTCTCACTTTGGTCTGTTTTTTGTTCTTTGAACTCTTCCCTCCCACTCTCTTTGTGTCTTTGAGGACTCGCCTGTCACAACGTGTTAGTCGGGGGTGGGGGGGGGGGGGACAAGGTGGACAAGCTGCGAGAAACATCTGGCAGTGATATTCATGTCCAACGTCTGGTTTGACATTAAGAGCAAATGCATATGGAGAGGAGAAAGGTGACGGATGTTTCACTTACTGAAGGACCGCGTGTGTGTTTGCATGTGTGCTTCAAGTCGAACGAATATAAACTCATGTCCTAACCCTGAAGTTAACCCTTACATTGACCTAGAAATGTTTTCACTGCTGTACATAAATATTGCTTATCTACAGTACATTGCCTTATTATTTCAAATAAGGAGTTCGCTTCTTCAATGAAGTTTTGTAGTCTGATATAATAGATCTTTCTCCTAATTTAACTGTTGACATGGTAACAATTTGAAACCTTCCCTTTCTATATTTGCCTTTTCTCTGTTACATAAGTAACACATTAAGAGGCGACAGAAATCCCAAGCGAACGCAGCATACAAAATGTTATTCGTAAAACAAAATGTGATAGTATTGCTATTATATCCTGCAGACCATCTATTTATAACTCGGATTATACCATCCTCGACGGCAGGCTAATGCTGCCTTCAAGTCATGTTGGAATGATCGTGTTAACGAGATGAGACCGTATGAACAAGATCGCAATATCGCAATTAGCGTAATTATTTTCATTGAGCACAGACTTTGTGAGCCGAGGGCATGTTGAATCAAGAATTACGCCAGAAGCTAATTGCTATCATAATATGCTGTAATTGTGAATGTTGATGGCACAATTCTGTTTGTACACATTTTATGTACTGTTCATAGGAATAACCAAAAAAGCTTTCAACAAAATACTACTTATTTAACCGGTTTATGAGCTGACAAGCTTGTGGAACTAAATAAGACTGCTTATGAGTCTCTAAAGCAAAGATTCCCAAACTTTTTCTGCTCAGCTGAGTAAATAAATGTTTACGCAATGTTTACGCAAAGTACCCCCTGAGATATTAATATTTCAATAATTTAACAACACATTTGCATGTTTACGGGTTCTCTGATGCCGGTTCATTTTCAAATGATATACAGGTAAACAAATAATATATTTATTGTATGTTAAGTGTTTTTTATTTGATTTTTTAAAAACATATTAATAATTTATTTCCTTTTGATTTATTTCATTAATTATTAGGTCTTCATCAACACACATACTCCCTGAAGTTGCCAAAATTTGAGAAATCCTGCTCCAAATAATCAATTGCACAGATTTTAATCAAAGTTGATTTATGGCAAAAAAGTAAACATTGGAAAAATAATTTTGAACAAAAATGATGGAGAACAAAATCACCTCTTCCAAGGAAAAAGGCACAAAAATAATAGAACTCTGGCTGATTTCTTAAATGTAATCAATTAAATAAATTAAAATAAATACTAGATGAAATTCCCAATACATATCTAAATTTTTTTTTTGTAAATGTTAGTAAATAATTTAATCATGTCTTCATAACAAATAAAAATGTATTCTCCTCAAGTGAGCTTTTAAAGCCATTTTCCTGCTGTTTACATTCAAGAATTTATTGCATAAAATATGGGAATTAAACAATTACTGAAGAAAATTTAAGAAAATATACTGAACTATTTCTACATCAACAACATTTTGTTTAATTTAATGTTACTTGCCGTTTCTTTGTAATTATTAGTGAAATTTACTAACAACCAGGTGAAAATCTGACGTTATGTTGTCAGATTTGATTCCAGCTGTAATTATGATTTCTCAAACTTTGCATTGAGACTTGAAGGCAGCATAAGTACTCTAAGGAATCAGTTGAATGATCGTTGTGCTCCAACCATCAACACATAAATACAGATAGCAACAGACGCATACAAACACACACACACACACACACACCAAGTCAAAGACGCAACAAACAATCACATGACTTACATTATATTTTCTGTTTCCGCTCTTTTTCTTTAGTTAAGTTTAAATAGCACGTCTTATTTTAGAGGGACACTAAGAACTTCTTCAGCCCTTTTGGAAATGAAAAGAAATGAACTGTGTTTTGGCAGCGTTGAACTCACATAGGCAGTGTCATTGCATACTGGTTAAGTGGTTGATGCAATCCTCTGCAAGATTTGTACGTTACATGAGGAATGCTAGTTTAGATAAAAGGATTTCTGTGGTTTTGCTTCTTCCACCAAGGCGCATATGTCGACACAAGCTTCAAACACCCACTCTTATCTTCTCTTCTCATTTTGCTTTGGAAGAAATTTAGCAACGTACTCTAGGCTACGCAAGTACACAAATGCTTTGGCCAATGCATTGCAAGCATGTCATCCTGATGCACATACTAAGGATGGGTTCATGTTTGTCAGGTCTGGTTCGGTTTGGCAATGTTAGTGTGGTTCATTTGAATAAGCGTGAACATTGCCATCCAAACCCTGGTGCGCACCAAACAAGCGAAAATGAAAATGTGGGTTTCAGTCCACTTCCAAACGAACTTTGGTGGAAATATGAACACAGTACAGACAATAGACATCTAAACGAACTCAAAACAGGACTTGATGTCACAAGAAGCAACTCTAAAAAGGAAAGAACGTTCAAAAATACCATATGAGCTATGTTGCCCATTATAGTTTGGTACAGGCGTCTTCTTGGAGCAGATCTTCTTTGAGGAATCCCTGGCACTGGTATGGCTCCTTTACACATTTTATGAGCTCTTTGTAAGTTATCAGCTGGTGTCATATATTCGCACATACAATCAGCGCATTGTGAACACACCGTTATGCTGAGTTCTGTAATGCTTACAAACTTCAAGGGGGTGATATTAGCTCCCTTCATATGTCTGAAGCGATAAACCGCACGTGAAAGAGAAATCACATTGTTGCACCTCTTGTGGTAACACTGAGAATTCAATACGTTCTTGTATTGTTTTACTACGGTAAGTCTAGCTTTCCTTTAGCTCAAACTGTAGAGTGTTGTGCTTGCAACTCCAAAAGTCATGGGTTCGATTCCCAGGGTAAATTAAAACTGATTAGAATGTTAATTTGTATCTTGAATGCAATGTAAGTCGCATTTAATAAAGGCGTCTATTAAATGCATAAATGTGAACGTAAGTCCATGTTTACACCTGATGCTAAAATGCATGATTGTTGATCTGATCACAAACGCTAAATACAGGTGTAAAAAAAAAATCGTAACAAAATCCAAGTGATTGCAGGAGACACATGTTAAGACCAGGTGTAAATGGAAATATGTAATCGGCTGACCAAATATGATCTGATTTAATACCAGGTGGAAGCTTACATGGCTAGAAACAACAAGCATTCAAGTACTTGCGTAGACCCACTAACAATTCTCGTTTTTTGTCCCTATTTTGTTTTCTACACTTATTGGAATGTTCTAAAATTGTTCAACATATTTCCCCTATGCAATTAAAGTGAGCTTACATTTTTAAGTTTTTGTTTTTTTAAACAAGACCTCTTTTTTTCTGTCACATAACGGCACCCACAGTACATACAGACGACAAAGAGTTCCAGCGAATTTCTACACTGTTCCGAGAAAAACATCAAGAGGTGACGAAGTCCAACACATAACAAGCTCATCCCTCCTTCAACTAGGTATTGCACTGTGGTTCTGATCCTTTCGGATCTTTCCATACGTTCAGAGGGACGACACGAGGGAGGTGAGACACAAACATGGCAATAGAAGGGTCTGTTCGGGAGATTGTTTTCAGCCGTTTCAAGTTCAGCGATTGAAGTTCGATGATAGAAGTCACCCTGTTCCGTGGTCCAGCTGTTCAGAGAACAGTCAAGTTGTCAAACTTTTTCTCAAGGAAGACGAGTCTTTTTACCTCTCTCAGTGACGCATGACTTTCTCTCCCAGTCTTCTTGGCAGTGCTTAGCCTCTTTTTGGTGGGGAAAAAAATAAAAGCAGTGAATAAAGGAAGGGTCTCCATAAACAAACTGCAGGGAAAAAAATTGAGAAGGGAGAAAGAGAGAGACAGAGAGAGAGAGAGAGACAGAGAGAAAGAGAAAGAAAGATAGTTGGATGGCTTTTGGTACCCGTGTTTAAACTTGTGCATATCAACAGGGTTTTGAAGGTGTTGTTTACTTTTGGTGGGCGGATCCTTCAAGCTTTGAGAGCGTGCCATTGGGCAACAGCAGTGCGTGGATGACTCATCATGTCTTTCCAATGTTTTACCTCCGCTGGGCCACTCTTCCATGAGAGATAGATCTAGAAATATGGCATGGAGAGCAGAGAAGGAGAAGAAGAAGAAGGTGGAAGAAACAAGAACAGGAAAAAATAATAATAAGGATTGGGTTTTCCACAAAATGTACCAAAAAAGTTCTGATATACAGTAATACCTCGAGACACGAGCGTCTCTACATACGAACATTCCAAGATACGAGCAAGCCTTCGGGCAGATTTTTGCTTCTAGATACGAGTAAATATTTGAGATACGAGCACGCGTACTGGCGCCGATGCCGACGCACGTTCACTTCACGTTTTCGCTGACTTCTATACGCGTCGCCCGTGAGTAGCTGATTTTCCCTCTATTTTGTGCATTATTCTTCATAATAGCGAAGAGTTCAAAGAAAGTGGGTAGTAAGGATGGCAGTGAGAAGAAGAAACGCATGATGACCATTGAAATGAAGCATGAATTTGTGAATAAATATGAGCGCGGTGCCGCGTGAGTGATCTAGCACGCACTTATGATCGCATGTACATCCACGATATGTACCATCCTAAAAAAAACATGTACTATAATTGTGTGTGTATATACCAATAAAAACAAAATTTTCCCCCATTGTTACGGGTTTGGAACGGATTAATTTGTTTTCTATTATTTCTTATGGGAAAACATGATTCGAGATACGAACAATTCAAGTTATGAGCTCCACCCTGGAACGGATTATGCTCGTATCTAGAGGTATTACTGTATTAAGAATTTAGAAAATGTGTTTTATCCCCCATCCCCAGTGTGTATGTCCCTGTGTCATCGCACCTTTCCTATGACATCATTGCGGCTCAGTCTGTCCTTATCCATGACTGTGATGACGATGGTAGTCTCTCTGAGAACGTGTGCGGGGACATCGAAGGGGAAGGACTCATTAAATACAGGGTTCAAACACCTCTTCATCACCACCGTCTTCTTCTTCTCCACTCGTTTATCTTTGTTCATCAGCCACACTTTCACGTAGGGGTCTGAAATGCATGCAAACAGGCAACAGTCCACAGTGAGATGCGTCCAGGGAATCAGAATTGCCATGATGAGTTCTAAATTACATTCGTGATGACTTCTGTGCAGATGGCACCTTGACAAGGACACTTAATTTCCACAGAATTCCCATAAGAAGTATAACATTTTCATTTATTCACTTAGCAGATGCTTTGCAAAATAACTTACAGTGCATTCAAGATAAGCACATATACAGTGTGTCCTGCGGGAATTTAACCCGTGATGATGTGAAAGTGCCATATTCTGCCAGATGAGTTAAAGGAATGTGACCATAACACAAAAGGTTATATGGGTGTATGTTCATACCGGATGTTCCCCCGATGTCCATGGCTTTGAGATTGCGTGCCTTGATGATGCTCACAGTGATAATGTTGGCAGTGGGATTGTAACACAGAGACACAAGGAGGTCTCCTCGACTCCCCTGAAGAAATAAACACAGTAAGGTCAGCACAGAACCAGTTCATTAGTCACTCATGCGTATGGTTCTTATGAGGCCACATTTTTTCCTATGTGAAATAACCAGGCAAATCCAAATCTCTTAAAAAAAAAAATGTAAGTGTTATAACTTTCAAAAGTATCTTTTGATAGTGGTCAACCTATATTGTATTTTCAAGTTGCTAATCTTCTTGAATCAATTGAATAATTTTGTTTTATTAATTTAATTCAACAAGATTAACAACTTTTTTTTATTTCATGTTGTATATCTCACACTATATTGTACATAATAATGGATATTTAATTTGTATTTTGGTTGTTATTCCACTCACTATATTATTGGTTATTGAAAGCAAATTAGACAAACAATATCTTAAATTACGTTTTCTACACAAAGATTTTAAAATGAAAATGTGCACTGTGATATTTGGCTTAGCAATGGCTGTAAAAAAACCAAAAAAATCATCATATACAGTAATCCCTCGCCATTTCGCGGTTCAAGTTTCGCAGCCTCAGTGCATCGCGGATTTTTCTAAAATATGAATCGAAAAATAAAAATTCTAAAATACCGCCATATCGACAGCCGTATAGCGTTGCTTCATCGTGATGTGAGAGAGACAGTTTCCCAGGATGTCAGATAAAGAGAGAAACTCTCTCAGAGGCTTTGTACACACCCACGGGCACTCAGACAAGACACGTGATTGGTTCCCGGCGCGAGATCGACCAATGAGAGCACGAGTGGAGTGGGAGCCTCTTCGCCTCTCTCAGAAGCAAATATTGACGTTCCAGCGCCGATATCTGACGATGAGGCGCTTCCTGAACTGATTTAAAGGCCTGATTATACCAGTGCGGTAACACCATCATCATCATCATTCATCGAACCGCACAAGTCTGTCATCGTCGTCATTACTGGAGTCTCAAGATACTACTGTCATTGATGAGTGTAGAGCACCATAATACGTATCGTATGAGAGAGAGAGTAAATGTATAATATTAAGGTTTTATAATTAAATAGATTTAATTAAAATATATCTAAAGTATAAATATACATATTTTAAACATTCTGGTACCTACACACACATATATTCCTAGGGGGCCAATCCTATTTTCACCTATCACAGGGGCTTCCGGTCCACATTAACCGTGATAAACGAGGGATCACTGTATAAGCAGATTAAACAATCTGAACCTGTCACGAAACGTTCAGGGAGGACTCAAGTGCAGGGGAAAATATGGGATTTATTAGAATAACAAAAGAACACAAAATGCAAACAAAAAACCCACAATGGGGAAAACATAACATAAAAATGATCATAAATACTAAACATAAAACAAACCGGATGGAACAGGGAAAAGCTGACACAGGACCAGACATGAAATGACAACGACACCACACAGGACAGCAAACACACTGGGATTAAATAGGGCACATGAGGGAAGGTAGTGATGAGACACAGCTGGGAATGATTACGGGAAACAAGGAGGTGGGGCAGACACTAACGAGACACAAACACACGGAAGAGAGAGCAGTGCCACGGTTCTGTCCACTAGAGCACTAATAACACTGGAAACAGAGACAGAACCGTGACAGAACCACATATTGTTTATTACTAAAAAGTGTTTTCAATAAAATTCTTCCAATTCTACATTCTATATTGACCACACATGCATTTCTATTCACCTCATATTAACTGAGTGACTTCATGAAAATGTTTTACTTATAACAACTAATTTGTCACACGGCAGGACCATTTCAATGAACTATGAAGTTTTAATCCAAAACCTGCAGCTTCAAACACTAACTACAGCACAGGCACTGGAATCAATGAATCTGTGGGTGATCATTTGGACGCCCCATGCCAGAAAACCCTTCAAAGACTCTCTGTGCTAACGACACATTTATGCCCCTTTTGTTCTTGAGAAAAAGGGGTAAAACATTTGACAGCACCCAGTGTGCCATTACTTGAGGCATGACAAGCTCTGTACATCATAATCAACCCAACGCACAATTAATGTTGCATTGTCCCTGTCCCTAGCCGACCCAATTCCGTCACTTCATCTCTGCTTTTCTTTGACTATTATTGGCATCTGTTGTTTGTGTGGTGTCTTTTGCTCCTTAACCCTGCCTATGCAAAAGCTCTTAAAATTATAATTCATAATGCTAGGAATGATAACTGAGTACAGAAACACACTGGTCTACTCACACTGCCATCGCTGCAAGGTTTAAGCTCCTTCCAGAAGGTCTGCATGTGGGCCAGATCGATCTTGTTGAGGGGGATGGACACCTCTCCAATAGGGTCATTCCTGCTGAAACGGTCATAATCTAGCACTTGCAGGTACAATGTGCGTTGCACCACCTTTTCAAAGGGGAACCCTGTGAGAGAAATGAGGGTGGATAATTTTAGCTTACTGAAATTATTTACAGCTCAACATGGGGTAGAAAAATACTGTGGACTGGCCCACGGTGTTCATTGACTATCTGAAAGCCACTGGAAAATTATGTTTAAAAGATAATGGGTGCTTGCGAGGAAGAACTGATATATAAACTATAATTTACTTAATTTGGTTTAACACATTTGTTAGAGGTAGTCATTGCAAACCTCATGGAAGTAGTGAAAATATAATAATAAGGAAAATCTACTGAGCGGCAAATCAGTGGATGAGAATAATTTATTAAGGATCATATGAAACTAAAGACTGGAGAAATCTCTTCACAGAAATAAATGACATTTTTAAATATTTTCAAATTGCAAACAGTTATATTAAACTGTAATAATATCCCACTATATTACAGTTATCTTTGATCAAATAAATGCTGTCTTGGTGAGCATGAGAGAGTTTTGATAAAAACTACCTAAACTTTAAAACAGTAGTGTATTTTGCTTGTAAAACATTTGATTTTAGAATATTTAAAATATATACAATACAAATATTTTCTAATTTGAATGGTCATGGTGGTGTTGTTATAGCAGAGTCTAAAAAGCTGATGATCAATTGTAATACAGTATTTCACAATTTTTTATTAAATAAATGCAGCCAAGGTGAGAATAGAGAATGTTTTAAAAACATAAAAAAATCTTTTCACAACATATAACATACATACATACATACATATATATATATATATATATATATATATATATATATATATATATATATATATATATATATACAGACTTGGGCAACATTTAGCTGTGATGTGGATTTAGTTTTAGAGTCAAAAGTCTGGCAACACGGGTAAACCATCTTAAAAATATACTGACCTTCAAACAGGAAGGTCTCGTTCCAATGAGGGTTGAGGTTCTTTCTTTTGACCTTGGTCTCAAGTTTGTGCTTCTTGTCTGGCAGAAGGTAGAGTTTGACAAATGGATCTGAAGTTCCAGAAAAGTCTTTTGCAGGTAGATCCTGACCCTTCAGGATCTTTACTGTTAGTGTGGAGTCCTGAAAACTGTATCCCACGCTGAACTGGATGCGTCCCAACTTCTCGCACACGGGTCCTTCGTGTTCCTCTTCCTCAGAGCCTGGGGACAACTTAGAAACCAAAGTGGACAAGATTGTCATTAAACGGCCCAATCGCTTCACGTTAATTCATTATTACCAAAACAACATTGCAGTGGGTCTTGCATCATATCTGTATCTAGAAGCACAACTAAAGAAATTATATATTACCTCTACGATGGAATAAAAAACCGGGGTACCACAAAATAGTACTAAAAATGTATTAACACCACATCTTTCTATTGTGTGTTCACTGAAACTGCAATTTAAAAAAAATAAGAACTTTAAATAATAAATGGTTTATAAAAATAGTTCTAATATATAGCATTTTCTCATTTTTGTGTTATGGATTTTTTTTTGCTCATGAGAGAGTAACATAATTAGATGAACAGCATGCTAACATGCTCAATCAAAATCAACTGAGAGTCTAGTTCCCTCTTTGCTTCACAATACCGATGTTAGTTAGTTGCTATTGGTTTGAATCAGGCTAACTAGTGTAACGGACTAACCCGCTGCCAAAACATGAGAAGCAAAACATTGAGACAATGTGATGCCGGGATACTTTCTAATGAGTTTTGACATTCTAACATTAATAGGTAGTGAAGGGCAAAAGTTAGCGACCGGCTGGTGGTCTTTACAAACACCTTAGTAATCCATCACTTGAAGTGGTCTGACAAGCAGCGGCATATTGAATTAATGAACTCCCATCCGTGTCAGGACCTTGGCTGAAAGTTGGGCTTAATTTGACATGCCATGCCCCAATGCCTGGATCCCCCCCAGTGGGACTCAAAGCTGCAAGAGGCACCCTCTTAAAGAGGAAGCACCATCATTAGCCCTCATCACATCTCTTTAGAAAACGCCTTACCACCCACGTAATGACACGCAGGCCCTGTGAAGGCCATCAGCCGCAGTCCCTGCAGCACATTGTACCAGTTCTAATTACCAGGCTTTTTTAAAGTTAAGTTGCCTTTGACACATCTGTCTGTGTGACTGACTGCAGTAATGGAGCGCACCAATTACTCACAATGCATCCCTGTGTTTAAAGGATTCCCATCAAAACTAGCGAGGCAAAGCAAAAAGAAAACAGTAGAGAGCCACAGGTTCACATTACCATCACCATATCACTCGTGACGGAGTTGGCCAGGTCTGAGACGGAAGAGTTTGCGTCTGTCCGGCGGTTGCTCTCATCTGGGGTCTGACCTTTGGGGCTGCTGCCGGGTCTGTTAGATCTGGGGAAGAACCACAAGAGAAAAATGTCACTTTATAGCATGTAGCATAAAAATACTGACCGGTAAGCCATCCATTGCTTGACTTGGCTAAAGTGTAGCTCTGTGGGGCTATGATTTGTAAGGCTGGGAAGCATTGCCCTGTTAGACCGTGCTGGTTGAGACTGTAACACCACCAGGACAGCCATTCAAAATTAGCACATCTTTTTTTTAAATAAATTAAAAATATTGTAAAATAAAAATGCATTGCAACCAACATACACTACTGTTAGCAAGTTTAAGGGGTAGCTTAATTGTGCTGCTTAATATTTGAAAGGAATTTGCATGAATAGAATACACCGTTTATAAAAACTATATAAAATGCAATTTAAAATACTACTGGTATTTTTGATAATTTAACAGTTTATGTTTTGATGAATAAATGAATTAACTTTCTTTAAAAAAATCCTGCTGATCCTAAACTTTTCAAAATGTAGTGTATGTTCCATAAATCTTGCATCATTGCACAGCAGATAATGCAGTATTGCTTAAGAACTATTAAGCTGTTTAATGGTGGATGATGTGACAAACATATTGAACATAATACAATAAATACAAAAAGCATGTCTAAAAAGTTTAATAAAATGAAAAAAAAAGATGCATATTGGAAAATTTTACCGTTAGTTTACCAAAAAGCTAACAGCAATCTCTCTGCATAAATAGTGCCCCAAATCACTCACTGATGAGATTATATTTCAGGATTCTGCGCTATGTAGGCAGACAACAAGGCTCACTAGGTTTTTGGAACAGACCCATAGTGACGTCATCTTGAAGTCCTTGATGTCTGATACTTGTCCTCCATAGGGTTTCATATTTGTAATACAGGAACATTACAGTTCTGTGTGGATTTGGAATAAATAATAAAAGCAAGACAAAGAACATAAAAGAGTGAAGCTAAGTGAGATGAAGTGTATGAGGAAAGTACACAAGAGAGAAGGTGCTGAGAAAAAAATACTGTAAGCATCACATTCACATTTAGTCAGTTGTGAGATAAAGAGGAGATAAAAGGATGGGGAAACAGTGAGATTAAACAGCGTTTTTCCTATTAAAGAATTTTCAGATCAAAAGAAAGCCGAAGCACAAACAAGAATATCAAAAAGCAAAAGAGTCTAACATATGAATTTTGAAGAGAAAACAGCAATGGAGTCATTAAAACTAAGAGATTTCAGAGTTTAAGGCGTGATGCTTATCTGGCTTGCATCATTTCCTGTCCTCTTTCTATATGCCCATCAATGGCAAAACGTTCATAAATAACATAAAGGGGAAAAATTGGTATAGCAGAACATAGCACTGTAAACTAAAAGTATATGTTAAAGTATAGACTGAACAGCATGAACAAATTAATGGATCGATAAACAAACATCCGAAAACCCTTTTTAAAGGATGGGAATTGTAATGATTTTAATCATTCTATTACATTTTCCAATTTCATTTAAGTTCTACTTATTTCTTAACAGGTTACAAGGGACTTACTTTGTCTTTAATGACTTAATTAATGATTTTTTTAGTTATCTTGAGGAAGCAATTGGTCCTAACTATATACTAAACAAAAACTAGAGTGAATTGCTCCTACAAACAAACGTTGTTCCAAAATCCATTGAGCACTTATGTAAGTATCACGGATTGGCTGAGGATGAAAACAATGAACTGATGATAAATAATTTCTAATTCAAAATATTAATAAATACTAATAGTAAATAATAGTATATAAATGGTAAAATTACATCTATACAACTATCTATCTATCTATCTATCTATCTATCTATCTATCTATCTATCTATCTATCTATCTATCTATCTATCTATCTATCTATCTATATAAAATATGTATTTAGTTTATTACAACTAAAAAAAATAAAGTCAACAACATGGAATGTCATGTAAAATCGCCATTGAATAAGAATGCGATTTCAGCAGCCAACAATGAATTGAAATGTCGCAATAGTGGTTATTTTGTTCTATTTATACAAACTAAACTCTGTTATAAATGTGCAACTTTCATAACGAATCAGTCAGAAATTACACTGAATTACAGCGAGTTAAAAAAACACAATACACTAATGGTTATGGTTTGATTTTTAGCTGGATGTGATCATAAAATAATGACCTTCGATTCAGTACGATCACGCTCCATTAACTCTAAAAGATGAGCCTCAACCAAACAATTCATTCTCAAATGAATGCTAGAACATTTTCCATGTTACTTTAAGTGCACACACATTCAAGAATCAGTATTTTCTTAAAAAACAGCTCTTAAAAAGAACAGGTTCTGGATTTTCAACCCTACTGACACACTCTATAGAAAAATCTGTGCACAAATGTGTGCTAACAGTATAATGGCACCTCTCTAGTTATTACAAGTCACAGTGGAACTGAAAGAGTCCGGCACTAATAGACCTATGATGAGTTTGTAGTTATATGGCTGCCAGAGGGGGGAGACGAATAGCCGCCTTTGACTTTTTGTCCCAGGGGAAAGAAAGGGAGAAGAAACAAGTGCTGTTGGCACGGCAACGGGTGGAGAGATAGCAAGTGCACTTGGAGTGTGTGGAATGCGGGGAGATATGGCTCGGCGCTAGCTGGAGAGTGACAGGTAGACTCATGGAGGGGAAGACAGACATGCCGTCTGAAGATGATGATCTACCCACCCATAAACACATACACAGGAGACAGTGACAGTCATCATTTCTTTGGCACCCTGTCTGAATTTGTCTCCATCTTTCAAGAGTAATTTCCGTTGCTTGTAATGATGACTGGTATGACACAGTGAGTGTCTGAGGGGTTACAATGACCACAAAAGTTGCTTCTGAAACCATCTCCAGTGACATGACAGAAAATCATTTGTTCAAAATTATTTTCACATTATACTCTTCCTCATGTTTTTCCAAATCGGTATGACTTTCTTCTGTCTTGATTTTTTTTTTTTTTTGAAAATCAAAATATCACAAAAAAAAGAAAGAAAGATGGATCACAATTTCTGTTTAATGCCAACATTCTTAGAAATTGGGCAAATATTCTGCCAAGGTTCTCACAAAAATAATGAGCAAACATTCTTCCAGTAAAGTTATCAGAATGTTCAGTCAGAGTTACCTGGTCTTTAATAATGTTCTTAAAATGTTAGCATGAAAGCGTTATTTATACATTTATACAAAAAATGATTTTTCTGAAAAGTTTTAGCTTTGTCGATTTTTTTTACGATTGTCTAATGTGTTTTTTAAATGTTTCAGAACATCCATAGAACATTCAAATGTAATTTTCCCATAATATTTGCAAAATGATAAAACGGTATGATAAAAATATGCGCGTGATCAAAAAAACATTCAGAGAACTTTCAGATATAACGTTTTCATTACTTAACAGGAATGTTAGCCTAAACCATTGCCTCAATAACTAATTGACAACGCTTTAACATCAACCATTTGGCTTATAATGCTTTAATGATAATCAGCCAAAAAGTCAAAATAATCAGCAGAAATAAAGATAAAAGTTTTGTTCGAATAACATGCTAATATAATGAAGAACGTGCATTAAAGGGGCTATATATAGACTTCAGAAACCCTTATTATTAGTAAAAACAGTGGCCATTAAGTGAACTGATTGCTTTTGCTCACACTCATATACATGCAACGTACAATGAGACTGAATGATATACTCGGTATATATATATATATATATATATATATATATATATATATATCTACGGTGGTTTTTAGATGAATATATAAATATGTGCTGCATATCTTCCTCTAAGTAACAAAATAAACACTCCATAAAAGTTACAGCGGTGAGAAAGTAGCAGTTAAGAAAGCATCTGATGATAGATATGTGGCTATTTGCCCATTGTTATGATAGTTTGATTATAATAAAGTATATTTGAGACTATAGAACAGCAGTTGGGAACCTATGGCTCACAAGGTCTGTCATCCTTTAAAAAACAAATGATCGATACAAAACATTAGACACATCCACTTATCCGCTCTCTGCAAAAAAAAGCAGCCAATTACAATCCCTTCTTTGTACAGCCAACTGAAGTTAATGAAAAGTTTATGATAATTGTAACAGAGACAAGAGCATGCCTACTGAAAAAAAACAACTTTAGATTGGTTTTGGACCACAGCAGCTCTGAATGTACCAGCGGATGGAGGCGTAAAAATGAAGTGAGTGTTTATTCCAATGGGCAAATGACATCTACAGAGAACATCCAAAATGAATGACAATAACACTGTTCCAAAAAGGTATGTATAAGCAAACAAACGTTTGGCTATGCCAATAAATTGACCCAAACTATAGCAGTCACTCTCACCCTTTGCCATCTTAAAAAGGCCAAGCCCCTCCCCCTTGGACTAAACCATTTAGAAACAAGGTAACAAAAAGACTCAAGGGAAAATCTGCATTAAACAAAAATATCTGGTCAAAAAAAGGTGCTATAGACCAGTGGTCCCCAACCTTTTTTGTGCCGCAGACCGGTAAACGTGTGATAATTTCGTTGCGGACCGGCCCGGTACCATTTCATCGACGGACCGGTACCGGGCCGCGGACCGGGGGTTGGGGACCACTGCTATAGACAATGGCTATGTGAGACTATAGTTTGAATGAATCTCTTTTCTTTGCATGAAACATTATGACATTACAGTATTGAATGGCTCATTCAACATTATCCAGAACATTGTATAAGTATTCATTCCATGTGACATGGTACGGAAGAGAGGTTCTCAGGAGCGCACGTAAATGTCACATCCTTTGGATTTTCCTGAAGTAACCACTCTGAGTTCTTGACATCAGCACAACTTTTTTCTGACTTGACACTACTGACAATGTTCCTGTCAGACTTTCCAAGACTTAGCTGCACATCAGTGTACACGTCCCAAGTCCCTATATGTTTCCTCCCACAGTATCAATTATGCAACATCCAAGGTTTCCTGTGGATTTTTACATAAGCATGAACGAGTATCTGTAGGGCAACGTGGAAGAGATGCAATCTTTATTACTTTAAGGTTTTTATATCTAAACTCCTTCCATTGGTGGAAGATCAGGAGGTCATCAAAGCCTTCACTGCATTAATGTCTCCCGCAGGGTTGGATGTAGATTGTGTAACCATCATATTTTAACTAGCACACTCTTCTAAGGTTGTTATAATCTTTGAGCAAGCGTTTCAGGGGTTTCATTGCGATACCAAGGTCAATATTAGACTAAAAGCAAAACAAAATGATTGCATTTGCATTCATTTTCAGTTTCTTGGCAGGTGTTTTTTTGGTGACCTACAGGAATTGGAATATATTGTACCATCACAATTAAATCAGGTACCAAAATACAAACTGGAATCGGATCGAGATTGACGTATGCCTCTCTGGGTGGCTGGAAATGGCCAGCTGGGTAATTATTTATAACCTGTGTTGTGCACAATTCAAAAGCAAAATCAAACACACAGAACAGCCTGGAATAGCCTGACATTATGACAATGCCATTTTGTAAATGTTTAACACTTAAAGAAAGATAGAGAACTTCAATGAATAAAACACAAAAATCTGAGAAACACAAAAAAGTCTATAACTCTTAAAGATAGAAAACATACAGTTAGAAATTGAAAAATATTTGTTCAACAAATGGTCATCGGAGGAGGTAGTAAACCTTCAAGAAAACATTCATCAATTTCAGATATGCCATTTGAAATTAAATTTTATATAATATAAAAAACAAAAACAAAAAAAACAACTGGAAATAATTTCCACAGAAAAATATATAATACAGGTTTTAAAACAAAATGAAGCGGGGTAAATGGTTTTGCTGAACTAGTCATTTAATTCCAATTCTAGGCTTTGAGGCCCGACTCACAAAAATAAAACATGCACATGTGACACACCATTATTTCTATCGAAATTAGAGATATAAATCTCTCTACACAACAACAACAACACATGGCTGCTATTAACTCAGTTTGAGCTTTTAGTGTCTGATAGATACAGGATCTTTGAGATAATATTGATCTGATGCTTCTAGCGGCGTTTGCCAAAGCTTCTAGACAAAAAGGCTCATTAACGCAGGTGGATATGTGTGTCAAATCCTTAACCTGTTCAAATAATTGAACACAAATAAATCAAATAAATGAATGAAGCATGTGAAATTGTCACTTGCGTAATTTATTTCACATAGTTAGATGATCTTGAGAGTCTGGAATTAATCAAACCGAGGATCTACAAGCACCTGTAACCCTGGTAGGAGGAAATGTCTTAACCCGATTTTGCTTCTGTTGGCGATCAGATCCTTTAAAACTGCAAAACTCCAGGAAAGGCATCCGTCCAGTAATCCAGTAAACAAATTCATTCAAACAATCAGTTCAAAACAGCACTAATGTAAAGAAAACGAGGCTTATTAAATCAGACATTGTAGAAAGAACAATAAATGTGTTAAACATAACAAACAAAGTATGTTTAATTGAAAGATACATATGTGATTAAAAATATGAATGTATTATAGTACACATTTTTTATTTATGTGCATTCTATAATTTGTTAACAACAATGATGTGAAAACAGTCAATGGAAACTAAAATCATCAACACACACGGCAAAAATCAACGAGAAAAACTGAAACTACAGGCTGAAAATACATTTTTTGGGGTGTTGTCTTGTTGTTGTCTTTTTCATTTGCACCAAGGCAGATGAAACTGATTCACAATCACGTCCTAACTGAACAGTTTGTTAAATTGACGGTGTTATACTGTGATTATTAAGTGCTCCCTTCATTTTTTTGAGCAGTGCATAGTTTATATTGTATCATTTCATTGTATATTGAAGTGATACTTTCAAGTGCCCACCAATCATTAATTCAAGGGAGTAAATCAGTCTGCAATTATCATCATCATTACTGGCAATTCGGCCACAGAGCCGAAAGGCGATATCATTTCTCCGAAACAAATGTCAGGGTGAGTGGGTGAGACAAACAGAGGAACAAAACCAGTAGAGCATCATTAGAGTAGCCAGAGCAGCAAATCGTGTTGATAATTGTGAGGATGGTGAAGAAGTGTCGAGGATGTGTGTGGGAGGACGCATTGTTTTATTTTGTTTTTTTAGAATATTCTTGCTTTTAAGCACATGGGCGTTTGGAATCGTGTATTCATTCTCCTCTTTGGACCAGAATATCAAAGCAACATTTTTAGCAACAGGCAAGAAACATTTTTTTGTGGTTAAAAAAATTGAGAGATGTTGTCTTTGTCTTTCTGGTTGGTCTTCTATTGGTCCACAGAGAAAGATTTTTACAGCTTTCAGCCTGGCTTTCTTTGCTAGAGATAAACCTAGAAAGATTCTGTTGTGTTTGCTTTATTCACACTTTCTCCTCTCAGTTCACAGTGGGATTGCCTGGACATGCTCAGTGGCCCAATCTGGCCCTGCTGTCTTATTAAATCCATGTAACAGGGCCTCTGTTCACCTTAACTACACCACTGTGAGGGTGAAAAGGTGGGCTTCCATGCAGCCTTCAGGACAACAGCATGATTTTGGATGTAGTCCTGGACAGCCCTGGATTTGCATCTTACAAAAGATACAGCAACAGTCTCTCATCTGCATTATGATGGCATTGAAGCCCATGGCTACTTAATATGCATGTTTTAACCAAAACTAGTTGACAAACTGGGTTTCATAGTTACAAATTTGGAGGTTTCTTTGGTTCCAGACACAGCAAAAAGCACAGTTTACGATGGGATGGCCACCGAGGATAGAACATAGACGATAAAATAAATATAGCTTATTATTATTAGTAAAGTACCTAATTCACTGCATTATATTAAAAAAATGGTTATATAATGCACTAATGGTAAAAGTCTTTAGTTCTCACCAAGGCTGCCGTTATGTGATCAAAATACAGTAAAAACTGTATTTCGTTTTTAAAGAAATAAAAAAGAAATGTATTTTCAGCATCATAACTCTTCAGTCTTCAATGTTCCACGATCCTTCCGAAATAATTCTTATATGCAGATTTGCTGCTCAAGAATAATTTCTTATTATAATCAATGTTGAAAACATTGGGAAACCAAGAATTGATGAAGAACTGATTACAATGTTAATATGTATCTTGAATGCCAATGTAAGTCGCTTTGGATAAAAGCGTCTACCAAATGCATAAATGTAAATGTAAAACAATTGTACTGCTTCATATTTTTCTGGAAACTATTCCCCCCTATATTGATGAATAGAAAGTAAAAAAACAGCATTTATTTGAAATAAAAATATTTTGTACGTTTATGAATGTCTTTACTGTGATCAATTTAATGCATATTTTCTTATTATTACTAAAAAACATCTTTCCGAGCACCAGCATGGTTATTAGCTGATGTGATCAACAGTAAAATAGTCAGAATCTATCACAAAGATCTATTATTTAAGTATATGAGTCAGTGACAGTCCATTGAATGCAGTTTATGATGGGTAATACATATTTCACAGAGTATATAAACCCTGTATAAAACCCTTATTTTTGTGGCCTTCAGGCAGGTTATTTCTAAACATCATAGTAGAAGGACCAAGTAAACTAATGAGGTGTTTACTGCATCAGTGTACATATGTGTGTGTTTCCTCAGATCTGTTTGAGTGTCCTGCTCTGAACTGAAGATATAGATGAAACGCTCCTCAGCTCGTGGGCCTGACACTCATGTGGCCTGACAGTTCACCGCCGCTGTGACATCAGCCGCCACTCAGTGTGCCAACAGCCACCTAGAAAGATCTCCACTTCAGTGCAGCACAGACGAAAAGCTTTTAACACTCTGTATATATCGTTATTTGTGCTGGGATTTCAACTAATTCTTGAGTATACTTTAAAATGCATTTTTCTTTGGAAAAGCTGTTTTTTCAGCATCATTACTCCAGTCTTCAGTGTCACATGATCCTTCAGAAATCATTCTAATATGATGATTTGCTGCTCAAAAGATATTTCTTATTATCATCAATGTTAAAAAAAGTTGTTTTTTTCCGAATATATTGAAAAAAGACCATCATTTATTTGAATTAGAATTTTTTAAGTCTTTACTCCATCCATCTTCCTAGCGTTATTCCTACTCATTTGCAGGGTCTGCTTCACACACACATTTGATTAGGCACAGGATTTACGCCGGATGCCCTTCCTGACACAACGCAGCACTGAAAGTGACAGATTCACACTCACACACTCAACTTGGCATATCCAGTCCACCAAACCTTCATGTTTTTGGACATGTCCTCCCCGTGCCAGCAACATGCAAAATCCACACTGAAAGGACTCTCATGTGCATTATGAGACGGGTCTCGAACCAGGGACCTATTTGCTGTGAGGCCACAGTGCCACCCAAAAGTCTCTGGCACTCAGTATGTGTCTCTCTTGCCTCCCCTGTGCCCATTGACTTTTAAAGTGTGTGGTCGGTTTGGTGGGGGGCAATTGAGAATGAAGAATTGGCAATGGCTGCATCCTTGTTGCCTCGTTGCCCTATCAGGCAATGACTTTTCAGGCTTTGTTTGTACGGTATGTCACCAAACTGATTTTGGCAGCAGATCTGAGATCTACAGCAAAATAGAGTTTTGCTGAAGCTAATATTTAATTACTACAATTACTGCTAGAAACTAGATTAAAAGTGGAAAACATTGGTCGAAAACATACATCTACACACAAACTGGCCATAAAAATGCAACTTTCAGATGCCATCTTTCTTGTTCATGCTCAACTGTCACAGAAAAGATGCTCAGGATTGTGGGATATCAAAAGCAAGTGAAGGATACATCTATTCTGCCTTAAAAAAAAAATCAATCAGATGAAGGTATCTCAGGAGACAACAATGGATTCGGATGTGCCTTGATGCCTTCCTACCTTGGATTGTGTCCTTCGAAGGCAGCATTTATTAGTTTTCAGATGCTGCCAATGCCTCCATCCTGCTATGATTGGATATGTTTGTGCCATAAATCTCGCCTCTTGTTTTTGTGCATGTTCACAAATCATTCTGAATTTACTAAATTACGGTGTTAATTGGGAAGACTAATTAAAAAGTAAACAAACAACTTACCCACCCAAAATGTGACTTTGGGGGTTTTAGTGAGCAATCGGCTTGGGGACTTTAAAGGTACATTTTTGTGTCTGTGACCAGTGTATACAAGCTTTATGACTGCTGAAAAACCTGCTGGACAAGGTTTTATTAATTTTTATTTTTATTAAAAAAAAATACATTTTATAAACAATGTAAAAATGCTTCAAAACACTCATTTGATGAGATTTATATGTGGGTTTTAATAAATAGAACATTAATACGATTGCTGTTACAATTTTAATTATTTTAGCTCATGAAATGTTTAAGCAGAAAAATGTGACAACATTAAGTTGAAATTACACTTGATTTAAAAAAAAAAAATTATTTTCTGGTGAAAGTAATACATAAATGAAGAAGAAAGACAAAATATTAAAATTTATGGGTTTTATTGTTTAGAGTAATCCACTATTTTGAGTGCACAAGAAGTACTTTTTCCCATTTTTGAACTGTCACCATTGGCATATTTTATTAATAGACATACCTAGCTCAGTGTAAAGATAAAATAATGATGATGTCATCTTTCTAAAGTCATTTTTACCCCCCTGTAATCTGACTCCAAATTCCAGTTGAACATTGTAATTTTGACCCCCCTCTACAGTGAATTACTCTGTAACATTTAATATTTACATTTAATATTTTGGCTTTCATCGTCTTTCTTCAGAAAGAAAAAAAAAATCAACAAAATCAAACTTCTGAGCCGGGGAAGTTTCTGAAATGTGGTTTGATTTCACACAGAATGACCCAGATAACTTTCTAATTGAATGAGTCACATTTGAAGCAGTAAAATAGCTGATATGCGCAACACACATAAACATAACTCTATATTAATGCACCAAGTAGCAACGTGCAGCACGAATGAATTATATAAATGATATACATTTCGAAGAAGGAGAAAACCAGGATGGATGACTGAAGGGAATGCTGGAGCGATGGGGTGGGAGGAAATGAAAGCAGAGAACATATGAGACGAGGATGGAGAGAGAGAGATGAGCATGACAAGGAGCAGGCATGTTGATACAAACATGCTTGATGCACGGAGCTAAACTGTCAACATGTGGACAGACTGGAGGAGAGACGGCAGAGACGGTCACTGCATGACGGATGATGCTCTCATGAAAATCCAACCGCCTGTGGAGAACAGAAATCTATACACATATGAGTGAACTGCTGGATTCGCTGGTGTTAAATCACATTATTGCTTGATGATGGGATGATCTGTGGAGACTTTGACTCCCATTTCTTTCAGCCTGGAGCCATTACGCAAAAAGTGTAATGCTCATATCAAAAAAGAAACCATTTTCTCCATTTGGTTTAAACTAAGGAAACTCATTTAAATTGCATTCAAATTTCAATTAATCACATTTGCATAAGCAATCCTCCAGACCACCCTAGCAACCATATAGCAACCACACCTTAGAAACCACAAAGCAACCACATAGCAACCCCTCAGAACACCGTAGAAACCACTTAGCAACTACCCAGAATACTCTAGAAACCACCCCAAAAAACCCCTAGCAACCACATCCTGTAAACCAGAACACAACCCTTCAAAAAACTCTATCAACTACAGAGCAACCACCCAGAACACCCTAGCAACCACAAAGCAACCCCAGACCACCCTAGAAACCATATAGCAACCACACCTTAGAAACCACAAAGCAACCACATAGCAACCCCTCAGAACACCATAGAAACCACTTAGCAACAACTTGGAATACTCTAGAAACCACCTCAAACACCCTAGCAACCACATCCTAGAAATGTGGTTGCTGGATTCACTGGTGTTAAATCACATTATTGCTTGATGATGGGATGATCTGTGGAGACTTTGACTCCCATTTCTTTCAGCCTGGAGCCATCACGCAAAAAGTGTAATGTTCATATAAAAAAAGAAACCATTTTCTCCATTTGGCTTAAACCAGTGGTTCTCAAATAGTGGGGCGCGCCCCGGAGCGATGCCAGGGGGGGCGCGCGTGACCGTGGGGAACATGCTTTTTTTGTCAGGGAGTAGGTTTTCTTGCACTGAACAAGAGCAGCAGATATGAAGTTCAGATAACAAACCCTTCACCCGTTGATGTGTACGATCACACCGGTGTTCATGTGTCACGTGATCAATCGCTAAATTCACACGTGTTTTCACGCGCTATCTGGCACTGATCCAAAAAAGACGCGCTCAGAGAACTTGATCATTATAAAGGTTTTTAAGCGACAAACATTCACTTCCACATATCTGAGAATCTGAATATCTGGTAGTTGATAACAGAGCTAACAAGTTAGTGACTATTTTGAATAAAAAAGAAAAAACGAAATAAATGTGAAACATCTATCATACAGCGCTTTTTGTGACTGCGGTCTGTCACGTGACAAGCATGACGCGTTGCCATGGAAACAATAAAGCGAAAGTTCCAAAATAGGGGGAGGGGGGGGCGCACGAAATGTTTACTTCTTCCTAGGGGGGGGCACGACAGAAAATAATTGAGAAGCACTGGCTTAAACTAAGGAAACTCATTAAAATTACATTCAAATTTCAATTAATCACATTTGCATAAGCAATCCCCCAGAACACCCTAGCAACCACATTGCAACCCCCAGACCACCCTAGCAACCATATAGCAACCACACCTTAGAAACCACAAAGCAACCACATAGCAACCCATCAGAACACCATAGAAACCACTTAGCAACAACCTAGAATACTCTAGAAACCACCTCAAACACCCTAGCAACCACATTCTAGAAACCAGAACGCAACCCTTCAAAAAACTCTAGCAACCATATAGCAACCACACCTTAGAAACCACCAGCAACCACATAGCAATCCCTCAGAACACCATAGAAACCACTTAGCAACTACCCAGAATACTCTAGAAACAACCCCAAACACCCTAGCAACCACATCCTAGAAACAAAAAATAACCCTTCAGAAAACTCTATCAACTACAGAGCAACCACCCAGAACACCCTAGCAACAGTCTAGAAAAGTGGTGTTGAGTTTTCCAACACAATTCTGTGACTTTTCACGCATAAATATATAATAATAATAATAATAATAATAATAATAATTCATTACATTTATATAGCGCTTTAACAAAGTCTCTATATAAATGACATATCAGCAATTTACATGGCCTTTCACATATGCAGTTTCTATCATTGTTAAAAAAATTTGGACAAATTATAATCAGAACCGATCAATTGTGACATCCACATCCATGTGCTGCCGTTATTGTGCAATTATGTGGCCACCATCTCATTTATTAAATGGTGTTGGATGAAAGTGTCCTGAGAGCAGGTGCAGGTGTTCGGCTGGTCAAGACTCTGCTGACTGACATCTCCCCGTCTGCTGTTTTCATTTGATCACACGCCACTTTTAGTTAGCTGGACAGCTGCTGCTGCACATCTCATTTTAAATTCAATTCGTCTATATTCCTCCACAATTAAATGCCCTCTGACACCAACACACATGCGCACACGCACACACATACATTCCAAAGGGGATCTTTAAAGTCAAAAGATTATGTAACTACTATTAGACTTGGGTTTTTCTTTGGCATATAAGGGAAAAAAGATTGATAAATTAAGTATGATTCAATATACACTTTATATTTACAGTATTCAACTACTAGTGTAATTATGAGCCCAGTGCTCCAAGGAAATGTAGATTGTGATGTGGACGTGTAGAAATACATATAGGCCAGTGTTGCACAGGTTGTTGTTTTTTTTTAGTTTGCAGGTTGAAGCTGAACATGATTCGGGGAATCCCCTGGAATGCAACTGGGCTAGTTTTGGCCATGATTGGGCAGGTTTTGAATAGCAATTATACTGGTTTTGTTACACAACCTGGCAACCCTGATGTAGGCTGAATCACATGAAAACGTACTCCAGTCACATTTCATTTTCTTTCATAAGAAAGGATTGAATCGGTAAATTAATTCAATTTTAAGATCATTTAGGTTTTTTAATTACATTGTGGTATTTATTTCATTACTATTATGCAGATTTACCGTACAATTTCTTATTACTGTAATATATAAATACAGTATATATAATAATATCTATTATATATAATTAAATATTTTTTCATGCTGCAGTAAAGAGAAGCTCGTTTCTGCCACACAATAAAACCAATTTAAAAGATAGTTTTTAGATAGACTTTTTATCTTTTCTTGTATTTTCTTGAATTGCATGTTATAAAGTTGATATATGCCAGATATGTCTTTTTAATTCATACGAGGACAGTTTGCATTAGCATTTCTGTTGTGGATCTTTCTTGGGAGATTCTCCTTGCCATGGTCTTGTAGCAATATTCTCTGTTAAATTATTTTGGAATGATTTATATTGTGAGAAGTACTGTATGTATAAATGTAAATTAATCTAAAAACATTTAAACAGCTAAAATTACTCTTAAATTGGGCATAAAATAAATGCTCTTAACAATACAAAATACATCATTATTATATATAATTTGTTTTGTTTTGGCTTTAGTACAATGAGTTTAAATGATATTTAGGAAACATGCTGCTTTTGTAATATCACACGCAAATTTTGTTCCTCACGCAGTATGTGCATAGAAAACTTTTGCATTGAAATGTTGAAAATGCCTGATCTAAAGCTGTGAACAGAGCTCATTGTATGTCCTAGACTGATATAGTCCAGTGCACTAGACCATCATCTCTTATAAAAGATGCCGATGACCTGTCGGACACATATGCTCCACGCACCAGCAGAGCTCTGAACCATGTAACCTAGTGGGCCATCTACTTCCGTGAACTCTGTTGCCAAACAGGGAGGAGAGTGTTACTGTTAAAGCTGTATTTATGTCCTGTGTGCGTGTGTGTCTGAAGGCACAAGCTCACTAAGCCCAATGCTGTCACGCTTGGCCGGTCTTTATTTCCATATCACTTGGGGGGTGATATTGAGCCGGCCCGGCCCTGCCTCTCTGGCTGAGCGCTTCCACCGCTATCTGTGCACGTGTACGTATGTGTGAATGCGAGAGGGAAACAGTGAAACGTGTGTGTGTGTCTGACAGTGACTTAAGCTGTCCGTCTCAGCACGATGCTTCTGCTCTGAAATGACACACAGCAGTGAATCTGGCAACAATGTGGAGGACAGCGCTGAGGAAGATACGCTGGATATTTTCCCTTCATTAGCCCTTGGAATGATTGATCAGATGGCCAAAGCTGACAAAAGTGTTGACATTTAATATCACTTGAAGTAAAACTGTGAGAGTCCAAATTATCACAGTGTTAAAGGAATGAAAAAATGTCATTCCAAACTTGTATGACTTTCTTTCTTCTTTAAAACACTAAAGGTAAACGCAAGGATTATTCTGCCCACTTCTGTCACACATACAATGAAATTACTTTTTACTTTTTCACGTAGGATGCACTAATCATATGAATCATTTTTTAAGTTTATAATATTGCAAAAGACTTCCATTTCAAATAAATGCTGTTTTCATCAATTAATAAAAATGTGCCATGAAGCAGTAGATTGGTTTTCAACTTTGATATTAATGAGAAATATTATTTGAGCAGTAAATCCACATGTTAGAATGACTTCTGACAGATCATGTGACACTGAAGTAATGGAGTAATGATGCTGAAAATATAAAAATATGTTCATAAACGGTTATTTTAAATTATAACAATACTTCTCAATATTACGGTTTTTACTGCATTTATCATCAAATAAATACAGCCTTGGTGAGCAGAATAGCCTTCTTTCAAAAGCATGAAAACGATTGAATGGTAATATATTTTTCTAATATTTACGTAAACCTAACATACACTCAGCTAAAGGATTATTAGGAACACCATACTAATACGGTGTTTGACCCCCTTTCGCCTTCAGAACTACCTTAATTCTATGTGGCATTGATTCAACAAGGTGCTGAAAGCATTCTTTAGAAATGTTGGCCATATTGATGGGAAGCATCTTGCAGTTGATGGAGATTTGTGGGATGCACATCCAGGACACGAAGCTCCCGTTCCACCACATCACAAAGATGCTCTATTGGGTTGAGATCTGGTGACTGTGGGGGCATTTTAGTTCAGTGAACTCATTGTCATGTTCAAGAAACCAATTTGAAATGATTTGAGCTTTATGACATGGTGCATTATCCTGCTGGAAGTATCAGAGGATGGGTACATGGTGGTAATAAAAGGATGGACATGGTCAGAAACAATGCTCAGGTAGGCAGTGGCATTTAAACAATGCCCAATTGGCACTAAGGGGCCTAAAGTGTGCCAAGAAAACATCCCCACACCATTACACCACCACCACCAGCCTGCACAGTGGTAACAAGGCATGATGGATCCATGTTCTCATTCTGTTTACGCCAAATTCTGACTCTACCATCTGAATGTCTCAACAGAAATCGAGACTCATCAGACCAGGCAACATTTTTCCACTCTTCAACTATCCAATTTTGGTGAGCTCGTGCAAATTGTAGCATCTTTTTCCTATTTGTAGTGGAGATGAGTTGTACCCGGTGGGGTCTTCTGCTGTTGTAGCCCATCCGCCTCAATGTTGTGCGTGTTGTGGCTTCACAAACGCTTTGCTGCATACCTCGGTTGTAACGAGTGGTTATTTCAGTCAAAGTTGCTCTTCTATCAGCTTGAATCAGTCGGCCCATTCTCCTCTGACCTCTAGCATCAACAAGCCATTTTCTCCCACAGGACTGCCGCATACTGGATGTTTTTCCCTTTTCATACCATTCTTTGTAAACCCTAGAAATGGTTGTATGTGCACCAACAACCATGCCATGTTTAAAATTGCTTAAATCACCTTTCTTTCCCCATTCTGACATTCAGTTTGGAGTTCAGGAGATTGTCTTGACCAGGACCAACCTCTAAATTAATTGAAGCAACTGCCATGTGATTGGTTGATTAGATAATTGCATTAATGAGAAATTGAACAGGTGTTCCTAATAATCCTTTAGGTGAGTGTATAATCCATTATTCACTGAAATTCTTTTAAAATTATTTTATTGAAATAGTTTTAAATAAATCAAAAGATTTATTGAAAAGATCCAACTCAAAAGAACAATTCTTTGAGTCGGATCGTTTTAAAACATTTATTTTATTCAGTTTACAAAAGTAGCCAATTTGTATTTTATATTTTTCACAAAATCAAAAAGTGATTTGATTCTCAAGTTCAACTGACTAACTCAATGATTCAACAACCCCCACTGGAGGGGAAAATTATCAGTAAAGACCAACATCATTATATGATTCCAGAAGACTATATTGCACATCATATGGACTACATTATGATGCTTTTATAGTGCTTTTATGTCCTTTTTGAGCATTGAAAGCTGCCATCCCTATTCTGTGTGATTGAAACATTATTCAAAATGATGTCATACAGGTTTGCAACAACATGAGGGGGAATAAATTGTCAAATTTGTGGGTGATATCTCCCATTAT